>JARQOD010000005.1:361994680-362071348 GCA_033576555.1 Oophaga sylvatica
GAACAAACATTTCTGTTTTGGAGGGGGGTCAAAAAGGAAATGGTAGAACTTTAGAGGATAAAGAGAAAAAAGTCACAGAGCTTCAACCCAAAAGGGGAACGACCTGGAAAATCGTTCCAGACGAAATAACTTGAAACTAATAGGTATACCTGAGTCAGTACAACCTCTGATTGCTAAATTAACATCTGGGGTGGCTGCCGGGTGCCTTGGGACATTCATCTAACATTGGATCAATAGTGGTCGGGGAGAGCACACAGAATAGGCCACAGAGGGGAAAGGACAATGATAGCCCCAGACCGGTGATTTTCAAGGTCCTTGACTTTCAAGAAAAAAATCGTTTACTTACTGCTTACAGAAGAAAGCGCATCTGTCATATGAAGGGCACAAAGTTCTGATGTTTCAGGCATACTGGCTATGGTGGCGTCCAGACGCAGGGCTTTAACCCGGTGTGTAAATTGCTGGCTGATAAAAACATCAGGTTCGGCCTACAATATCCAGCAATACTGCGCTTTAATATATCTGGGAAAAACTGGTCATTGAGATCCGGTAAAGGCTCTGGAGGTCGTCCGAGAAATCGCTCAAGCCGCCATGAGCAAGACCCAAAAAATGGTTTCTGAGTGACATTTTCTTAAAATCACATAAGGTGATGTCAACTGACATTTGTAGTTATGTTGATGTTTTTTTGCTGTATTTTTAAATTCTGCATCTAACGTTGAGATGCAGTTATGGGGGAAATGTTGAACATGGCACACTGATACAAATTTTGGGCGGGGGAAGGGTTTTTGGGGAGAAGATCTCTGCATTCGATTTCATATAATCATTAATCCGGGGAGTCTAATGCTACTCGCTGGGATGGCTGGATCCTACTATTGTGTAACAGTTGTATCTTATCTTTTTCCCGCACTTGGTGTGGGTTAATGGTGGATATTAACGGGCAAAAAATGTCCGCTATGACATCTCTTTTTTGGGTGCTCTTGGAACGTCAATGGGCCCGAATTCCCCCCTAAAGAGGAAAAAATTTTACCATTATTTACATCAAAAAAATTTCATATTGTAAATTTTGCAGGAGACACACTGGGTAAGGACAATCATCCGGGGTTTTCTAGCAAAAAATTTACGGTGTGTGCGGAAGCCTCCTTTACCAAAAAACAGAGGGGTGTCGCTATATGATAAACAGAAATGTTGATCATGAAATAGTGGATGTGCTAGAAGATCCTTTGGGGGGGGTTTGTTGCGTTAAGCTGGTTCTAGAGGGGGCAACTTACAGTGTCATTAATATTTACGCGCCCAAATTCGTCGGATTTCCCTTCTTCCGGGCTAATGTGCTAAGAAAATCGCAGGATGGGACACCCCCCAATTTGATTATAGGGGAGGCTTTAATGAAGTGCATGACATCGAGATGGATAGGTCTAACTTCAATCCCCCATATAACTACACAGGGGAAATTAATACAATTTTCTTTTAGATCACTTGGGATTGTTAGACATCTGGAGAGTGCAACATCCTGTTGAAAGAGATTACTCTCACTTTTCACATGTTCATAACTCCCATGCTAGAATTGACTACTGGTTGTTGAACCCCTCACTCATGCCAAAAGTCACACATACCAAAATTTTGGACATACATATCTCAGATCATGCACCAATAACGTTCAACCTAAAATTAACTAAGCCAATCTATCTTCACAGGAAATGGAGGTTCCCTTCATACTTATACCAATCTGAGGACTTCAAAAAATTCCTACAATTCTCATGGGACACGTACAAATCTGATAACCAAATACATTGTGAAACACCAATTCTCTTCTGGAATACCTCTAAAGCGGTATTGAGAGGGCAAATAATTGCATATATATGTCATAAAAAAAAGCAGTTGCGGGAGCGGACCCTGGTAGCTCAGAAAACTTTAACCTTAGCATATAAAAATTTCAAATTTAATAATTCACCCCTCACGAAAAAAACAATATCTCGAGGCAAAAGAATCGGCGGATACGCTTGTTCATGAATGGGCCACATATAGTATTGATCTCCAAAAGCACAAATTTTTTAAGTGGGGCAACAAACCCGGTAAATTACTTGCATCTCTCACCAAACCATACAGAAAAGCCACAAGGATTCACAAAATTCGATCCAAAGAGGGCAGAGTGTTGATAGAGAATGAGCAGATTGTAGAGGAATTTAGATCGTTTTTTAGTTCCCTTTACAAAGCAGAGAAGAGAGAGGGAGACGATATTCTTAACTTTATGCAATCAGAGGTGGCACCTTTACTAACAGAGGAACATAGAGAAATCCTTAATGCTCCTATATCTCCTTCAGAAGTCATCCAAACTATCAGCTCCTTGAAGCTCTCTAAATCTCCTGGCCCTGATGGGTACAGTAATGAATTTTATAAGATTTTGGGAGGCAGTATAGGGACACATCTTTGTGATGTTTTCAATCAGATGGTGCGTTCAGGGCGGCTCCCGGACCGTTTCAATGAAGCGGACATAATAGTGCTCCCTAAACCGGGTAAAGATCCTTCAGTAGTGGAAGGTTACAGACCAATCTCGCTTTTAAATTCAGACTTTAAAATTTTCACTAAAATCTTAGCTAATAGATTGCAAAAAATAATCCCCAACCTGATATTGCCTCAACAAATTGGGTTTGTCCATGGGAAATCCATAACATACAACATACGGACGGCCTTGGGTGCTATCTCTTACGAAAATCTCATGGTTGCTTAGAGTCTATTGTGGTCAGCCTGGATGCTGATAAAGCGTTTGACAGGGTTGCATGGGACTATCTCCTAGACATCCTGGAGTTTAGAAACTTTGGTCCATGGTTCTGTGAGGCGATAAAGCTGTTATATAAGAATCCGGTATCCAGGCTGGCCATAAATGGTATACTCTCTTCCACATTTGAAATCCAGAGAGGAACGCGTCAGGGCTGCCCCTTGTCTCCCTTACTTTTTAACATTGCTTTGGATCCATTACTTAGAACCCTTCAAAATTCTTTAATATTCAGAGGCATAGAGGTAGGTTCCACCTCTCTTAAAATTGCGGCATTTGCCGATGATATACTTCTTTTCATTTCCAACCCCAAGGAGGCAATTCCGGTTATCATGAAGGTCCTAAACCAATTTGGCAATTGCTCAGGCTTTAAAATAAATTATAATAAGTCAGAGGCCCTAGCTCTGTTTGAGCAAGGAAAATTAAATAACGCGACACTTCCTTTCCAATGGAGCACATATCTATTAAATATTTGGGCGTCCACCTCCCGGCAGATCTGGCGTCCTTATATCACATTAATATTAAGCCCCTAATCACGTCCATATCTAACCTTTTAAACTCCTGGAAACATTTTACTCTGTCCTTTTCGGGAAAATGCCACTTAATTAAGATGATAATATTTCCAAAAATATTATACATTTTCCAGTCACTTCCTATTTTGCTGTCACGTACTGATGTTAATACTCTAAACACTGCTTTTAGGAATTTTATTTGGGGAGAAAAAAAGCGTACACGCATAGGTCTAATTAAACTACAAGCCCCAAAGGAGGGTGGTATCAATTTCCCAGATATTGCAAAGTACAATCTAGCAGCAAATCTCAGATACGCCATCGACTGGTTGAGAGGTAGTTCACATTTCACAAACGTACTACTAGACCAACAATTAAGTCCCCATGTCTCTCTGCCAGCATTATTACATATGACTAACGAGAACATTATCACAGAAATAAGAGACCACCCCACCTTATGGCAAACGATACAGACGTGGAGGAAATGCAGGAGATTGTGTCATTTGAAAAGTGATGTCTCTCCCTTTGTGCCCTTCCTAGGCAACCCGGGCTTTATAGGAGGTAAACCTCCCTTATCTTATATTGAGCTGGCTGGACAGGGTTGCATCTTGACAGCTGACCTATTAGATGATAGATTTTCTATGCTCACATTTGACACAGCGGCACAATGTTTCCCAACATTTGTAAACAAGCCCTTCCTTTTTCTCCAAGCAAGAAGCTTAATCTTAAAAGGCATGGTGGCTGGGGGTGGGGAAAGAGGGAGGAATGCTTTGGATGGCTTCCTTAGGACCGCCAGGATGCAGTTGGCCTCGACAAGTAGCATTTATTTACTATTGCGTAACCAGTGGTCATGGGAGGGCAAAAAGACAGGTCCAGCACGATGGGTCAAGGACATACAGAACATCACAGTGGGGGAAATCTTAGATGCCACTTTGATGCAACGGAAGGTGATCCCCTCCAGCAGTTATGCAGACATGTCTCTATTACTTCTCCATAGAGCTTATATTACCCCACATGTCAAGTCTAAAATGTCTCCAGAGGGCACTTTCACCTGTTCCAAATGCGGGACAGGAAATACAGACATATTTCATCACATGTGGGGATGCCCCCAAGTGCAAAAATTATGGCAATCTATTCATGCTGAACTACAGAATCTCGGCGGGATAGTGTTCCCTCTGACTCCGCAATGGGCAATATTTAATATACTTGATAGCTCTCAACATAAACTCCCCAAACATATTAAGGCCATGTTAATAATATGGGCCTCAGCTGCCAGGAAAAGTCTATTGCAACATTGGCTGGATCCATTGCCACCACCCAAATCTCTCATTTATTCTAAAATAATGTACATTTTTCGAATGGACTGGCTGGATGCCTTAACGAATAAAGAAAAATTAACCGGGAAATTTTTAACCACATGGTCATTCTTCATTCCATCTCTGACTCAAGACACTAGGGATAAATTAAAGTCAAATTTTGGAAATACTCAATGGTATCTTCTTCAGAAAATTAGTGGACATGATCCTATTCCTTAAAAATGTGATGGTTGTCAATTGAATGCAGGGAAGTTATAGGGGTTTACATGTTGGGGGGTTGGGAGGGTGGAGGGTTGCGGGGGGGACATTTACGATTATTATACTTATGAGACAAGTTTGACATCTTTAAATTTGTTTGACTTACTTGATGGTATTGTTCCTTGATTTATCACATTGAGTTTTAAGTATGTCATTTCAGTTTGATACTTCTTGACGTGTTTGATTAAAAATTTGCTGTATTGCTTTTAAAATCAATAAAACATATTGGGAAAAAAAAAACAAAACATTCTGTTAGTTGCTACCCACTGCTCCAGTTTATTTATATATTTTTGAATCCTCTCTCTCTTCTCTATATTAGCTATCCCTCCCAGCTTTGTGTCATCAGCAAATTTAATCAGTTTACCCTCAATTCCTTCATCTAAATCAATGATAAATATGTTGAACAATACAGTGCCCAGGACAGAGCCCTGTGGTACCCCATTTGAGACATTCTTCTAACTGGATGTGCAGCCATTTACTACCACTCTTTGGGTCCGATCACTAAGCCAGTTATGAATCCACCTAACAGTTGCTTTGTCCATTCCATTCTTAGTCATTTTTTCAATAAGGATTGTGTGAGATACTTTGTCAAATGCTTTGCTGAAGTCAAGATATACTATATCTACAGCATTTCCCTGATCCACCCAGTCAGTGATTCTGTCATAGAAGGAAATTAAGTTAGTCTGACATGACTTATTAGTTACAAACCCATGCTGACTCTGTTTAATCACTTCATTCTTATCCAGGTACTTGCATACATGTTCTTTAATAATTTGTTCAAAGATCTTTCCTGGTATAGAAGTCAGACTCACCGGCCTGTAGTTCCCTGGGTCCACCTTCTTCCCCTTTTTGAAGATAGGAACAACATTTGCTCTTCTCCAGTCTTCTGGGACTTCTCCTGTTCTCCAAGAATTTTCAAAGATTATGGAGAGTGTTTCAAAAATTTCTTCTGCTATCTCCTTCAGTATTCTAGGGTGTAATTCATCTGGACCGGGAGACTTGAATTAATTTATGTTAGCTAGGTGTTTCCTCACTATTTTTCTGTTTATAGATATCCCGGATTCTCCTATTTAATAGGACTGTGAAGATGAGATGATGTTAGATTTCCTTTTTAATAGAAAACAGATGCAAAATAGTAATTTAAAAGTTCGGCCTTTTCAACATCCTTTCTTACCACCTAATCTGATGCATCCCCTGCAGGTTCTGCAGACAGATTATATTCTTCTTTAGATATGCCTCCCTCTTTCCATTTGATAAACATTTCATTCTTCTTTTTTAGCATGTGTTTAAGTTCTGTGTTCATCCATCCTGGTTTCCTTAAATGCTTCCTATTTTTCACTTTTTTCGGATTTGTTAATGATTTTGCTTTGAGAATCTCGTTTTTCAAAATTTCCCATCCTTCCTGGACATTCTTGTCCTTCAGGATACACCGCCATTGGATCCATCTGACTCTCTTTCTGAGTCCCTTAAAATCATATTACATATTCCATTACACATATTATATCTCAGTATTATATATGTGACATGCAGAAATAGTGCTAACTGCTGTTGCTTCAAAAGCATCCAGCAACTAGAGGGCTTAACGCAGTCACAGGAGACAGGGAGTGGTTAGCAGTGCCCCAGGGGGATTGTGGGAAACTTGCTTACACTCTGACAGCATTCTAAAGGGATGAGTTGTGTATGATCTGTCTCTAAAATATGTTCAGGCAAGTGAACCATAGGGACACTGTCATGGTTTGGACAGGGTTAATGCCCTGCCCTCTCAGGGTTAATTGTGGTGGCCTCCCTTTGGATCTGGGAGGGGTATTTATACACACTCTGGACTAAGGTTCCCTGTCAGCTATACTTTCATTTAGTCTGTGTGCCTGACCCCCTTGTGTGTGTGCTCTGTTCTTGTCTGTTTGTTTTGCTCTCTGTGCTCGACTCGGTTCGTTTACTCTCTTGGCTTTCTGACCTTCGGCTTCCTTTTGACAATCCCTCTGCCTCACCCCTCCAGTACCTCGTTATCTCCTGGTTTTAACCTTGGCACGTGTGAAAACTCTCGGGTGTCCATCGTCTCCTCTGCACACGCGCCTGCACAGCCTTGCCATCTTCCACCCGGTCACGTGATTCAGGTCCTGCTTGTTACCCAGTGAGTTTTCCACCGCTCTGCTCTCACCTCCCTTGCGTCGGCGCGCAGCCCTCCCCGCAGCATGACAACCAGGAGTAGTGACAGACAAAGGATTGCATTACAGAGTGGAGCTAGGCTAATCCCTATACTTCAACTTGAGAAAGTCTATCAGGAGCAGGAAGATAAGTATGACAAGAAGTTGTGTTACAGGGATAATCTCCCTCAGCAAACCCTCCCCCATCTCACTGTGCTAAAAAAAATGCTGTGTTCTGCTGTGCCTTTGTAAAGCGTCTTGAACTGTGCTAACAAAAGATACTGTTAAGGGTATGCCACACTGAACAATATCGCTAACGGGATCGCTAAAAAACGTCACTATTTAGCGATCCCGTTAGCGATGTTGTTCAGTGCGGCATCTGCCAGCGACGAGCTTCCTGCTGTGATCTCGCTCGTCGCTGGAATCGTTCCGGACCCTATTTTCTCGTCGGCGCTCCCGCTGGGTAAGTATATATCGCTAGTGTGGCACCTTTTCTTAGCGATTTAGCGGTACTTTTGTACCGCTAAAGTCGTTAAGAAGATCGCTAACGGCGATAGCGTCGTTAACTATATCGCTAAATGTGGCCGCACTTAGCGATATAGAAACAATCCCGCTAGCGATCGCATTAGTATGCGTCGTTATCGTGATCGCTAGCGGGATTGTTTAGTGTGGCAGTACCTTAAGTCAATGTGCCTCATAAGGTACTGCCACACTAAACGTTCCCGCTAGTGATCACGATAACGACGCATACTAATGCGATCGCTAGCGGGATCGTTTCAATATCGCTAATAGCTGCCTAATTTAGCGATGTCGTTAAGGACGCTATCGCGGTTAGCGATCTCCTTAACGACTTCGGCGGTACAAAAACACCGCACATCGCTCACAAAAAGGTGCCACACTCAGCGATATATGCTCACCAGCGGGACGCCAACGATCAAAATAGGGTCCGGAACGATGAGAACGATGAACGAGATCACAGCAGGATCACAGCAGGGGCCACGTCGTTGCTACATGCCACACACAACAACGTCATTAACGAGATCGCTAAATAGTGACGTTTTTTAGCGATCTCGTTAGCGTTCTTGTTTAGTGTGGCATACCCTTAAGAAGCAGTGGTACTGTCATAAAGCCTGTGCTTAAGAGACTTGAATTGTACTGTATCTACTGTGACATTAAATTATACTGTTCATGTTCATGAGGACTCTATTAGTTGTTTCTGTGTGAGCCAGTGGATCCATCTTGTGCCTGAGGAAGCTGCAGTACATGGTCACCCTGAGTAACGGTTCCCCCAGAGTTCCAAAGAATTCATAATACTTGTTCCGCCCCTATCTGAACCTAGCGGTGTGCACGTAATATGGGTGGCCCATACAGGGAACTCTGAGTGGGAATTAGCATGTAGCGGGAAAAGAGACAAAGTGACTGGAAAATACAGCAGCACAGAACCTCAACTCAACTCTGCTACACCAGCTAAAGGAGACCAGCTCTAAAACAGTACAGTACCTCAACTCAACTCTGCTACACCAGTTAAAGGGGACCAGCCCTAAAGAAAACTCACTAGCAGCAATGGATTTGGAAATACAAATGGACAGGATCAGTGAACTGCTTCTTCAGTTAACATGTGAAGAATTGAGAGCAGTGGCAGAACATATAAAGATGTCAGAAGAACAGATCTCCTGCCACAACTTGTAGCCACCATTAATACACAGATGGATGAGCTGGGGGAGAAAGAAGCTGAAGATGTCATGAGGACGTTCCTCCAAGAGCTAACACAGTTCTAACAGGGTTGAAGTTGGAAGATGGAGGGGCAGCAAAAAATTCCAAGAGCGGGAATCTCCTTCCACACACAGAGCTACATAAATTGAAAGAACAATTCAAAGCCTTAACAACATCCCAGCAGAAATCTACCCAACGTCTGAAAGTGTGACAAACTCTGACAGAACCTTTAACCTGCTTGGGTTTGATAAATCAGGCAAACAGTACTCTTCAACACCACAAATCACCATGAGGCCTCTTTCACACATCCGTTTTTTGCAGTCAGGCGCGATCCGGTGCTTTTTGAAAAAAACGGATCCGGTTTTTTAAACCGCCGGATGCGTTTTTTTTGTCATTGACTATCATTAGCGCCGGATCACGCCGGATGTCATTGCGGTGCGTCCGTTTTTTGCCGGATCCGGCGGAAATGTACATTCCGGCGGCCGGACAAAACGGTCACTGCAAAGTTTTTTTTTCTGCCGCACCCGCGGATAGCGCCTGAAGCAGCGCATCCGGCGGGCGCAAACAATACAAGTCTAGGGTGCCGGATCAGTCTTTTGTGCAATCCGGCAAAAGACTGATCCGGATTCTGGAAACCAAGGTCTCTCTCTCTCCAGACATGCGTACCTGCATTTTCCGGGTTGAAAAGTTCAGGTCGGATCCGGCAAAAAACCTCATCCGTTGCATCAGTTTTTTCACAATCAGCGCCGGATCCGTCCTTTCCGGTTTTGGACGGATTGTGCCTGACGGCACAAAACGGATGTGTGAAAGAGGCCTAAGGAAAGAGTTCAAGATCATGGGACAGATTGGAGAGTGTGAGCAGAAAGAGAAACTGTCTTATATAAACTTGTTGCACCAGATCAATGCAGGATTATTGAAAGGCTACCAGCCAGATGAGATCATTGAGGGGGTGGTGAAAGTGATCAGCCCAGGACCGAACCTCCGCAGTATGCTAGAGATGAAAAGTCAACTGACCCTACCACAGTTGAAGATGATTTTAAAAGGGCACTATAAATAAGAGAGTCCTTCAGAATTGTTCCACCGACTCATTAACATCTCACAGAACACTAATGAATTACACAAAAGTTTCTTGTTCAGAGTGATTGAACTTAAGGATAGACTGTTGTTCGCATGCAGAGATGTAGGGGCGGAGGAGAAGTTTGATGCTGGGCTAGTCCAGAAGAAGTTCTTGAGATCGTTGGGAACGGGTTTAATCAGCAAAGATATTAAGTTACAGCTGAAACTGTACCTAGAAGATCCTGGCATTCTGGACGAAGTCCTAATTGAAAAAATGAATGAGGCAGCTAGTTTGGAGTCAGAGAGCGAACAGAAGTTAAAGAAGGGCTCTGCTTCTAAAACCAACAAAATGAGTCAGCAGAAGTTGGAGACCCCCGGTTGCCAGCCCAAAGATTATGATGAAGACCCTCCAGTACCACTGCCGAAAGTGGACCTTAAACCACCAACAAAAGGGAGGACAGCCAGAGCTGACTGGGAAGAAGTAATAAGAGAACTGAGAGCTGAGCTGATGGTGATGAAAGAGTTGATTCGTTCCAGGCCAGACTCGGTATCTCAGACTCAGGAGTGGGTTCCAAAACAGAAGATACAAGGCTTGTGAGGCGTGCCATTCATCAAATCAGAGTGCAGTATGTGTCCACTGTTTAAGATGTGGTGAGGAAGGACATTATGCCAAGGAATGCTAATGGTCACAGTTGTTTGGGTTAAAAGACAGGAGGTTGCCAGTGCAGGGTGACTCGTAACCGCGACACAGAGGAGGCCCAAGAAGCAAATCCAAATCCCACCAAACCCCAGAACGGCGCATGAGTGTGTTCCCATTTACAACAGCTGAAAGAGACACAGGGGCATCAGTTACTTAATGCCCAGTGCAGAGGTCTAAAGTCATACTCCTGGGGGAGGATTCCTTGGTCAGTAAAGATAGCCTCATCAGCCTAATCGGTGAAAGGTGCTATATACAGTGCCAACTAGATGGACTCCTGGTAAAAGCACTGTCGGACACTAGAGCCCAAGCGAGCCTTTTAAATGAAGAATGGAGAAGACGTCACCTGCCAAATACCTGCCTTCTATCGCTAAAGGAACTCTTAAGACCAGTGGAACTCCACAGCAAAACCGTCAACCAGACTGAAATTCCTTTCATAGGCTGGGTGGAAGTGACTTTCCAACTCACGGCCACGAAGAACAGCAACACCATCAAGCGTTTGGTACTTTTTATCGTGACCAGTGATCAGAACGTGGCAGAGGATCCTATCCTGGGTTATAATATAATCAGTGAGGTCATCACAAAACACAAGTCAGGGATACTGATGGTGGATGTAATTGCTACATCGTTCACCTTACCCAACCCTGTGGCAGAAAACGTGATTCATAGAGTAAAGAAAGCACAGATTACAATGGATCTGAAAGAAGTCAAGGTAGGCCTGCGCCCAACCATTATCCCTGCAAACCAAATGGTGGGAGTGAGGTGTGGAGTCTGGCTGAAACCGGGATGAAAAGTCCAGAAGAAGCTGTTCGTGCCAAAAGACTCCTCGGAACTTCCAGAAGGCCTAGTTCAAGGTGAGACTGTGCTTACGATTCCTACTGGTGGGTTTGCCAGAGTGACAGTGATAGTGAAGAATACCACGAAACATGAAATTAGACTGTGTTAGGTCACATCAAAACTGTCAAAGCGATATATCCAGCCAGTGTGAGACCTGCCCAGTGGTCTACCGTGAATTCAGTCCCCTCACCAAGGAACAGGAGTTGCCCAGGGGAGGAAATTGCATGACCCACCTCGGGATCCTGGAATCCCTTGGCATCCCTGGAACACTTGTGTGCTGAAGATCTAGCAGTGGCAAAACAGATGCTGAGAGAAGAGTGTCATGCATTCTCTAAAGATGACTCTGATATAGGCTGTATTCTGTCGTTACAGTTGAAAATTAATTTGAAAGACACGACCCCAGTAACCAAAAGTTACATGTCGGTGCCGAAACCATTACACCGTGAACTGAAAGAATATTTACAAGATCTAATCAACAGAGGTTGGGTCCAAAAATCAAAGTTGTCTTATTCCTCTCCTATTGTCTGTGTTAGGAAGAAGGACGGTACATTGAGACTCTGCTGTGATTACCGGAAACTAAACCGAAAGTCAGTACCTGATCGACATCCGATACCAAAGATCCAAGATATGCTGGATAGCCTATCGGGAAGTACCTAGTTTTCTGTCCTCGATCAAAGTAAGGCATATCACCAAGGGTTTGTCGAGGAGTCCAATAGACCCTTGACAGTATTCATCAAACCATGGGGATTATATGAGTGGATCCGCATACCATTTGGGCTCAGTTCAGCTCCAACAGAATTCCAGAAGGACATGGAGACATGTTTAGAAGGATAGAGGGACAATATCTCTCAGCCGTACTTGGATGACAATGTGGTACACAGCAAAACCTTCAGAGAGCATGTTGAACACGAGAGGACCGTACTTCAGCGGTATCAACAACACGGAGTTAAGTTGACCCCAAAGAAGTGTGAACTGTTCAATAGGCAAGTCCGATTTCTAGGGAAAATAGTGTCCGGAGAAGGATATACCATGGACCCAGCAGAAATCACTCCGGTACTGGCCTTAAAAGATAAGCGGCCTTCCACTGTCGGGGAGGTGAGGCAGATCATAGGATCCCTCTCCTACTATCGTACTTATATCCAGAACTTCTCCGGGATTGCCGCTCCACTATATCTCCTCTTGGGGACGACGACCGAGTCAACAACACCCATGGAAAAAAAGATCGCGGGCAGGACCAAACTTAAAAGAAACAACGCCGTTTCATCCCAGCAGCTGGACATCAGACCACCAGGAGGTATTGGAACAACTAGTGGATTACCTGGTAAAACCACCCATATTGGGATATCCTGATTGCAACTTACCATTTGTTTTTCATTGTGATGCTTCTCAAGTTGGACTGGGAGCTGCCATGTATCAGCATCAAGATGGGAAATTGAGAGTCATCGTTTACGGCTCCAGAACATTGACAAATGCCAAGACAAATTACCATCTACATTCTGGAAAAGTGGAGTTCCTGGCATTGAAATGGGCTATCTGTCAACGATTTAGAGATTATCTCTATTACAGCAAAGAGTTTGAGGTTTACATGGACAATAACCCCTTGACCTATGTTCTCACTGCAGCCAAACTGAATGCAATGGGTCAAAGATGGGTAGCTGAAGTAGCTGACTTTAATTTCAGTATTAAGTATAAAGTATGGACGAAGTTCTACCTCAGTGAAGACGGTATCCTGTATCGTAAAGGAGGACAAAAACAGCAGTTGGTGCTGTTACGCCACAGACGACGCTTTCCGGGAGTGGACCCACTGGACCGTGGTGCCGAACCTCCCCCGAGCGAGCACACCAGATGGAACCAACCCCTATACAGGGATTGTTAGGGGGAGGCTCAGGGACCTCAAGCACCACGGCTGCCAGGACCAGGGATCGCCTCAGGGAGGTGAACAGAACGAAGGAGACTGGGGGCAAAAGAATACGGGGCAAGATGGGGGAACTGCGAGGGTAGCAATGGAAGGGAGGTAGGTTGGGAAACAGGGAGATGAGCGTGTGGCGAGGGTAGGAAGGTAGATGGAACACGAGACGGGGACGAGCAGGAACCCAGAAGGATGATGGTCTGGAGACAAACACAGAGGGGACACGCAGGGTTAGGCTCAAACAACAGGCAGTAGTCTGTTAGCAAGCAGGGTCCTGAGTAAGGTGAAGCACACACACGCACACAAACACAATAGTCAGGTGCCTCCCCTAAGGAAGGGTGGCCTGAAATACCCTGGGGCTACCTCCTATTGGCCAGGAGGTGCTGACGGGTCATGACATGCAGAGGATAAGGGCCGAGAAGGTGCGCACGGCCTGGCCCTAAGGCGCATGCGCAAGGACACAGTGCGCGCGGCCGAGGGAAGTGGAGGCGCGCGCCGGGACTCTGCACGCTGAAGAGCGGGGAGATTCAAGGCGCCTGGCAGCGAGGGAGCAGCGGCAAGCCCGGGACCGCCGACAGAAGCACCAGCAGCGGCGGCCCCCAGACTGGTGAGAGCGGCGCTAACAGTACCCCCTCTCTTACATCCCTCTTTATGATATTTGGAAAAGAACCTTTTGAGAATACGGGGGGCACTGATGTTCTCCCAAGGTTCCCAGGACCTCTCCTCAGGACCAAATCTGTTATGTTTTGGTAGCTGAGGAGAATAAGCAAAAACGGCAATACACCAGAGAGGCTGGAACCTATTGGATTGCAGTAACCTGAAGTAACCACACAACTAGAGGTAGCCGTGGAGCGTTCCTACTTTGATCCTAGACGCCTCGTCACAGCCTGAGAGATAACTACACCTAAAGGCAGAAAGATGAAAGCTATCTGCCCCGGAGCAGATCCCCAAAGAAAATAGGAAGCCCCCAAACATGTAATGGCGGTTAGACAAGAAGAAGCACGGACACAGACAGAAAATAGAATGAGCAAACTCTGGGGCCCAATCTGTCTAGACAGAAAAGTACAGGAAAGGATACTCACTGCAATCCAAAAAAACCCTAAAAAATACCAACTCTTCTGATTGCAAAAACACCTGAGATCACACGATCTCTACCACCTAATCAGATCTCTGGTGTAACAAAACTAAGCCGCAGCCACTGAAAAAACAGGAAAAAGCAAATGAACAAACAACAGTGGCTCCAGATAAACTGAGAGGAGCACAAGCCCCCGGAGGGGACCTGGCTGACCTCCACAGAAGTGCAGGGAACAATGCAAAAAGCAAGCACAAAAATAAAAGCAGAAAATATCTTATCTGATAGCAGAAGATGCAGGCAAGACTCAGCAAACTTCCAAATGAACCAGGAACCACAATTGAGACAAGAACAATTGATCACCGGCAACCATCATGGGAGGGAACCTCCCTTATATTAGACCAGTCCGTGATCCCAGATTGCCATTCCTCGCTGAAAGGTTCAGTACTGTCTGTAGCCACCAGAGAGAGCCTCTGTTCAGAAACCATCTCTAGCACATTCATAACACAAATCCCTTCCAATCGATCAAAAAGAATGTCTTACCTCTGACCCTTTTAGTAGCAAGTGAAAACACTTCATAGAACACATGCCCACATAAGGTATATACTTAGTATGAAAAGAGAAAATACAAATAAATATGGGCAATATGGAAATCCATGGGAAAAAATCGCTAAAACATATGAAAACTGAGAAAAAAGAAACGATCAATGAAGTCCCAAAGTATTAAATAGAAAAAACTTTATTAAATATCAAAACAGGGGAGCTGGAGGATGACATACAACCAATTGGCACATGTGGGACAAGAACGCAAATAGGAAGTCTAACAATAGTATCACAGTAGATATATTAAATCCTACAACTGACAGGGCGGTATGATATCACAAAAATAAACATTTCTCAATAGAAAGCGCAGCAGCGCTGAGTCAAGAAACAGTAGGTGTACATGAAGAACATGATAGCCAGTGCTTATACCTGCCAACGGTCAGGAGAATGCTTCCTGCGTCCACCCCGACGCGTGTTTCGGCCTGTGTGCCTTTTTCAAGGGGTGATGGGAAAAGGGAAGTGAGGGGGTATAAAAAGTCTAGACCCACCAATAGAAACCACTAGAGTGAATCACATGATCACCAACCTAACTGATAGTACAAAGTAAACAGATATTAGGTTTCTAATACCGGTGATCAGAATGTCAAAAAACCAATCGCAATGTTAGCACATCATGTCTTCTAAAATGCCCAGGCTGATGCATGAAAAATCGCTGTAATACATCTAACCTAAATGCCAGAACGGACTAGTAATAATATGTGATATGCTCACACATCTCTAATGACGCGCATGTCACCAGGGCAACTGAAAACACAAGACGGCGTCGGCGTCACGTGCCTGGTGACGTCACAGTCATGTGATTGGTCACAATGGCAACAAGGACGCCGAGAGCCGTGGAGTGTGTCAGAGGACCCAGCGCAGGCGCGTGCCGATGGTGAGTATGTATGTAAAACCGCAATGTACAAGGGCAGTGCTGGCAAAGAGCATATGTGCAAAAGATCAAAAGAGATGGATTATAGCAAGGCAGTAAATATACTCAATAAGGAGCAAAACCATATGCACAAATATTAAGAGGTGAGTATTGTATCGCCCTGAAATCTGCACAAAGAAACATACTTAAGATATACAATAGCCCCTGTACAGGAGCAAATAACAAGTGAAATGTATGAGCGATATATATACATAAATATAAAAGTATATGAATATAAAAGTATATAAATATATACAAATACAACAAACTGAATCCAGTAAATATCCTTGAAAATCCATCAGGCAAGTAGTAAAGAAGAGGAGCGATGAGATCTGGGCATTAGTGATGACATCCATAACAATGACACTCGTTCCGACGGAATTCGTGAAAGATGGTAAGATAACTGGGTTTCATATAGATTGGTAAGGGCATCATATTAGGTGGATAAAGACTAAATAAAAACATAAAGAAAAAAGTTAAAACAACATAAAAACACATGCGCAAATGAAGTAGATCAAACGATGATAATGATGGTTTAAAGAAATGGAGCAAAACTGATGGCCTCATTTAACCCTTTTGGGTGTACCGTATCAAGAGACCAGATCCACTTGGTTTCACACTGAGCCAGTCTTTTGTTAAGACCACCACCACGGATGCCAGGGTCGATTAAGTCAATACCTTTAATCCTCAAAAGAGAACCATCGCATCCGTGGTGTATCTTGAAATGGCGTGGTATGGTCCTAAGCGTGGTTATATCATCATGGCCAGCCGCCGCCTGAATGCCCAAGACATGTTCCCGGGCGCGCACCTTCAATTGACGGGAGGTCATGCCGATGTAAATGAGTGGACAAGGGCACACTGCAAAGTACACTACATACCGAGAGGTACACGAAATGTACTTCAAAATGTTGTAAGTCCTGGTGCCTGCTGAATTAGTGAAGGTGGCACTCCGGTCAATGTTAGGGCAGGCGACGCACCGGCCACAAGGAAAACAACCACGCCTAGGACCAATATCACCAAAAATATTTGGTTTGATGTCGCTTTGATAGTGACTGCGTACAATGTGGTCCCTGAGATTTTTGGACCTCCTAATGGTAATACTGGGTCTTTCAGGAAGAATCTGATTTAAGACTGGATCCGTCTGCAGAATGGGCCATGCCCTCTGGAGACAATTTTTCATGTGCGAAAACTGAGAATGGTATCGTGTGATGAATCTGACTTCCTGGGACGGCACTTTGTTGGCCTTGTTGTATAATAGTGATTGTCGGCTTGAATATTTCGCCCGATGATACGCTCTCTTGATAGAGCGTCTGCTATATCCTCTCTCGAGGAATCTATTCGATAAGTCATGAGCCTGCTTTTCAAATTCACAATCACTCGAGCAAATTCTGCGAATGCGCAGAAACTGCCCGACCGGAATGGAATTAACCAACGGTTTAGGGTTTGCGGAAGAGGCGTGCAGTAACAAGTTGGTTGAGGTGTCCTTCCTGAAGACACCAGTCTGCAACAGGTTGTTGGAGTCTCTCCAAACCACAACATCCAAAAAATCAATCCTATCAAAATCGTGTTTGAAGGTGATGTGAATGTTCTTGGCATTGGAATTCAATGCCATAAAAAATTCAACCAATGTGTCTAAATTACCCTGCCAGATCAGAAAAATATCGTCAATGTACCGCACCCAGAAGGGGATGCGGTCCATTGACGAACTCCGATCCGGCAGGGAAAGGTCCCTCTCCCACAGCCCCAGGAACAGGTTGGCGTAAGCTGGGGCAAAAGATGCCCCTATAGCTGTGCCCTGGAGCTGCAGGTAGAAGGACCCTTTGAAAATGAAGAAGTTGTGGGTTAGAGAGAACTCCAACAGTAACAGAACAAGATGGATGATGTCCTCTGGTAAATTAGACATCAGGAGAAAATGTCTGGCAGCAGATATTCCATCTTCATGTCTGATGCTGGTATACAGGGATTCGACGTCACCTGTTACCAGCAACATGTCTGAATCTACATGAAGGCCATCAATTCTCCGCAAGAATTCACTGGTGTCCACCAGGAAGGAAGGCAAACTCTCAACCAGGGGTTGTAATTTAGATTCGATCCAACAATTCACTTTTTCTAGATAATTGCCGGAACCAGAAATGATCGGACGACCCGGGGCACCTCACAGTTCTTATGTATCTTCGGCAGAAGATACATAGTAGAAATTGTAGGTTCTTGTGGCTGAAGAGCCGTGGCCAATTCTTTAGTGATGGTACCACTGAGGGTAGCATCACCAAGGATTTTGTTGAGTTGTGCCATGTATGCCGACAAAGGGTTAAATGTTAAACGTTTGTAACATGTTTTGTTGTTAAGCTGTTTAAAGGCCTCTCTTTCATAAAGAGATTTAGGCCAAATAACGATGTTACCGCCTTGTCGGCCGGTTTTATAACCACATCAGGAAGTGCCCTCAAGTAGTCCAATCTCAACCGTTCCTGGCGAGTCAAATTGTCACGTGTAATGTGCCTGGGAATTTTGGCAAATTCACCTGTGACCACCTGCACAAACAGATCGACCGCCGTGCAAGTGGCCAGAGGGGGAAACTTACTAGATTTAACTCTAATGGACGCGGGGATCTTACCTCCCTCGCCTAATTCATGCTCAGCTGACAATTCCTCCAAGTTCCGTATGGCTAGTTGTTCCTCCTCTGTAGGGAACAAATGATTTAAATTAGGATCAAAAAAATGTTTTTTGAAAATCAAGGATCTGGCAAATAAATGCAGATCCTTGGTAGCTGTGAATAAATCAAAGTTAGATTTAGGAGAAAAAGAAAGTCCCCTACTCAGTAGGGACAGATCATGATTGGTTAATGTATGGGTACTTAAATTGAATACCTTATTATCATTCTTTTTGTATTCAGAAGATTTTATCTGCATGCGTTTATATGGATGAAAATTATGGAACAAGGCCATGGCCATGGAACAAGGAGGTGGAATAAGATTCTGCAGGTGAACAACTGGCTACGTCGATGGTGCCGTCAGCAAGGATTTGGATTTCTGGATCACGAGTGAATTACCTATACGATGGACTACTTGCTAGAGATGGGGTGCACCTTACGAAGACTGGAAAACATGTATTTGGAAGTCGCCTTGCTACACTCATCAGGAGAGCTTTAAACTAGAACAATGTGGGAAGGGAAGCAAAACGCCAGCAAAAGCCATACACTTGACAAATACTATTGAGATTTCTGCTATTAGAAGTGAAGGGGAAGAACAAAGACAAAAAAATTTACATAATAAAAATATTGAAGGAAGAGAAACCAATCACAAACTAAAGTGTTTCTATACGAATGCACAAAGCATGGGCAACAAACAAGGAGAACTGGAGCTACTAACGCAGGAGAAGAAATATGATGTCATTGGAATCACTGAGACTTGGTGGGACGATACACATGATTGGAATACAAGGCTAGAAGGATACAACTTATTTGCAAGAAACAGACTTGATAAACGAGGAGGAGGTGTTGCATTGTATGTTAGAAAAGCGTATATCTGCACAGAGATTGACGCTTCAGAGACTGGGAGTTCTGTGGAAACTGTTTGGGTAAGAATACAAGGACAGAACAATGGAAAGGACACCATTGTAGGCATTTACTACAGGCCGCCTGTGCAAGCTGAAGATATGGATGAACTCTTTATGCATCAAATGGCCAAGTTCTCCAAAAAATATGACATAGTGGTCATGGAGATTTCAACTATCCAGACATTTGTTGGGAATCTCTCTCAGGCAAAACTAACAGGTCCAGGAAATTCTTATCCTCTCTTGCTGACAACTTTATCTTCCAAAAGGTAATGGAGAAAACAAGGGGATCTGCTACCTTGGATCTAATCCTCATAAACAGGGAGGAAATGGTGGAGGAGGTAAGAGTGGCTGGGACTCTAGGAGGTAGTGACCATGCTATTTTAGAATTTTGGATAACAAGAGGAGGAAGACCTGTGAAGACTCAGACGTCAAGGTTAGATTTCAGAAAGGCAGATTTTAAGGAACTCAGAAAGAGAATTGGAGGGATCCAATGGCTGGATATCCTTAAGGACAAAAATGTCCAGGAAGGATGGAAAATCTTGAAAAATGAGATTCTCAAAGCACAATCGTTAACAATTCCGAAAAAGAGGAAGAATGGGAAGCATTTAAGGAAACCAGGATGGATGAACATAGAACTTAAACACATGCTAAAAAGGAAGAAAGAAATGTTTATCAAATGGAAAGAGGGAGGCATATCTAAAGAAGAATATAATGCCGTCTGCAGAACCTGCAGGGCACAAATCAGATTATCTAAAGCTGACAATGAATTAAGGCTTGCAAGTGACGTCAAAAGCAACAAAAAAGGATTTGGGGATACGTCAAAAGTAAAAGAAAAGTCAAAGATGCTATAGGATTTTTACAGGATGAAAATGATGAAATGGTAAGTCAGGATGTTGAGAAGGCTGAACTTTTAAATTCCTATTTTGCATCTGTTTTCTCTCAGAAAGGAAATGTAACATCAACTGATCTTCACTGTCCTATTAAAGGAATAGAAGAATCCAGGATATCTATAAACAGAAAGACAGTGAGGAAACACTTAGCTAACCTAAATGAATTCAAGTCTCCAGGTCCAGATGAATTACACCCCAGGGTACTGAAGGAGATAGCAGAAGAAATTCTTGAACCACTGTCCATAATCTTTGAAAATTCTTGGAGAACAGGAGAAGTCCCAGAAGACTGGAGAAGAGCAAATGTTGTTCCTATCTTCAAAAAGGGGAAGAAGGTGGACCCAGGGAACTACAGGCCGGTGAGTCTGACTTCTATACCAGGAAAGATCTTTGAACAAATTATTAAAGAACATGTATGCAAGTACCTGGATAAGAATGAAGTGATTAAACAGAGTCAGCATGGGTTTGTAACTAATAAGTCATGTCAGACTAACTTAATTTCCTTCTATGACAGAATCACTGACTGGGTGGATCAGGGAAATGCTGTAGATATAGTATATCTTGACTTCAGCAAAGCATTTGACAAAATATCTCACACAATCCTTATTGAAAAAATGACTAAGTATGGAATGGACAAGGCAACTGTTAGGTGGATTCATAACTGGCTTAGTGATCGGACTCAAAGAGTGGTTGTAAATGGCTGCACATCCAGTTGGAAGAATGTCTCAAGTGGGGTACCACAAGGCTCTGTTTTGGGCCCTGTATTGTTCAACATCTTTATCAATGATTTAGATGAAGGAATTGAGGTAAACTGATCAAATTTGCTGATGACACAAAGCTAGGAGGGGTAGCTAATACTAGAGAAGAGAGAGAGAGGATTCAAAAAGATATACATAAACTGGAGCAGTGGGCAGCAACTAACAGAATGGATTTTAACAGGGAAAAATGCAAAGTACTACATCTGGGCAATAAAAATGAAAAAAGCATATACAAAATGGGAGGAATAGGCTAAGTAACAGCACATGTGAAAAAGACTTGGGTATACTAATTGATCACAGACTTAACATGAGTCAACAGTGTGATGCAGCAGCAAAAAAGGCAAATGCAATTCTAGGATGTATCAACAGAAGCATACAGTCCTAGATCACGTGAGGTCATTATTGCCCTCTACTCCTCTTTGGTCAGACCTCATCTGGAATACTGTGTCCAGTTTTGGGCACCACATTTTAAAAAAGACATCAACAAACTGGAGCAAGTTCAGAGAAGAGCCACCAGAATGGTGACCGGTCTGCAAACCATGTCCTATGAGGAACGGTTGCAGGATTTGGGAATGTTTAGCGTGCAAAAAAGAAGACTGAGAGGAGACTTAATAGCTGTCTACAAATATCTCAAGGGCTGTCACATTGTAGAAGGATCATCTTTATTCTCATTTGCACAAGGAAAGACTAGAAGCAATGGGATGAAACTGAATGGGAGGAGACACAGATTAGATATTAGAAAAAACTTTTTGACAGTTAGGGTGATCAATGAGTGGAACAGGCTGCCACAAGAGGTGGTGAGTTCTCCTTCAATGGAAGTCTTCAAACAGAGGCTGGATAGACATCTGTCTGGGATGATTTAGAGAATCCTGCTTTGAGCAGGGGGTTGGACCAGAAGGCCCAGGAGGTCCCTTCCAACTCTACCATTCTATGATTCTATGATTCTATGATTCTATCATCTCTTGCTCTTAGGCCTGGACCCAGACCGTGTCATTACTGAGGAGGTTGACCATTCAGAGGAGTCACTCATATTTGAAAGAGAGCTAACTGATGTTGACCTAGATAGCTTCGGAACTTGTGTGGAAGGTTTTTTCCAAAAATAAACATTGTTAGTAGAATAATCTCTCATATTGTCACGCTGTATAGCAGATATATATATGTGATGACAATAATCTATATCAAAAGGGCAACATACTATATAACATGCGCATAGCTATATGATAACATAGATTTACCTGACAGAAAGTCCAGTGGGTCAAAACGGAATCCGTTATACGCTGTCTCCGGCTAGAGGGTGACCGGGGTCTAAGCTGACCCTAACTGGGGTCCTAACTAATCCCTCAACCTGGAGGTACTGTTAAAGGTACAGAGGTCCAGGCCACCAGCGTAAACCCTGTCTCCTATCAATCCCTGCCAACTGTATTCTAGTCCTAAGAAGGACCCTGAATACCACCAAAGGGAATGACCAGGTAACGGTTAATGAACAGAAAGACATACAAGAAAGATAAGAAATAAAGTAAATAAAGTCTTACATACAACACTCACACACAGTAGGAACACCTTAGGTCTCAGAGATAAACTATAAGCTGTAAGAGTAAAAACAACTAAGGAGCTCTAAGCTTAAGTATTCCCAGAACCGATCCAGTCTGCTAAACTATATGAATGCTTTCACCGGCATCCAACCCCCAGACTGGCAGGAATATAAAGGAAACTAATTAGAACATAATCCAAAGCAGCCGGGCGAGGCTGGACCTAGTCTTAGCAAAGAGCTAGGTAAAATTAACTCTCTCATTACCAAACACAAAGAAACAGCAGCTCAGCTGTGAGAAGTCAGAATGTGCAATCGCGACGATCTTCGTGGCGATGCACCCATGACAGTACCCCCCCTTCTACGAGGGGCCTCCGGACCCTCATGACCAGGTCTGTCCGGGTAAATTGTGTGAAAGGTCTGAACCAATCGATCTGCGTTATCATCAGACGCAGGGACCCACGTCCTCTCCTCAGGACCATACCCCCTCCAATGAACTTCCACGTTATCATTGACCACCACTGAAGGCGGAGGTAGAGGTGACGGTATGACTGGTGCCACATACTTTTTAAGTAATGACTTGTGAAACACATTATGAATTTTAAACGTAGGAGGGAGGTCCAGACGAAATGCCACAGGATTAATTATGGAACTGATCCTGTATGGCCCGATGAATCTGGGACCCAACCTCCAGGAGGGAACTTTAAGTTTTATATTCCTGGTAGACAACCACACCAGATCGTTCACCCTCAGATCTAGACCAGAAACTCTCCTCCTATCAGCCATCCGTTTATAAGGGTTCTCTGTAACCTTCAGTCTTAAGCGATCTGGAACTATCAGTCTCCCTGGAAGTCCCACAGGGGCGTCCCCCTGAGCCCCCAATACCTCCCCCTCAAGCTCAGAGCATACAGCTGACACTACAACTCCCTCCTGAGGAATAGGAACCGGATCATCCGTCTTCCCGACCCCTGGGAAAGTACGAGATAAGGCATCAGGAAGCAACTTTATTGAGAAGTCATATGTGCGATGAGGAGGTAACTCTTTACACCCCTCCTCTGAGAACTTCTCCCAAAAGTCCTCCAGAAAAGGAGGCAAAGTCCTAGGCACAACCGCACCGATGACCGTGCTCATGCAGTTATTCTTGCAAAATTCACCCCACTGGCTTATCTTTCTGGATTGCCAATCAATCACTGGGTTATGTTTAGCCAACCAAGGAAGTCCCAACACAATAGGAGCAGGCAGACCCTCCAACACATAACAAGACAATTGCTCTTTATGTATTGCCCCTACTCGAAGATCTATGTTATGAACAGCTTGTACCAAGCTACCTTGACCAAGAGGTCTAGAATCAATAGAGAGTATAGGGACCGGTTTGGCCAATACACTCAGTTGCATACCATGCACCTGGGCAAACCGAGTGTCCACCAGATTAGCCCCGGACCCACTATCAAGAAAAACAGAAATCCTCTCAGTTCTAGTACCAATCACCACCTCCGCAGGCACGAGAAACTGAGAGGGATTTGGGGACGAAATACACACTCCCAGGTTAACTCCTTGGTTCAAAGAGGTCCGGGATGGACACCCCCCAACAAAATGTCCCTCTCTCCCGCAAAAGAAACACCTTCTAGTCTTGCGGCGCACCGCTGATTCCCTCCTACAAAATGATGTCCCTCCCAACTGCATGGGTTCCTCAGAACAGACCAGGGGAACCTCAGTATAAGGGACTTTAGTAGTAGGTGGAGTCATCACGGGGGGCGGAGTTACCTCGCGTCTTCCCCGAAGACGTCTATCAATGCGAATAGCGAGGGCCATAGCAGCCTCCAGTGATGGAGGAGAATCATACTGAGCCAACACATCTTTTAATTTGTCAGACAACCCTTGACAAAACTGGCTCCTAAGAGCTGGGTCATTCCACTGAGTATCTGTTGCCCATCTACGGAACTCAGAAGAATATTCCTCCGCTGGACGATTTCCTTGCCGTATTTTACGTAACCTTGTTTCAGCAAGGGAGACTCGATCCGGATCATCATATACCAGACCCAGGGCAGTAAAAAATCGATCCACTGACTGGAGATCTGGGGAGCCTGGAGGAATAGAGAACGCCCAAGATTGAGGATCCCCTTGTAAGAGCGAGATAACAATTCCCACCCTCTGCCCTTCACTCCCAGATGACCGAGGCCGCAGCCGAAAGTACAATTTACATGCCTCCCGGAAAGTAAAAAATTTGTCCCGCCCACCAGTGAACCTGTCCGGGAGAGCAACCTTAGGTTCAGATCTGGTTTGCTCCGGGGGGGACAAAACCTTGGACTTAATGTCTGCCAACTCCATGGACAATCCCTGCAACTGCCGGGCCAGCTGGGCTACAGGATCCATGATAGCTGGGGAGAATCTTTAGTATGGGCCGGTGAAAATGTCACGCTGTATAGCAGATATATATATGTGATGACAATAATCTATATCAAAAGGGCAACATACTATATAACATGCGCATAGCTATATGATAACATAGATTTACCTGACAGAAAGTCCAGTGGGTCAAAACGGAATCCGTTATACGCTGTCTCCGGCTAGAGGGTGACCGGGGTCTAAGCTGACCCTAACTGGGGTCCTAACTAATCCCTCAACCTGGAGGTACTGTTAAAGGTACAGAGGTCCAGGCCACCAGCGTAAACCCTGTCTCCTATCAATCCCTGCCAACTGTATTCTAGTCCTAAGAAGGACCCTGAATACCACCAAAGGGAATGACCAGGTAACGGTTAATGAACAGAAAGACATACAAGAAAGATAAGAAATAAAGTAAATAAAGTCTTACATACAACACTCACACACAGTAGGAACACCTTAGGTCTCAGAGATAAACTATAAGCTGTAAGAGTAAAAACAACTAAGGAGCTC
This sequence comes from Oophaga sylvatica, assembly GCA_033576555.1. Lineage (NCBI taxonomy): Eukaryota > Metazoa > Chordata > Amphibia > Anura > Dendrobatidae > Oophaga > Oophaga sylvatica. The sequence continues at coordinate 362,020,092 of JARQOD010000005.1, forward strand.
TAAGCTTAAGTATTCCCAGAACCGATCCAGTCTGCTAAACTATATGAATGCTTTCACCGGCATCCAACCCCCAGACTGGCAGGAATATAAAGGAAACTAATTAGAACATAATCCAAAGCAGCCGGGCAAGGCTGGACCTAGTCTTAGCAAAGAGCTAGGTAAAATTAACTCTCTCATTACCAAACACAAAGAAACAGCAGCTCAGCTGTGAGAAGTCAGAATGTGCAATCGCGACGATCTTCATGGCGATGCACCCATGACACATATCTCTATGGAGTTTAGAAGTTTGTGTCTCTTGAATTTTTTTCACACAGAGATCTAGATTTTTCTCAATACGTAGTTCAAAGGTAGCAATTTTGTCAGCTGGGCATTTGGATTTAAATTCCCGTTCGGCATCATCAATGAGTTTATCCAGATTAGAAATGGTTTTAGAATTGAAGTCGACCAAAAGTCGCATAAATGTAAAAGAACATGCACTGCACGCCTCCTCCCATTGTTTAATGAAATCATCATCGTCCATAGGAAAGGATGGGGCTACACGTATTCTTAGCCCTCTTGGGATCATTTTGCATGAAATATATTTTTCCAAGAAGGCACGGTTCCACCATGTTCTTGTTCTCCTTAGTAGCCACCTTTCTATCTCAGTGGCTTGTTTATCCACCGTCTGATCAACTGATGGGTGAGAATAAGTCCCACCAGCTCCAAACACCTGTTCAATTTGACCGAGCCAAGCTTTGTCTTTGGCCCGAAAATCCATGCGCAAGAAGAAAATTGTACCTGTGCAAAACACAGCAATAAGACAGTGAAAACACTTCATAGAACACATGCCCACATAAGGTATATACTTAGTATGAAAAGAGAAAATACAAATAAATATGGGCAATATGGAAATCCATGGGAAAAAATCGCTAAAACATATGAAAACTGAGAAAAAAGAAACGATCAATGAAGTCCCAAAGTATTAAATAGAAAAAACTTTATTAAATATCAAAACAGGGGAGCTGGAGGATGACATACAACCAATTGGCACATGTGGGACAAGAACGCAAATAGGAAGTCTAACAATAGTATCACAGTAGATATATTAAATCCTACAACTGACAGGGCGGTATGATATCACAAAAATAAACATTTCTCAATAGAAAGCGCAGCAGCGCTGAGTCTAGAAACAGGTGTACATGAAGAACATGATAGCCAGTGCTTATACCTGCCAACGGTCAGGAGAATGCTTCCTGCGTCCACCCCGACGCGCGTTTCGGCCTGTGTGCCTTTTTCAAGGGGTGATGGGAAAAGGGAAGTGAGGGGGTATAAAAAGTCTAGACCCACCAATAGAAACCACTAGAGTGAATCACATGATCACCAACCTAACTGATAGTACAAAGTAAACAGATATTAGGTTTCTAATACCGGTGATCAGAATGTCAAAAAACCAATTGCAATGTTAGCACATCATGTCTTCTAAAATGCCCAGGCTGATGCATGAAAAATCGCTGTAATACATCTAACCTAAATGCCAGAACGGACTAGTAATAATATGTGATATGCTCACACATCTCTAATGACGCGCATGTCACCAGGGCAACTGAAAACACAAGACGGCGTCGGCGTCACGTGCCTGGTGACGTCACAGTCATGTGATTGGTCACAATGGCAACAAGGACGCCGAGAGCCGTGGAGTGTGTCAGAGGACCCAGCGCAGGCGCGTGCCGATGGTGAGTATGTATGTAAAACCGCAATGTACAAGGGCAGTGCTGGCAAAGAGCATATGTGCAAAAGATCAAAAGAGATGGATTATAGCAAGGCAGTAAATATACTCAATAAGGAGCAAAACCATATGCACAATATTAAGAGGTGAGTATTGTATCGCCCTGAAATCTGCACAAAGAAACATACTTAAGATATACAATAGCCCCAGTACAGGAGCAAATAACAAGTGAAATGTATGAGCGATATATATACATAAATATAAAAGTATATGAATATAAAAGTATATAAATTATACAAATACAACAAACTGAATCCAGTAAATATCTTGAAAATCCATCAGGCAAGTAGTAAAGAAGAGGAGCGATGAGATCTGGGCATTAGTGATGACATCCATAACAATGACACTCGTTCCGACGGAATTCGTGAAAGATGGTAAGATAACTGGGTTTCATATAGATTGGTAAGGGCATCATATTAGGTGGATAAAGACTAAATAAAAACATATAAAGAAAAAAGTTAAAACAACATAAAAACACATGCGCAAATGAAGTAGATCAAACGATGATAATGATGGTTTAAAGAAATGGAGCAAAACTGATGGCCTCATTTAACCCTTTTGGGTGTACCGTATCAAGAGACCAGATCCACTTGGTTTCACACTGAGCCAGTCTTTTGTTAAGACCACCACCACGGATGCCAGGGTCGATTAAGTCAATACCTTTAATCCTCAAAAGAGAACCATCGCATCCGTGGTGTATCTTGAAATGGCGTGGTATGGTCCTAAGCGTGGTTATATCATCATGGCCGGCCGCCGCCTGAATGCCCAAGACATGTTCCCGGGCGCGCACCTTCAATTGACGGGAGGTCATGCTGATGTAAATGAGTGGACAAGGGCACACTGCAAAGTACACTACATACCGAGAGGTACACGAAATGTACTTCAAAATGTTGTAAGTCCTGGTGCCTGCTGAATTAGTGAAGGTGGCACTCCGGTCAATGTTAGGGCAGGCGACGCACCGGCCACAAGGAAAACAACCACGCCTAGGACCAATATCACCAAAAATATTTGGTTTGATGTCGCTTTGATAGTGACTGCGTACAATGTGGTCCCTGAGATTTTTGGACCTCCTAATGGTAATACTGGGTCTTTCAGGAAGAATCTGATTTAAGACTGGATCCGTCTGCAGAATGGGCCATGCCCTCTGGAGACAATTTTTCATGTGCGAAAACTGAGAATGGTATCGTGTGATGAATCTGACTTCCTGGGACGGCACTTTGTTGGCCTTGTTGTATAATAGTGATTGTCGGCTTGAATATTTCGCCCGATGATACGCTCTCTTGATAGAGCATCTGCTATATCCTCTTTCGAGGAATCTATTCGATAAGTCATGAGCCTGCTTTTCAAATTCACAATCACTCGAGCAAATTCTGCGAATGCGCAGAAACTGCCCGACCGGAATGGAATTAACCAACGGTTTAGGGTGTGCGGAAGAGGCGTGCAGTAACATGTTGGTTGAGGTGTCCTTCCTGAAGACACCAGTCTGCAACAGGTTGTTGGAGTCTCTCCAAACCACAACATCCAAAAAATCAATCCTATCAAAATCGTGTTTGAAGGTGATGTGAATGTTCTTGGCATTGGAATTCAATGCCATAAAAAATTCAACCAATGTGTCTAAATTACCCTGCCAGATCAGAAAAATATCGTCAATGTACCGCACCCAGAAGGGAATGCGGTCCATTGACGAACTCCGATCCGGCAGGGAAAGGTCCCTCTCCCACAGCCCCAGGAACAGGTTGGCGTAAGCTGGGGCAAAAGATGCCCCCATAGCTGTGCCCTGGAGCTACAGGCAGAAGGACCCTTTGAAAATGAAGAAGTTGTGGGTTAGAGAGAACTCCAACAGTAACAGAACAAGATGGATGATGTCCTCTGGTAAATTAGACATCAGGAGAAAATGTCTGGCAGCAGATATTCCATCTTCATGTTTGATGCTGGTATACAGGGATTCAACGTCACCTGTTACCAGCAACATGTCTGAATCTACATGAAGGCCATCAATTCTCCGCAAGAATTCACTGGTGTCCACCAGGAAGGAAGGCAAACTCTCAACCAGGGGTTGTAATTTAGATTCGATCCAACAATTCACTTTTTCTAGATAATTGCCGGAACCAGAAATGATCGGACGACCCGCGGGCACCTCACAGTTCTTATGTATCTTCGGCAGAAGATACATAGTAGAAATTGTAGGTTCTTGTGGCTGAAGAGCCGTGGCCAATTCTTTAGTGATGGTACCACTGAGGGTAGCATCACCAAGGATTTTGTTGAGTTGTGCCATGTATGCCGACAAAGGGTTAAATGTTAAACGTTTGTAACATGTTTTGTTGTTAAGCTGTTTAAAGGCCTCTCTTTCATAAAGAGATTTAGGCCAAATAACGATGTTACCGCCTTTGTCGGCCGGTTTTATAACCACATCAGGAAGTGCCCTCAAGTAGTCCAATCTCAACCGTTCCTGGCGAGTCAAATTGTCACGTGTAATGTGCCTGGGAATTTTGGCAAATTCACCTGTGACCACCTGCACAAACAGATCGACCGCCGTGCAAGTGGCCAGAGGGGGAAACTTACTAGATTTAACTCTAATGCAAATAAATGCAGATCCTTGGTAGCTGTGAATAAATCAAATCGACTTCAATTCTAAAACCATTTCTAATCTGGATAAACTCATTGATGATGCCGAACGGGAATTTAAATCCAAATGCCCAGCTGACAAAATTGCTACCTTTGAACTACGTATTGAGAAAAATCTAGATCTCTGTGTGAAAAAAATTCAAGAGACACAAACTTCTAAACTCCATAGAGATATGAGAGATTATTCTACTAACAATGTTTATTTTTGGAAAAAACCTTCCACACAAGTTCCGAAGCTATCTGGGTCAACATCAGTTAGCTCTCTTTCAAATATGAGTGACTCCTCTGAATGGTCAACCTCCTCAGTAATGACACGGTCTGGGTCCAGGCCTAAGAGAGCAAGAGATGATAATTTTCATCCATATAAACGCATGCAGATAAAATCTTTGAATACAAAAAGAATGATAATAAGGTATTCAATTTAAGTACCCATACATTAACCAATCATGATCTGTCCCTACTGAGTAGGGGACTTTCTTTTTCTCCTAAATCTAACTTTGATTTATTCACAGCTACCAAGGATCTGCATTTATTTGCCAGATCCTTGATTTTCAAAAAACATTTTTTTGATCCTAATTTAAATCATTTGTTCCCTACAGAGGAGGAACAACTAGCCATACGGAACTTGGAGGAATTGTCAGCTGAGCATGAATTAGGCGAGGGAGGTAAGATCCCCGCGTCCATTAGAGTTAAATCTAGTAAGTTTCCCCCTCTGGCCACTTGCACGGCGGTCAATCTGTTTGTGCAGGTGGTCACAGGTGAATTTGCCAAAATTCCCAGGCACATTACACGTGACAATTTGACTCGCCAGGAACGGTTGAGATTGGACTACTTGAGGGCACTTCCTGATGTGGTTATAAAACCGGCCGACAAAGGCGGTAACATCGTTATTTGGCCTAAATCTCTTTATGAAAGAGAGGCCTTTAAACAGCTTAACAACAAAACATGTTACAAACGTTTAACATTTAACCCTTTGTCGGCATACATGGCACAACTCAACAAAATCCTTGGTGATGCTACCCTCAGTGGTACCATCACTAAAGAATTGGCCACGGCTCTTCAGCCACAAGAACCTACAATTTCTACTATGTATCTTCTGCCGAAGATACATAAGAACTGTGAGGTGCCCCCGGGTCGTCCGATCATTTCTGGTTCCGGCAATTATCTAGAAAAAGTGAATTGTTGGATCGAATCTAAATTACAACCCCTGGTTGAGAGTTTGCCTTCCTTCCTGGTGGACACCAGTGAATTCTTGCGGAGAATTGATGGCCTTCATGTAGATTCAGACATGTTGCTGGTAACAGGTGACGTCGAATCCCTGTATACCAGCATCAGACATGAAGATGGAATATCTGCTGCCAGACATTTTCTCCTGATGTCTAATTTACCAGAGGACATCATCCATCTTGTTCTGTTACTGTTGGAGTTCTCTCTAACCCACAACTTCTTCATTTTCAAAGGGTCCTTCTACCTGCAGCTCCAGGGCACAGCTATGGGGGCATCTTTTGCCCCAGCTTACGCCAACCTGTTCCTGGGGCTGTGGGAGAGGGACCTTTCCCTGCCGGATCGGAGTTCGTCAATGGACCGCATCCCCTTCTGGGTGCGGTACATTGACGATATTTTTCTGATCTGGCAGGGTAATTTAGACACATTGGTTGAATTTTTTATGGCATTGAATTCCAATGCCAAGAACATTCACATCACCTTCAAACACGATTTTGATAGGATTGATTTTTTGGATGTTGTGGTTTGGAGAGACTCCAACAACCTGTTGCAGACTGGTGTCTTCAAGGAAGGACACCTCAACCAACATGTTACTGCACGCCTCTTCCGCACACCCTAAACCGTTGGTTAATTCCATTCCGGTCGGGCAGTTTCTGCGCATTCGCAGAATTTGCTCGAGTGATTGTGAATTTGAAAAGCAGGCTCATGACTTATCGAATAGATTCCTCGAGAGAGGATATAGCAGACGCTCTATCAAGAGAGCGTATCATCGGGCGAAATATTCAAGCCGACAATCACTATTATACAACAAGGCCAACAAAGTGCCGTCCCAGGAAGTCAGATTCATCACACGATACCATTCTCAGTTTTCGCACATGAAAAATTGTCTCCAGAGGGCATGGCCCATTCTGCAGACAGATCCAGTCTTAAATCAGATTCTTCCTGAAAGACCCAGTATTACCATTAGGAGGTCCAAAAATCTCAGGGACCACATTGTACGCAGTCACTATCAAAGCGACATCAAACCAAATATTTTTGGTGATATTGGTCCTAGGCGTGGTTGTTTTCCTTGTGGCCGGTGCGTCGCCTGCCCTAACATTGACCGGAGTGCCACCTTCACTAATTCAGCAGGCACCAGGACTTACAACATTTTGAAGTACATTTCGTGTACCTCTCGGTATGTAGTGTACTTTGCAGTGTGCCCTTGTCCACTCATTTACATCGGCATGACCTCCCGTCAATTGAAGGTGCGCGCCCGGGAACATGTCTTGGGCATTCAGGCGGCGGCCGGCCATGATGATATAACCACGCTTAGGACCATACCACGCCATTTCAAGATACACCACGGATGCGATGGTTCTCTTTTGAGGATTAAAGGTATTGACTTAATCGACCCTGGCATCCGTGGTGGTGGTCTTAACAAAAGACTGGCTCAGTGTGAAACCAAGTGGATCTGGTCTCTTGATACGGTACACCCAAAAGGGTTAAATGAGGCCATCAGTTTTGCTCCATTTCTTTAAACCATCATTATCATCGTTTGATCTACTTCATTTGTGCATGTGTTTTTATGTTGTTTTAACTTTTTTTTTATATATTTTTATTTAGTCTTTATCCACCTAATATGATGCCCTTACCAATCTATATGAAACCCAGTTATCTTACCATCTTTCACGAATTCCGTCGGAACGAGTGTCATTGTTATGGATGTCATCACTAATGCCCAGATCTCATCGCTCCTCTTCTTTACTACTTGCCTGATGGATTTTCAAGGATATTTACTGGATTCAGTTTGTTGTATTTGTATATATTTATATACTTTTATATTCATATACTTTTATATTTATGTATATATATCGCTCATACATTTCACTTGTTATTTGCTCCTGTACAGGGGCTATTGTATATCTTAAGTATGTTTCTTTGTGCAGATTTCAGGGCGATACAATACTTACCTCTTAATATTTGTGCATATGGTTTTGCTCCTTATTGAGTATATTTACTGCCTTGCTATAATCCATCTCTTTTGATCTTTTGCACATATGCTCTTTGCCAGCACTGCCCTTGTACATTGCGGTTTTACATACATACTCACCATCGGCACGCGCCTGCGCTGGGTCCTCTGACACACTCCACGGCTCTCGGCGTCCTTGTTGCCATTGTGACCAATCACATGACTGTGACGTCACCAGGCACGTGACGCCGACGCCGTCTTGTGTTTTCAGTTGCCCTGGTGACATGCGCGTCATTAGAGATGTGTGAGCATATCACATATTATTACTAGTCCGTTCTGGCATTTAGGTTAGATGTATTACAGCGATTTTTCATGCATCAGCCTGGGCATTTTAGAAGACATGATGTGCTAACATTGCGATTGGTTTTTTGACATTCTGATCACCGGTATTAGAAACCTAATATCTGTTTACTTTGTACTATCAGTTAGGTTGGTGATCATGTGATTCACTCTAGTGGTTTCTATTGGTGGGTCTAGACTTTTTATACCCCCTCACTTCCCTTTTCCCATCACCCCTTGAAAAAGGCACACAAGCTGAAACGCGCGTCGGGGTGGACGCAGGAAGCATTCTCCTGACCGTTGGCAGGTATAAGCAGTGGCTATCATGTTCTTCATGTACACCTACTGTTTCTTGACTCAGCGCTGCTGCGCTTTCTATTGAGAAATGTTTATTTTTGTGATATCATACCGCCCTGTCAGTTGTAGGATTTAATATATCTACTGTGATACTATTGTTAGACTTCCTATTTGCGTTCTTGTCCCACATGTGCCAATTGGTTGTATGTCATCCTCCAGCTCCCCTGTTTTGATATTTAATAAAGTTTTTTCTATTTAATACTTTGGAACTTCATTGATCGTTTCTTTTTTCTCAGTTTTCATACCTTTTAGTAGCAAGAATATCCTTCACCTCAAAAACATTGTCAGTATAAACCGGTGGGGGAATGGAGCCCGCAGTCGGGTGAAAACGGTTCAGTACCACAGGATTAAGGAGGGAGACGTGAAAGGCATTGGGGATACGAAGCGAGGCAGGCAACTTTAGCTGATAGACTACGTTGTTAATGCATCTAAGGACTTCAAAAGGACCAATGCAGCAAGGTCCAAGCTTGTAGGAGGGCATTTTCAATCTAATATATTTAGAAGAAAGCCAAACCTTCTCACCCGGACGGTAGGTCGGGGAGTCCAAACGCCTCTTGTCAGCATGTCTCTTCATATGTTCGCCAGCCCTTCCGAGTGCTTCCTTAGTCTCTTGCCAAATCCTAGAGAATTCCAAAGTCACGGAGTCTGCTGCAGGTACCCCGGAGGTAGCAGAAATGGGAAGAGGAATTCCAGGATGCATCCCAAACCACAAAAAATGGAGACTTGGCCAAACACTCGTTGGGGTGATTATTATAGGCGAATTCGGCCCAGGGAAGACGGCCCACCGAATCATCTTGATGTGAGTTGGAGAAAAGACGTAGATAGGATGCCAACACTTGATTGACCCGCTCCACTTGGCCATTGGTTTGAGGGTGAAATGCTGAGGATAAATCCAACTTTACCTCCAAAAGTTTACATAAGGCCCTCCAAAATCGAGACGTAAACTGAACAACACGATCCGAGACAATATGTTGTGGAAATCCGTGAAGTTGAAAGACGTGCTGAATGAAGATCTTAGCCAATTCAGGAATAGAGCGTAGCCCTTGCAGTGGAAGAAAGTGGGCCATTTTGGAGAACCGGTCCACTACCACCAGGATAGTCGTGCAACCGGACGAACGAGGTAGGTCAGTGATAAAATCCAGAGCAATGTGTTGCCAGGGAGTTGATGGAACCGGTAAAGGGAGCAGAAGGCCTGAGGGCAAACATTTGGGGACCTTGACTTTGGCACAGGAGGGACAAGCAGTGAAGTCAGCCACATTTTGGTGCAGGGAGGACCACCAGTAGAATCGATAAATGAGGTCTAAAGTCTTTTTGACCCCGACATCTCCAGAGATCTTGGAGGAATGTCCCCAACGTAGAACCTCCTCCTATCAGTCTCAGGAACGAAGGTCTTGCCCGGCGGTGGAGTAATCAGTCTCACTGGGGCCACCGTGGGGCCATCGTGATGATCTTGGCTGGATCAATGATATACGAAGGTTCCTCCACCGAGCCTGGGGGTTGAAGGGGCCTTGACATTCTTATGCCCGGGATGAAAATGCAGCTCAAAGTCAAATGGACCAAAGAGGGACCATCTGGCTTGCCGAGGGTTGAGTCTCTGGGCTGACTGGATGTACTCCAGATTCTTGTGGTCGGTAAAAATGGTAAAAGGATGGATTGCCCCTTCAAGTAGATAGTGCCACTCTTCCAGGGCTAACTTTATAGCAGCAACTCGCGATCTCCGATTGAATAATTACACTTAGCAGGAAAGAAGGACTTAGAGAAGAATCCACAAGAGACCAACAGTCCCGAAGAGGATCTCTGAGAAAGTACAGTGCCGGCTCCAGTGGAAGATGCATCCACCTCGAGGACAAATGGCTTGTTTGCCTCAGGACGGTGTAAAACAGGAGCGGCTGCGAAGGCTTGTTTCAGGTTTAGAAAGGCATCCTCCGCCTCCGGGGACCAGACCGTGGAGTTGACTCCCATCCGAGTAAGATATGAGAGTGGCTTGGTCACAGATGAGAAATGCAGAATAAACTGACGGTAATAGTTGGCAAAACCGAGAAAGCGCTGGATATCCTTAACCCCTACCAGACGTGGCCATTGGAGGATCGCGGACAGTTTCTCAGGGTCCATCTTCACACCAGCATCAGAAACGATGTCGCCCAAGAAGGGCAAGGAGGATTGCTCAAAGACGCATTTTTCAATCTTGGCATAGAGGCGGTTCTCCCACAGACGCTGCAGTATCAGACAAACACTCCTCCTATGGGAGGATAGATCTGAAGAAAAAATGAGGATGTCATCAAGGTACACCATAACACAAGAGTATAGCAGATCTCGGAAGATGTCGTTGACAAACTCCTGAAATACTGCGGGAGCGTTGCAGAGGCCGAAGGGCATGACCAGATACTCGTAATGTCCGTCCCGAGTATTAAAAGCAGTCTTCCACTCGTCTCCGGAGCGAATGCGTATGAGATTGTAGGCTCCTCGTAAGTACAATTTAGTGAAGACCCAAGCCCCACGCAAGCAGACAAAGAGTTCGGGGATGAGCGGCAGGGGATACTTATTCTTGACCGTAATGTCATTTAATCCTCGGAAGTTGATGCACGGGTGAAGAGAGCCATCTTTCTTCTTTACAAAGAAAAAACCGGCTCCCGCAGGAGAAGAGGACTTACAATAAATCCCTTAGCCAGGTTTTGCCGAATGTACTCGGACATGGCCGAAGTCTCGGCCAGAGATAGCGGGTAGATTCGGCCCCTAGTGGAGTAGTCCCGGGTTGCAGCTCAATAGGACAGTCGTACGGTCGATGCGGCAGAAGACTCTCCGCCTCCTTCTTATCAAACGTCAGAAAACGACCAGTATGCGGTGGGTAGACCCGCGGGACCCGAAGAGAGTAGGGCGGAGCAGGAGGTCCCTGGACGGATCCCAGGTACCTCTCATGACATGGATGCCCCCAACGGAGAACCTCGCCCGAACGCCAATCAAGAACGGGCTCGTGAGTCCTAAGTGAGGGGAGACCGAGGAGCAGAGCATGAGACAAATTGGGCAAAACATAGAAGGCAATCTTCTCTTGGTGTAGGGCCCCGATTTGCAGTACCACTTCCTACGTAACCATAGAGACGGACCCTTGCAGGAGTTTACCATCCACAGAAGCAATCATACGTGTTGTCTTTAAAGAGATCATGGGAATCTGGTACTTATGAACTTCCTTGAGCCTAATAAAGTTCCCTGCCGCGCCCGAATCCACATAGGCCAGTTCTGAGCCACGTCTCTGGCCTAGGATCAACAACTCGGAAAAAGTAAGAGGGGGGAGAGGAATCAGACAAACCTAGGGAGGCCTCTCTTACCTGACCTAGGCGGAGGAGTTTCCTGGTCTCTCGGGACATGAGCGCAAAAAATGGTATACACCACCACAATATAAACACAAGCCTTGCGCAAGCCTCTCTCTCCGATGTTGCTCTGCCATCCTAACCCGATCCACCTGCATAGGTTCTGGCGCAGAACTGCCAGAGGCCCCAAGAGGACGTGGACTAGGCAGCCTGTGAAGAGAAGAGGGTGGTCTGAACGGTCTCCTTTCTCTGGTGGCTTCTCGGGTGCGTTCCTGAAACTGCAAATCTATGCGTGTGGCCAAGGAAATGAGATCTTCCAAAGTGGTCGGAGTATCCTGCCCAGCTAACTCATCTTTGATTTTACCAGATAACCCTCGCGAAAAGGCCCCAACCAAAGCCTCATTGTTCCACCCAAGCTCAGAGGACAACGTGCGGAAGCGGATCGCATATTGTCCAACCGTAAGAGAACCCTGGGTGAGATTAAAAAGGGACACTGTGGTGGAGGCCAACCGCTCGGGTTCATCAAAAACCCTACAAAAGGTGTCCATGAAGGTCTGAATACTGGACACAATGGGATCGTCTCGCTCCCAAAGGGGTTCACCTAAGAGAGGGCCTCTCCCTCCAAGTGGGACATGATAAACGCTACCTTAGCCCGATCTGTGGGATACTGCTGGGGTAGTAATTCGAAGTGCAGCAGACATTGGTTTAGAAAACCCCTGCAGAGCTTAGGGTCGCCGCCGTACCGAGGCGGTTTACCGAGTCGAGGGGAAGGAGAGTCAGAGCCACGGGACGAGACCTGCAAGGAGGCTGATTGCGAGGAAAGCAGCCGGTCGTCCACAGAGGCCATATAAGACAGAATATGGGCCTGGGTGTCTCGCTGCTGTACCAGCTCCTGCTGAAGGCTGGCTAACTGGGAGGCATTACTGGGATCAGCGGCCTGTAAGGCCGAGAGGCGAGAGTCCATGGTCTTCATAGAAGACATGATGCGGGTCTGATTCTCCCGCAAAAACACTAGCTCCTTCTGAGCGGAGGCCCCAGCGGGGTCCATGGCCTGACTATTCTAAGCCACAGGCGACGCTTTCCGGTAGTAGACCCACTGGACCGTGGTGCCTAACCTCCCCCGAGCGAGCACACCAGATGGAACCAACCCCTATACAGGGATTGTTAGGGGGAGGCTCAGGGACCTCTAGCTCCACGGCTGCCAGGACCAGGGATTGGCTCAGGGAGGCGAACAGAACGAAGAGACTGGGGCAAAAGAATACGGGGCAAGCTGGGGGAACTGCGAGGGTAGCGAGGGAAGTGAGGTAGGTTGGGAAACAGGGAGATGAGCATGTGGCGAGGGTAGGAAGGTAGATGGAACACGAGACGGGGACGAGCAGGAACCCGGAAGGATGATGGTCTGGAGACAAACACAGAGGGTGGGAGGGTGGCCTGAAATACCCTGGGGCTACCTCCTATTGGCCAGGAGGTGCTGCCAGCTCACGACATGCAGAGGATAAGGGCCGAGAAGGAGCGCACGGCCTGGCCCTAGGGCGCATGCGCAAGGACCCAGTGTGCACGGCCGAGGGAAGAGGAGGAGCGCGCCAGGACACTGCACGCCGAGGAGCGGGGAGACGCAAGGTACCTGGCAGCACGGGAGCAGCGGCGAGCCCGGGACCGCCAACAGAAGCACCAGCAGCGGCGGCCCCCGGACCGGTGAGAGCGGCGCTAACAGTTGCTACCCGGAGTGTACCGTAGGTTGGTCTTCAAAGAACTCCATAAAACATGGGACACCTGGGAGTAGAAAGAACAACAAACCTGATCCGTGAACATTTCTTCTGGCCATACATGCAGAGAGATATTGAGAGGTACGTGACCAGGGAGTGTGGGTATCAGAAAGATAAACGTCCCAACTAGAGATGAGCGACTTTGCCTTTTTTTAGGGTCGAGTCGGGTTTCTTGAAACCTAACTATCTCAAAAGCCGAGTTGAACGAAATCTGCCGACTATCAGGAAAAGTCGGAGGTCCGACTGAAACACGAAACCCAATGCAAGTCAACGGGGAAGCAAAGTCAGCAGGGAGTGGAGGACAGTGGCCATTTCAATGCCAACGACATCAATTCTTATTACTTAAGCTTGGCAACCTTAATTTACTTTATAATAACAGTTATGTATTGAAAACTGGGGGTTATTTGGCTAAAGTTGTGGGGGGGTAGGGCTGGCTCCAGGTTTTCGTGTGCCCCGGGCGAAAGAGTGTCAGTGGGCCCCTTTAACACATGCCACAATTCATGATGCTCCGATACGGCACAGAAATATAGGTATAGTACAATGACAAATACTTCACTTCTTACATTACATGACTGACATCTCTTTTAAATTCTACAATAGCTCAAAAACCGGGCAGTATAGTCCTCCATACAGTATTATGGCCACCACATACTGCGCCATAGAGAATAATGAGCCCCATATATTGCTCCATACAGAATAATTGGTCCCATATAATGTTCCATACAGTATATGATGAGCTCCACATAATGCTCCAGTATATGATGGTCCCCATATAATGTGCCATACAGTATAGGACGGTCCCCATAGAGTAGAATGAGCCCCACATATTGCTCCATACAGTATAATGAGTCGCATATAAAGCTCCATACAGTATATGATGGTCCCCATATATTGCTCCATAGAGAATGGGCTCCATATAATGCTCCATACAGAATAGGCCCCATATGTGCTCCATATGATGCTCCATACCCTATATGATGCCCCATAAATAATGAACCCCATATGATGCTCCAGTATTTGATGGGCCCAATGGATGATGCTCCAGTGTATGATGGGCCAATATAATGCTCCATATATAATGGGCCCCATTTATAATGCTCCAGTGTATAATGGGCCCCGTATATGCTGCTCCAGTGTCTGATGTGCCCCATTTATAATGCTCCAGTACATGATGGGCCCCATGGATGATGCTCCATTGGTGATGCTCCAGTGTATGAGTGGCCAATATAATGCTCCATATCTGTGAATCTAATGAAGATGTAGAGTCTCTGTGGGTGGAGATTAAGGGAGGGGGAAAAATAATAAATTACTGATAGGGGTTTGTTATAAGTCTCCTAAAATAATGGAAGCAACAGAGAATATCCTCGTAAAGCAAATAGATGAAGCAGCAACTCAAGGAGAAGTCATTATTATGGGGGACTTCAACTACCCTGAAATACATTGGGGAACAGAAACCTGTAGTTCCAGCAAAGGTCATAGGTTTCTGACAATTATGAGAGACAATTACCTTTCACAACTAGCTCAGGACCCAACAAGAGGGGGGGCACTGCTAGACCTAATATTAACCAACAGGCCAGACCGCATATCAAATATAAGGGTTCGGGGTCACTTGGGTAATAGTGATCACAAAATAATAAGCTTTCATGTATCCTTTAATAAGATGTGTAGTCGAGGAGTTACAAGGACACTAAACTTCAGGAAGGCAAATTTCCAACGGATGAGAGATGATCTTAGTGCAATAAACTGGGACGATATCCTGAGACACAAAAATACACAAAGAAAATGGGAGACGTTTATTAGCATCCTGAATATGACCTGTGCACAGTATATACCCTATGGGAATAAACATGCTAGAATTAGGAGGAAACCACTATGGCTAAATAGCTGTAAGGGGCGCAATAAGGGACAAAAAGAAAGCGTTTAGGGAATTAAAGCAAGTAGGTAGTGATGAGGCATTCAATAAATACAGAAGACTGAATAAATTCTGTAAAAAGCAAATCAAGACAGCAAAGATTGAGGCAGAGAGATCCATTGCCAGAGAAAGTAAAAATAATCCCAAAATATTCTTTAACTACATAAATAGCAAGAAACTAAAAAATGATAGTGTTGGTCCCCTTAAAAATAGTCTGGGTGAAATGGTGATGAGGATGAGGAAAAAGTCAATATGCTAAATGACTTTTTTTCAACTGTATTTACACAAGAAAATCCCATGACAGATAACATGATCAGTGATAAAAAACATTTCTCCATTAAATGTCACCTGCTTAACCCAGCAGGAAGTCCGGCGGCATCTAAAAATCACTAAAGTTGACAAATCCCTGGGCCCGGATGGGATACACCCCCGAGTACTGCAGGAATTAAGTACAGTCATAGATAGACCATTATTTTTAATCTTTAACCCCTTCACCCCAAGGGTGGTTTGCACGTTAATGACCGGGACAATTTTTACAATTCTGACCACTGTCTCTTTATGAGGTTATAACTCCGGAACGCTTCAACGGATCTTCGCGATTCTGAGATTGTTTTCTCGTGACATATTGTACTTCATGTTAGTGGTAAAATTTCTTCCATATAACTTGCGTTTATTTTTGAAAAATACGCAAATATGGCGAAAATTTTGAAAATTTAGCAATTTTCAAACTTTGAATTTTTATTCCTTAAAACAGAGAAATATGTAACACAAAATAGTTAAGAAATAACATTTCCCACATGTCTACTTTACATCAGCACAATTTTGGAATCAAAATTTTTTTTTGTTAGGAAGTTATAAGGGTTAAAAGTTGACCAGCGATTTCTCATTTTTACAACAAAATTTACAAAGCCATTTTTTTTAGGGACCACCTCACATTTGAAGTCACTTTGAGGGGTCTACATGACAGAAAATACCCAAAAGTGACACCATTCTAAAAACTGACCCCTCAAGGTACTCAAAACCACATTCAAGAAGTTTATTAACCCTTCAGGTGCTTCACAGGAACTAAAGCAACGTGGAAGGAAAAAATGAATATTTAACTTTTTAGCCACAAAAATGATCTTTTACAAACTTTTTTTTTATTTTCACAAGGGTAAAAGGAGAAAATGGACAGATAAGGTTGTTATGCAATTTCTCCTGAGTACGCCAATACCCCATATGTGGGGGAAAACCACTGTTTGGGCACACGGCAGAGCTCGTAAGGGAAGGAGCGCCGTTTGACTTTTTCAAACTAAAATTGGCTGGAGTTGAGATTGGACGCCATGTCGCGCTTGGAGAACCTCTGATGCACCTAAACAGTGGAAACCCCCCACAAGTGACACCATTTTGGAAACTAGACCCCCTAAGGTACTTATCTAGATCTGTTGTGAGCACTTTGAACCCCCAAGTGTTTCACAAAAGTTTATAATGCCTGGGTGTGAAAAAAAAAAAAAAAATTCCACAAAAATGATTTTTTAGTCCTAAATTTTTGAATTTTCCCAAGGAAATTGGACCCCAAAAGTTGTTGTCCAATTTGTCCTGAGTACGCTGATACCCCATATGTGGGGGTGGAAAACTGTTTGGGTGCACGGCAGGGCTTGGAAAGGAAGTAGTAACGTTTTGGAATGCAGACGTTGATGGGGGTCATGTTCCGTTTGCAGTGCCCCAGATGAGCCTAAACAGTGGAAATCCCCCACAAGTGACCCCATTTTGGAAACTAGACCCCCTAAGGAACTTATCTAGATCTTTGGTGAGCACTTTGAACCCCCAAGTGCTTCACACAAGTTTATAATGCCCGGGCATGAAAATAAAAAATCCTATTTTTTTCCCACAAAAATTATCTTTTAGTCACTAATTTTTTATTTTCCCAAGGGTATCAGGAGAAATTGGACCACATAAGTTGTTGTCCAATTTGTCCTGAGTACGCTGATGCCCCATATGTGGGGGGGAACCACTGTTTGGGCGCACGGCAGAGCTCGGAAGGGAAGGAGCACCATTTGACTTTTTCCAACCAAAATTGGCTGGAATTGAGATTGGATGCCATGTTGCATTTGGAGAGCCCCTGATGTGCCTAAACAGTGGAAACCCCCCACAAATGACCCCATTTGGGAAACTAGACCCCCTAAGGAACTTATCTAGATCTTTGGTGAGCAATTTGAACCCTCAAGTGCTTCACACAAGTTTATAACGTAGAGCCGTAAAATTTAAAAATCATATTTTTTCCACAAAAATGATCTTTTCACCCGAATTTTTATTTTTCCAAGGGTAACAAGACTCCAAAAGTTATTGTGAAATTTGTCCTGAGTACACTGATACCCCATATGTGGGGGTATACCACTGTTTGGGTGCATGGCAGAGTTTGGAAGGGAAGGAGCGCCGTCTCACTTTTTCAACGCAGAATTGGCTGGACGCCATGTCGTGTTTGGAGAGCTCCTGATCTGCCTAAACAGTGGAAACCCCCACAAATGACACCATTTTGGAAACTAGACCCTCAAGGAACTTATCTAGATGTGTGGTGAGAACTTTGAACCCCCAGGTGTTTCACTAAAGTTTATAACGTACAGCCTTAAAATAAAAAATCCTTTTTTTTTTTACAAAAATGATTTTTTCGCCCCCAATATTTTATTTTCACAAGGGTAACAGAAGAAATTGGAACCCAAAAGTTGTTGTCCAATTTGTCCTGAGTACGCTGATACCCAATATGTAGGAGAAAACTACTGTATGGGTGCACGTCAGGGCTCGGAAGGGAAGTAGTGACGTTTTGGATTGCAGACTTTGATGGAATGGTCTGGGGGCGTCATGTCGCATTTGGAGAGCCCCTGATACGCCTAAACAGTGGAAACCCCCACAAGTGACCCCATTTTGGAAAATAGACCCCACAAGGAACTTATCTAGATGTGTGGTGAGCACTTTGAACCCGAAGTGCTTCACAGAAGTTTATAACGCACAGCCGTAAAAATAAAAAATCCTTTTTTTTTTTACAAAATTGATTTTTTCGCCCCCAATATTTTATTTTCACAAGGGTAACAGGAGAAATTGGACCCCAAAAGTTGTTGTCCAATTTGTCCTGAGTACGCTGATACCCAATATGTGGGAGAAAACTACTGTATGGGCGCATGTCAGGGCTCGGAAAGGGAAGTAGTGACGTTTTGGATTGCAGACTTTGATGGAATGGTCTGGGGGCGTCATGTCGCATTTGGAGAGCCCCTGATGCGCCTAAACAGTGGAAACCCCCACAAGTGACCCCATTTTGGAAAATAGACCTCACAAGGAACTTACCTAGATGTGTGGTGAGCACTTTGAACCCCGAAGTGCTTCACAGAAGTTTATAACGCACAGCCGTAAAAATAAAAAATCCTTTTTTTTTTTACAAAAATGATTTTTTCGCCCCCAATATTTTATTTTCACAAGGGCAACAGGAGAAATTGGACCCCAAAAGTTGTTGTCCAATTTGTCCTGAGTACGCTGATACCCAATATGTGGGAGAAAACTACTGTACGGGCGCATGTCAGGGCTCGGAAAGGGAAGTAGTGACGTTTTGGATTGCAGACTTTGATGGAATGGTCTGGGGGCGTCATGTCGCATTTGGAGAGCCCTGATGCGCCTAAACAGTGGAAATCCCCAACAAGTGACCCCATTTTGGAAAATAGACCCACAAGGAACTTATTTAGATGTGTGGTGAGCGCTATGAAGCCCCAAGTGCTTCACAGAAGTTTATAATGTACAGCCGTAAAAACAAAAAAATCTTATTTTTTTTACAAAAATAATATTTTCGCCCCCAGTTTTTTATTTTCCCAAGGGTAACAGAAGAAATAGGACAAATTTCACAATAACTCTTGGGGTCCAGAGTACGCTGATACCCCATATGTGGGGATAAACTACTGTTTGGACGCATGGCAGAGCTCAGAAGTGAAGGAACACCGTTTGACTTTTTCAACGCAGAATTGGCTGGAATGGAGATCAGACGCCATGTCACATTTGGAGAGCCCCTGATGTGCCTAAACAGCGGAAACCCCCCAATTCTAACTCCAACCCTAACCCCAACACACCCCTAACTCTAGTCCCAACCTAATCCCAACCCTAACCCTAATCCTAACTCTAACCCTAATCCTAACTTTAGCGCCAACCCTAACCCTAACTTTAGCCGAAACCCTAACCCTAATGGGAAAATGGAAATAAATACATTTTTTTTATTTTATTATTTTTCCCTAACTAAGGGGGTGATAAAGGGGGTTTGATTTACTATTTATAGCGGTTTTTATGATTGGCAGCTGTCACGCTAAAAGACGCTTTTTATTGCAAAAAGTAGTTTTTTGCATCGCCACATTTTGAGAGCTATAATTTTTGCATATTTTGGCCCACAGAGTCATGTGAGGTCTTAATTTTTGCGGGACGAGGTGACGCTTTTATTGGTACCATTTTTGAGCACGTGACATTTTTTGATCGCTTTTTATTTCGATTTTTGGGAGGTTAGAATGAACAAAAATCAGCAATTCATGAATTTCTTTTGGGTGAGGCGTTTTTATTGTTCCGCGTGTGGTAAAATCGATAAAGCAGTTTTATTCTTCGGGTCAGTACGATTATGGCGATACCTCATTTATATAATTTTTTTATGTTTTGGCGCTTTTATAGAATAAAAACAATTTTATATAAAAAATAATTATTTTTGCATCGCTTTATTCTGCGAGCTATAACTTTTTTATTTTTTTGCTGATGATGCTGTGTGACGGCTCGTTTTTTGCGGGACAAGATGACGTTTTCAGCGGTACCATGTTTATTTATATCCGTCTTTTTGATCGCGTGTTATTCCACTTTTTGTTCAGCGGTATGATGATAAAGCACTGATTTTTTGCTTCGTTTTTATTTTTTATTTTTTAAGGGGTTCCCCAAAGGGGTTAACTAGTGGGACAGTTTTATAGGGGGGGTCGTTACGGACGCGGCGATACCATATGTGTACTTTTATTGTTTTATTTTTTTTATTTACAATAAGTAATGAATTTATTGGGGAATATTTTTTTTTTTTTTTTTTTTTTTTGGATTTTTTTTTACACATGTTTATTTTTACTTTTTTTTACATTTTTACTTTGTCCCAGGGTGGGACATCACTGTATTTCATCAGATCGCTGGTGTGACAGTGTGCACAGCACTCTGTCACACCAGCGATGTGACAGGCAGTGCAGGACGCTTCCTCATGCCTGCTCTCGGCAGGCACTGAGGAAGCCGCCTCCCTCCAGGACCCCAGCGCCATCTTGGATCCGGGTCCTGGGAGGGAGGAAGCCCTCAGAGCAGCGCGATCACATCGCGCTGCTCTGAGGGTCTCAGGGGGGCGCGCAGGGAGCCCCCACCCTGCGCGATCCTCCCCTGTGCCCCCAGCACACCGCGATCATGTTTGATCGCGGTGTGCAAGGGGTTAATGTGCCGGGAGCAGTCCGTGACCGCTCCTGACACACAGTCACGGGTGTCAGCTGTGATAATCAGCTGACACCCGGCGGCGATTAGCTGCGCTCCCTCCGGGAGCGCAGCTAATCGCCTATGACGTACTATCCCGTCCATGGTCAGAATGGCACGGGTTTTATGGACGGGATAGTACGTCTAATGTCAGAGAGGGGTTAAAGATTCCATAATAACGGGGTCTGTACCACAGGACTGGTGTATAGCAAATGTGGTGCCAATATTCAAAAAGGAGGCAAAAACTGAACCTGGAAATTATAGGCCAGTGAGCTTATATTGGAGTATGTGAGGCTGAATAACCTCATGACACAGTGTTAGCATGAGTTTACGAGGGACCGTTCTTGTCAGACTAATCTGATAAGCTTTTATGAAGGGGTAAGTTCAGGACTGGACCAAGGGAATGCAGTGGACGTGGTGTTCATGGACTTCTCAAAAGCTTTTGATGCAGTGCCACACAAAAGGTTGATACATAAAATGAGAACAATGGGGATAGGGGAAAATATGTGTCAGTGGGTTAAGAACTGGCTCATGGATAGAAAACAAAGGGTAGTTATTAATGGAGCACACTCGGACTGGGTCACGGTTAGCAGTGGGGTACCACAGGGGTCAGTATTGGGGCCGCTTCTCTTCAACATATTTATTAATGACCTTGTAGGGGGCATACAGAGTAGTATTTCAATATTTGCAGATGACACTAAACTCTGCAGGGTAATAAATACAGAGGAGGACAATTTTATATTACAGGAGGATTTATGTAAACTAGAAGCTTGGGCTGACAAATGGCAAATGAGCTTTAATGGGGATAAATGTAAGGTCATGCACTTGGGTAGAACAAACAAGATGTATAATTATGTGCTTAATTGTAAAACACTGGGCAAAACTGTCACTGAAAAAGACCTGGGTGTATGGGTGGACGACAAACTCACATTTAGTGGCCAATGTCAGGCAGCTGCTGCCAAGGCAAATAAAATAATGGGATGCATTAAAAGAGGCATAGATGCTTATGAGGAGAACATAATTTTACCTCTATACAAGTCACTGGTGCGACCACACTTAGAATACTGTGTGCAGTTCTGGTCTCCGGTGTATAAGAAAGACATAGCTGAACTGGAGCGGGTGCAGAGAAGAGCGACCAAGGTTATTAGAGAACTGGGGGGTCTGCAATACCAAGACAGGTTATTACACTTGGGGTTATTTAGTTTGGAAAAACTAAGGCTTAGGGGTGATCTTATTACAATGTATAAATATATGAGGTGACAGTACAAAGACCTTTCTAATGATCTTTTTACTCTTAGACCTGTGACGGGAACAAGGGGGCATCCTCTACATCTGGAGGAAAGAAGGTTTAGCCATAATCACAGACGCAGATTCTTTACTGTAAGAGCAGTGAGACTACGGAACTCTCTGCCGTCTAATGTTGTAATGAGTGATTCCTTACTAAAATTTAAGAAGGGACTGGATGCCTTTCTTGAAAAGTATAATATTACAGGCTATATTCACTAGTTTCCTAGATACTGCGTTGATCCAGGGAGCTAGTCTGATTGCCGTATGTGAAGTCGGGAAGGAATTTTTTTCCCCAATGTGAAGCTTACTGTTTGCCACTTGGGGTTTTTTTTTGCTTTCCTCTGGATCAACATGTTAGGGCAGGTTAGGATAGGATATGGGTTGAACTAGATGGACTTAAAGTCTTCCTTCACACTTAATAACTATGTAACTATAACTATGTAACTATATATAATGGGCCCCATTTATTATGCTCCAGTGTATAATGGGCCCCGTATATGCTGCTCCAGTGTCTGATGGGCCTCATTTATAATGCTCCAGTGTATGATGCGCCCCATGGATGATGCTCCAGTGTATGATGGGCCAATATAATGCTCCATATATAATGGGCCCCATATGATGCTCCAGTATATGATGGGCCAATATAAAGCTCCATATATAATGGGCCCCATTTATAATGCTCCAGTGTATAATGGGCCCCATATATGCTGCTCTAGTGTCTGATGTGCCCTATTTAGAATGCTCCAGTGTGTGATGCCCCCCATGGATGATGCTCAAGTGTATGATGGGCCCCATATATCATTCTCCAGTGTATAATGCTCCCCATATACTGCTCCAAACATTAAAAAATTGAAATACCTCTCCTCGCTGGGCACAGCTCTACTCTGGACTCCTCAGCGTAGCCATCTTCCAGCTCTCTGCACTTGGACTGTTTAGGCAGAGGGCATACAGACGTGACGTCATTGCGCTCTCTGACCTGAATGTCACTGTCAGGAAACGCGGAAGACGTCACAGCGGTGGAGTAGGGAGAGGTAAGTATTGCAAGTGCTGTGGCCCTGAGCAAGCAGGGGGGGCCCACTAGTGGGCGAAGGCACTGGCATAGGGCCCCTCATAGTAAGCCGATGTGTCTGACGGCGAGTGGGCCCCCCCACCATCAGAGACACTTTTGCGTACTATGAGGGGCCCTATGCCAGTGCCGTCGCCCACGAGTCGGCCCCCCCACCTGTTCAGGGAACCAGCACTTGCCCGGGTGCGCCAGGTGCTGACGCCGGCCCTGGGGGGGAGTACAGCCCAGTTAGGGAGGTGGAAAAACTGGCATATGTTGAGGAGTAGGCTGGACGTTCAGCAGCTGCAAATAGAGGAATTGGAGAAGTCGGAGTAAGAGGAGGACAAAGCGAGCCATTTTGCTGGCAACCTATGAGTCATCAGGAGAAGGTGGTACAAAATCCTTTGAAACCCAGGCATGGTTCATTTTTATGAAGGTGAGATCACCAACATTTTGGGTCGACAGCCGGGTCCTTCTTTCTGTCAGGATTGATCCAGCTGCACTGAAGACTCTTTCTGATAGCACACTACCAGCAGGGCAAGCGAGCTCCTGTAAAGCATATTGGGCCAATTCAGGCCAGGTGTCCAGTTGACAGGCCCAGTAGTCAAAGGGGAATGAACTGTGAGGGAGAACATCGATAGGGGAGGAGAGGTAATTTTGAACCATAGTTGACAACTGCTGTCTCCTGTCTGTTGTATTCGATTCAGTATTACCAGTCGTGTGAGAGTTACTCGAGAAATCAGTCCACAACATAGTCATGAAACTCGTCTCCAACGCCACTTCGGCTGTGTGCACCACGAACACGTTTGGCCCAGTACGGCTCGTGGTAGAACCTGCACCGCTGCTGTGTACTGGGAATGCCTCTAACAAACGGTTAACCAGAGTTGCTTGTTTGTTCACCAATATTAGCCGTAGGTTCTCTTGTGGCATGATGTTCTGTAATTTGCCTTTATAGCGTGGATCGAGGAAGCTGGCCAACCAGTAGTCGTCAATGGTCATCCTTCATAATTTTGGCAATGCGGGGGTCCCTTTTTAGGATCCGCAAGACATAATCACACATGTGGGCCAATGTTCCAGGTGTCAATGATGCACTGCCAGTGGTGGGTGGAGGAGCACTTTCTGCCAAATCCACATCCTTCCAGTCACGCACAAACCCTGTACCTGACCTTGGCAAGTCAACATTTTCTCTTGTCCCCTGAGAAACATCCTCCTCCCCAAAATAATCATCCCACTCATCCTCCTCCTCTTCTTCCTCCACCTCGTCCAGGACAGTACCGTGTTGTGATTTGGTAGCTGAGGAGAGCAGGCAAAAACGGCAATACACCAGAGAGGTTGGAATCTACTGGATTGCAGTACCCTGACTAACCACCACAACTAAAGGCAGCCGTGGAGCGTACCTACGTTGGTCCTAGACGCCTCGTCACAGCCTGAGAGGCTAACTACACCTAAAGATAGAAAGAGGAAAGCTATCTGCCCCGGAGCAGATCCCCAAAGAACATAGGAAGCCCCCAAACATGTAATGGCGGTTAGACAAGAGGAAATACAGACACAGACAGAAAATAGTATGAGCAAACGTTGGGGCCCAATCTTCCTAGAAAGAAAAGGATAGGAAGGACACTTACTGCAATCCAAAAAACCCTAAAAAAATACCAACTGTACTAATTGCAAAAACACCTGAGATCACACGACCTCTACCACCTAAATTAGTTCTCTGGTGTAACAAAACTAAGCCGCAGCCACTGAAAAAACTGGAAAAGGCAAAATAACAAACAACAGTGGCTAAGATAAACTGAGAGGAGCACAAGCCCCCGGAGGGGACCTGGCTGACCTCCACAGAAGTGCAGGAAAAAATGCAAAAAGCAAGCACAAAAATAAAAGCAGAAAATATCTTATCTGTTAGCAGCTGATGCAGGCAAGACTCAGCAAGCTTCCAAGTGAACCAGGAGCTAAAGTTGAGACAAGAACAATTGATCACCGGCAACCCTGATGGGAGGGAACCTCCCTTATATAAGACCAGTCTGTAACTCCTGATTGCCAATCTTCACAATCTTCATTTAATGGTTCAGTACTGTTTGTAACCACCAGAGGGAGCTTCTGCTCGGAATTCATTTCTAACACATTCACAACAGTACCCCCCCCTTGAGGAGGGGTCACCGAACCCTCATTTGGGCAACCAGGTCGGTCAGGATGAGCTCTGTGATACGCACGGATCAGTCTCCTAGCATGGATGTCCGAAGCAAACACCCAAGAATTGTCCTCCTGACCATAACCTCTCCACTTAACCAAATACTGGAGTTTCCGTCTAGAAAAACGAGAATCCAATATTTTCTCAACCACATACTCCAGATTGCCCTCAACCAAAACAGGGTCAGGAGGCGCAGCCATAGGAACCACTGGTTCGACAAACCTCTTCAATAAGGACTTGTGGAACACGTTATGGATGTTAAATGTCCCTGGAAGAAGTAAACGAAAGGAAACAGGATTAAGAATCTCCATGATCTTATAAGGTCCAATGAACCTAGGCTTAAACTTAGGAGATGCAACTCTCATAGGGATATTTCTTGAGGACAACCAGACCAAGTCCCCCACTTCAAACCGAGGACCATCAGTCCTATGCCGGTTGGCAAACCGCTGGGCCCTCTCCTGAGAGAGGGACAACCTCTCCACTACCTGGTCCCAAATCTGCTGCATACGCTCCACAACAGAGTCAACACCTGGACAGACAGAAGCCTCCGTCTGTCCCGAAGAAAATCGAGGGTGAAACCCAAAATTGCAGAAAAATGGAGACATCAAAGTGGCAGAGCTAGCCCTATTATTAAGAGCAAACTCAGCCAAAGGCAAAAAAGAGACCCAGTCATCTTGATCAGCAGACACAAAGCATCTCAGATAAGTCTCCAATGTCTGGTTTGTTCTCTCAGTTTGTCCATTGGTCTGAGGATGAAAAGCCGAGGAGAAAGACAATTGAACACCAAGTTTAGAACAAAAAGTCCTCCAAAATCTGGAAACAAACTGGACTCCTCTGTCAGACACAATGTTCTCAGGAATGCCGTGTAACCGAATCACGTGCTGAAGGAACAAAGGCACCAATTCGGAGGAGGAAGGCAACTTAGGTAATGGCACAAGATGTATCATTTTGGAAAACCTATCACAAATCACCCAGATAACGGTCATTCTCTGAGAAACAGGGAGGTCGGAAATGAAATCCATAGAGATATGGGTCCATGGTCTCTTGGGCACAGGCAATGGCATCAACAAACCACTAGAGCGAGAGCAAGGCTTGGAGCGAGAGCAAGTCCCGCAGGACTGCACAAATTCCCTGACGTCACGAGACAAAGTAGGCCACCAAAAGGACCGACTAACCAAGTCTCTGGCACCAAAAATTCCGGGATGACCGGTCAACGCGGAACAATGAATCACAGACATCACACTCTTTTTCCACCGGTCTGGGACAAATAATTTCCCAATAGGGCAGCGCTCGGGTTTATCCTCCTGACACCCTTCCAGAGCCAGTCTCAAATTGGGCGAGATGGCGGAAAGAACTACACCCTCTTTCAAACTAACAGCAGGATCAGATAACTCAGGAGAGTCCGCAAGGAAACTCCTCGAGAGGGCATCCGCCTTAACATTCTTAGTGCCAGGAAGAAAGGAAACCACAAAATTAAAACGTGTGAAAAACAAGGCCCACCTGGCCTGTCTAGGATTAAGTCGCTTGGCTGATTCCAGATAAACCAGATTCTTATGGTCCGTGAGGACCACCACCTGATGTTTGGCTCCCTCCAGCCAATGTCTCCACTCTTCAAAAGCCCACTTCATGGCCAATAACTCCCGATTACCCATGTCATAATTACGTTCAGTTGGAGAAAACTTTTGAGAGAAAAAGGTACAAGGGTTACTTTTAGAGGTCTCTGGATCTCTTTGGGATAAAACGGCACCTGCCCCAATTTCAGAGGCATCAACCTCCACCTGAAATGGCAGAGAAACATCAGGCTGCCGTAGAACAGGAGCAGAAGTGAATCTCTGCTTAAGTTCCTGAAACGCAGAGACTGCCTCAGGAGGCCAATTCACCACATCAGAACCCTTTTTGGTCAAATCAGTCAATGGTTTAACAATAACAGAGAAATTACCAATAAATTTACGATAAAAATTGGCAAAACCCAACAATCTCTGAAGAGCATTTAATGAAGTAGGTTGGACCCAATCACAGATGGCCTGAACCTTGACTGGGTCCATTTCAATAACAGATGGGGACAAAATGAATCCCAGAAATGAGATCCTCTGTACGCCAAAAAGACACTTTGATCCCTTCACATACAGAGCATTCTCTCTCAAAATCTGGAACACAGTTCGAACATGTTTCACATGAGAGTCACAGTCATTGGAAAAAATCAAGATATCATCCAAATAAACAATCAGAAATGTATCCACAAAATCCCTGAAAATGTCATTCATGAAGGACTGGAAGATGGAAGGAGCATTAGTGAGCCCAAAGGGCATCACTAGGTACTCAAAATGCCCCTCTGGGGTATTAAATGCCGTCTTCCATTCATCCCCGTGCTTAATGCGAATAAGGTTATACGCCCCCCTGAGGTCAAGCTTGGTAAACCAACTAGCACTTTTCACCCTGGAAAACAGGTCAGAAATCAAGGGTAACGGATATTGATATTTCACAGTGATATTGTTCAAGAGACGATAATCAATACACGGCCTTAATGAACCATCCTTTTTGGCCACAAAGAAAAAACAGGCACCCAAGGGTGAAGAGGATGGTCTGATATGACCCTTCTCCAATGACTCCTTGATATAAGATCGCATAGCGTCATGTTCAGGTACAGACAAGTTAAAAAGGCGACCTTTAGGGAATTTACTACCAGGCACTAATTCAATAGCGCAGTCATAGCTCCTATGGGGGGGCAAGGATGCACATCAGAAAAATCAGTCAAAAAGTCAGGAACATCCTGAGCCTGGGGAGAGGCAGAAAAAACAGGAGTGCTGGCACCAACACATTGGCAGTCCCAACTGGTTACAGACAATACAATAATGTCATGCAGATTATACAGCACCAAAAATTTGCAACTCTCCTGATGATCAGGTTCAACCCTCATTATCACCTGAGTAGAGAACTGGGGTTTATTCTCAGCCAAAGGGGTAGAATCAATCCCCAGTAGGGGAATAGACTTCCGTAGGGGTATCAAGGGAAACCCACAACGTTTAGCAAAATCAAAATCCATCAGGTTAATAGCTGCTCCCGAATCAACAAAAAGCCTGAGCAGAAAATGTGGACAGGGAGCAAATCAGGGTAACAGTCAACAGAAATTTAGTCTGAACACTACCCAAGACAACTGAGCGTGCAAAACGTCTTCCCCGCTTAGGGCAGACTGAAATAGCATGAGAAGCGTCACCACAGTAGAAACATAACCCATTGCGTTTTCTAAACTCATGACGCTGTGCCCCAGAAGCCACTCTATCACACTGCATGGGTTTAGAAGCTGGTTCACAAGGCAACACTATTCCACGCATACCTCTACGCTCACGCAAACGTCTGTCAATTTGAATCGCTAATGACATAGAATCATTGAGACCAGAGGGAGCAGGGAAACCCACCATAACATCTTTTACATTCTCTGACAGACCCTTCTGAAAAAGGGCTGCCAAAGCATCATCATTCCATTTGGTCAGGACTGCCCACTTTTGGAATTTCTGACAGTATAACTCAGCGTCCTCAAGCCCCTGACTTAATGCCAACAAGGTTTTTTCAGCTTGATCAGTGACATTAGGTTCATCGTACAATAACCCCAGAGCCAGAAAAAATGCATCAACATTACTCAAAACAGGGTCCCCAGGTGTCAGGGAAAAAGCCCAATCCTGAGGATCGCCGCGCAGGAGAGAGATGACAATTTGAACCTGCTGTGCTGCGTTCCCTGAGGACTTAGGTTTTAAGGCAAAAAACAACTTACAGTTATTTTTGAAATTCAGAAATTTAGCTCGATCCCCTAAAAACAAATCTGGCATGGGGATCCTAGGTTCCACAACCGGCAACCCTGCAAGATAGGTAGCAATACTCCGAACTTCAGTGGCAAGCTGATCCACACGGCCAGACAACTGTGCAAACTCCATTGAGAGAAAAAAAATAAAAATCCTCAGCACCCAGAGAAACAGAGGGAAAAAAAAATGCAACAAACAGAAAAAAAAAAATCTCTGACAACCTTTTTTCTTTCCACACTATTTTTCCCTTCTGTGAGTACCATACAACTTTCAGTTAGGCCAGTGATACTGTTGTGATTTGGTAGCTGAGGAGAGCAGGCAAAAACGGCAATACACCAGAGAGGTTGGAATCTACTGGATTGCAGTACCCTGACTAACCACCACAACTAAAGGCAGCCGTGGAGCGTACCTACGTTGGTCCTAGACGCCTCGTCACAGCCTGAGAGGCTAACTACACCTAAAGATAGAAAGAGGAAAGCTATCTGCCCGGAACAGATCCCCAAAGAACATAGGAAGCCCCCAAACATGTAATGGTGGTTAGACAAGAGGAAATACAGACACAGACAGAAAATAGTATGAGCAAACGTTGGGGCCCAATCTTCCTAGAAAGAAAAGGATAGGAAGGACACTTACTGCAATCCAAAAAAACCTAAAAAAAATACCAACTCTACTAATTGCAAAAACACCTGAGATCACACGACCTCTACCACCTAAATTAGTTCTCTGGTGTAACAAAACTAAGCCGCAGCCACTGAAAAAACTGGAAAAGGCAAAAGAACAAACAACAGTGGCTAATATAAACTGAGAGGAGCACAAGCCCCCGGAGGGGTCCTGGCTGACCTCCACAGAAGTGCAGGAAAAAATGCAAAAAGCAAGCACAAAACTAAAAGTAGAAAATATCTTATCTGTTAGCAGCTGATGCAGGCAAGACTCAGCAAGCTTCCAAGTGAACCAGGAACTAAAGTTGAGACAAGAACAATTGATCACCAGCAACCCTGATGGGAGGGAACCTCCCTTATATAAGACCAGTCTGTAACTCCTGATTGCCAATCTTCACAATCTTCATTTAATGGTTCAGTACTGTTTGTAACCACCAGAGGGAGCTTCTGCTCAGAATTCATTTCTAACACATTCACAACAACCCTGAACAGACAATGCCTGACTGTCATCAAGGCTTCCCTCTTCTCCTCCTCTTTCTCCTCCGCTGCAGACGCCTGATCCTTAATGTGCGTCAAAGTTTGCATGAGCAGACGCATAAGTGGGATGCTCATGTTTATGATGGCGTCGTCTGCGCTTACCAGCCGTGTGCATTCCTCAAAACACTGAAGGACTTTACAGAGGCCTTTCAGCTTTGAACACTGCACACCCGACAACTCCATGTCTGCCCTCAAACTGCCTGCCAGTGTATCTCCCACAAATGCATTACAGCCTGCCTCTGTCGCACAGCCTCTCAACCATGTGCATGGTGGAGTTCAACCTTGTTGCCATGTCTATGATTAGGCGGTGCATGGGGAGGTGGAGCGATCGCCGCAGCCTCTGCATACGACTGGAGTCTACGGGCGAGCGACGGATGTGCGAGCACAGTCTTCGCACCTTATAGAGCAGGGTTGTTAACTCCGGATAATTATTTAGGAAGCACTGCACCACCAGGTTCAAGCTGTGAGCCA
This sequence comes from Oophaga sylvatica, assembly GCA_033576555.1. NCBI lineage: Eukaryota > Metazoa > Chordata > Amphibia > Anura > Dendrobatidae > Oophaga > Oophaga sylvatica. Next base: position 362,050,804 of record JARQOD010000005.1, read on the forward strand.
GGCAAGGAATGTGTCTGAGTTTTGCCAGGGCTATGGCCGCCACAAAATTACGGCCATTATCACTGACTACCTTGCCTGGCGCAATATGTATACTGCCCAGCCATGACTCAGTTTCTCGCTGCAAGTAGTCAGCCAGTACCTCCACAGTGTGTCTGTTGTTGCCCAAAGACATCATCTTTAAAACAGTCTGCTGACGCTTACCACTAGCTGTTCGATAGTGGCACACCTCGTGTGCAACACTGGCAGCTGCTGATGGAGTGCTCGTGCGACTGTGTTCTGTCGACGAGCTTTCGCTTCTGGAGGAGGAGGGTCGAACGCCTACAGCCAACTGTTGACTATACCGTGGGCTAGGCAGCACTGTCCCACCGCCGCTGTCCCCTGTGGACTCTGCATCCACCACATTAACCCAGTGCGCAGTGATGGACACGTAACGACCCTGGCCATGCCTACTGGCCCATGCATCTGTTGTGAGGTGCACCTTTCCACTCACTGATTGTTTGAGTGCATGGACAATGCGGTCTGTCACATGCAAGTGGAGGGCAGGGATGGCTTTTCTAGAAAAAAAGTGCAGACTGGGTAGGTCATAGCGTGGGACAGCGTAGGCCATGAGCTCTCGGAACACTGCGCTTTCAACCAAACGGAAGGGCATCATCTCTAATGAGATCAGTTTGGCAATGTAGGCATTCAAAGCCAGTGTACGCGGATGAGAGGATGAGTACTTTCTTGTCCTACTCAGAGTATATGCTAGGGTGAGCTGGACTTGAGAGCTGCATATGGGTGAACAAGAGTGGACATGACGGACTGAGAGGGGGTTGGTTATGGTGATGGTGGTGATGGCCTAGATTCAGTCTTTCATTGCAAAAACATTGTGATTCCCTGACTGCTTTGGCCTTGCGACGACACCTCAACATTTCTTGCTGGTGGTGTGCTAACGTGGCTACAGTGGGGGAAGCGATGGAGCGTTGCTGGCTACCTTCAGTCGGAGCAGGTGCACATGTGCTACCTGAGGTTTTGTAGTCCGTCCACGCTTGCAAGTGCATGCTGATTAAATGTCTAAGCATGCAACTGGTATTCAAATTTCAGAGATTTTTCCCTCGGCTAAAGGTCCTTCCGCACTTCTTACAGATAACCTTTGCCTGATCAATAGGATTTTGGTAAAAAAAGTGCCACACTGCACTCTTCCTACTATGGTATAAATTTTCAGGGCTTGCACGCTGTGCTAATTTGACCGTCTGGTCAAGCTGTCCTGCAACTTTTTCTTTTTTAACACATTTTTGGACTGCTACGGGCCTGCCAGATAACCGCTGCTGCGATGTCGATGCCTGCAGCGGATTCTTCTCCTCTTCTGAGCTATTGCCAGTGGCACCCTCTTCCCCCAATGGATGCCAATCCGGGTCAACAACTGGGTCATCCATCACCTCTTCAATTTCATCTGCACCTTCCTCTGTGTCACCGTGTAAGGTGGTAGAGTATGCGGGAAGGGGCACCTGAGTTTCATCAGGGTCAGATTCTGGCTCAGTAGACTGCGAGGGCAATGTAGTGCTCTGGGTGAATGTACCAGCAGAATCATCTAGCAGTGAATGTGCATCAGTGCACTCCATCTCTGATTCATGTTAGACTGGGGAATTCAGGATTTGACGTGATAGCCCAGTCATGGTATGTGAAAAGAGCTCCATGGAGTAATCTGAAGTGTGGCCTGCCGCATCCTTCACTTTTGGTGGGGGTGAAGGACACAAGGAAAAGTGTTGTTCCTGACCAGGAGCCTGCACTGATGACTCAGTGCTTGCAGTTTTTGAAAGTTCAGAAGAGGAGGAGATAGAGCTGGAGGCTGTTTCGGCAATGTAAGACAAAACCTGTTCCTGATGCTCCGGCTTTAAAAGGGGTTTACCTACTCCCAGAAAAGGGAGCCTTCCAGGCCTTCTTAAGCCAGACGATGATGCAGGCTCAACACCTCCTGCCTTAGGTGCTATTGTGCTTTTGGCACTACCAGCAGATGCACACCACCACCATCAGTACCAGCTGGCCCCCTACACACTAGTGATAGGAAATCTAGTTAATTTTGGTGATTAGTTCACCATGAACTAGTTCACTGAAAAGATTAGTTCAAAAGATTAGTTCATTTAGTTCAGTTTTTCTCACCCTATCCTGTGAGGAGCTGATAGGAAATGCATCATGTGACCTGTGAACTAAATGAACTATATGAACTGCTGAACTAAATGTTCTATTGAGAATGACTCAGGACAGCCTAGTTCAATCTGATGCATCTCACTGAGCCCAGCAGTGCCACATAATGACTGTGTATGAGGGAGCTGAGAAGCAGTTCAGCATCCACCATTTTAAGAACAGAACAGGAGCCAGTGGTAAAGATTTTAGCAAGACTGATCTTCTAGGCTACAGGAGGCTGATCCTCTACAGGAGGCTGATCCTCTACAGGAGGCTAATCTTATCACAAAGACAGGTGAGGGGCATGAGCCACACACAGAAACACTCTCATACACACATATGAGCTGTGTCTGTCTACTGTGCAATTTCAGTTTTTATTAATATTATTATTACTATTATATTTGTATTTGATGTGTGGTTTAGTGTTTTACTACCTTCTTTTCCAGCATCAGGAGCTATAAGGGTATGTTTCCACGATAAGGAAATACTCCGGATTTGCTGCGTGTTTGGCGCTGTGCGTTGGCGCAGCGCCAAACACGCAGCATCCAGATGTTACAGCATAGTGGAGGGGATTTCAAGAAATCCCGTCTCCACTATGCGTAAAAATACGCAGGCGGAAGACCTGCGTTTCCGGACATGTTGCGCGTCTTTTCAGACCGCAGCATGTCCTAGCGTCTTGCGGAGACGCTGCGTCGCCGCAAGGTAAATAACACAGGGCTATGCAGCCCTGCGTTCTTTCCGGATGTGTTCCGGAGGTGTCCGGAACACATCCGGAAAGAGCGCGCGTCAGAAAGGGGGCGGGGCTTTGGGCGGTGCGGAATTTCCGCTCCGTCCAAAGCGCTGTGGTTCCGGACCGTGGAACCACAGCCTAAAGAGCAAGTGTGAGACAGAGCAGGGAGCTTCCTGGAGCTGTATGAGCCTGGATCACTCTCTGTCTCCTCCCACTTGCTGTTTAGTTCATAATGAACTAATCTCTGTCAGGATGGTGAACTAGATGAACTAGTTCACTCTGAAGATTAGTTCATTTTGAACTACTCACTCACGAACTACCCATCACTAATCTGATGCATCTCACTGAGCCCAGCAGTGCCCCCTGTGGTAGTGTAGAGTACTGACTCATTTTGATTGTGTATGAGGGGCTGAGAAGCAGTTCAGCATCCACCATTTTGAGAACAGAACAGGGGTCAGTGGTAAAGATTTTAGCAAGACTGATCTTCTAGGCTACAGGAGGCTGATCCTCTACAGGAGGCTGATCCTCTACAGGAGGCTGACCTTATCACAGACAGGTGAGGGTCATGAGCCACACACAGAAACACTCTCATACACACATATGAATTGCGTCTGTCTACTGTGTGTGCAATTTCAGTTTTTATTAATAATATTATTATTACTATATATTTGTATTTGATGTGTGGTATAGTGTTTTACTACCTTCTTTTCCAGCATCAGGAGCTATAAAGAGCAAGTGTGAGATAGAGCAGGGAGCTTCCTGGAGCTGTATGAGGATCACTCTCTGTCTCCTCCCACTTGCTGTTTAGTTCATAATGAACTAATCTCCGTCAGGATGGTGAACTAGATGAACTAGTTCACTCTGAAGATTAGTTCATTTTGAACTACTCACTCACGAACTACCCATCACTACCACACACACGTCCACAGCCTCTTCCACCATACTTCCTCATTTTTGGGAAAATGTACCCAAAATACCAGCAGATATATGGTACTGTATCAGAAGCGTACAGCTGTATACGGTGAAGGCGAAAATTCTAAATCTCTGTCTATATTTCGAGAGTAACACACAGACGCTCACAGGCTCAGTATGGAGTAGACCAGAATATAAAAAGCAGAAAAAGGGTACTGTATCAGAAGATACCAGGCGCATACAGTGTTAGGGTCATTTTAAATCTCCGTATATATTTCCAGAGTCAGACACAGACTCTCACAGGCTCAGTATGGATTACACCAGAATATAAAAAGTAGAATAAGGGTAATGTATTAGAAGCGCACAGCTGTATACAGTGTTGGGGTAATTTTAAATCTCCGTATATATTTCCAGAGTCAAACACAGACTCTCACAGGCTCAGTATGGATTACACCAGAATATAAAAAGTAGAAAAAGGGTAATGTATCAGAAGTGTACAGCTGTATACAGTGTTGGGGTAATTTTAAATCTCCGTATATATTTCCAGAGTCAAACACAGACTCTCACAGGCTCAGTATGGATTACACCAGAATATAAAAAGTAGAAAAAGGGTAAAGTATCAGAAGCGTACAGCTGTATACAGTGTTGGGGTAATTTTAAATCTCTGTATATATTTCCAGAGTCAGACACAGACTCTCACAGGCTCAGTATGGATTACACCAGAATATAAAAAGTAGAAAAAGGGTAATGTATCAGAAGATACCAGGTGTATATAGTGTTGGGGTAATTTTAAATCTCCGTATATATTTCCGGAGTAACACACAGACGCTGACAGGCTCAGTATGGATTACACCAGAATATAAAAAGTAGAAAAAGGGTACTGTATCAGAAGTGTACAGCTGTATACAGTGTTTGGGTAATTTTCAATCTCCGTATATATTTCCAGAGTCAGACACAGACTCTCACAGGCTCAGTATGGATTACACCAGAATATAAAAAGTAGAAAAAGGGTAATGTATCAGAAGCGTACAGCTGTATACAGTGTTGGGGTAATTTTCAATCTCCGTGTATATTTCCGGAGTCACACACAGACGCTCACAGGCTCAGTATGGATTACACCAGAATATAAAAAGTAGAAAAAGGGTACTGTATCAGAAGCGTACAGTTGTATACAGTCTAGGGGTAATTGTAAATCTCTGTATATATTTCCGGAGTAACACACAGATGCTCACAGGCTCAGTATGGATTAGATCAGAATATAAAAAGTAGAAAAAGGGTCATGTATCAGTAGCGTACAGCTGGATACAGTGCTGGGGTAATTTTCAATCTCCGTATATATTTCCAGTAGTGATGGGTAGTTCGTGAGTGAGTAGCTCAAAATGAACTAATCTTCAGAGTGAACTAGTTCATCTAGTTCACCATCCTGACGGAGATTAGTTCATTATGAACTAAACAGCAAGTGGGAGGAGACAGAGAGTGATCCTCATACAGCTCCAGGAAGCTCCTGATCTGTCTCACACTTGCTCTTTATAGCTCCTGATGCTGGAAAAGAAGGTAGTAAAACACTATACCACACATCAAATACAAATATATAGTAATAATAATATTATTATATATAAAAACTGAAATTGCACAGTAGACACAGCTCATATGTGTGTATGAGAGAGTGCTTCTGTGTGTGATTCTTGCCCCTCACCTGTCTTTGTGATAAGATCAGCCTCCTGTAGAGGATCAGCCTCCTGTAGGTACCTCGTAGGATCAGCCTCCTGTAGAGGATCAGCCTCCTGTAGAGGATTAGCCTCCTGTAGCCTAGAAGATCAGTCTTGCTAAAATCTTTACCACTGCTCCTGTTCTGTTCTTAAAATGGTGGATGCTGAACTGCTTTCAGCCCCCTCATACACATCATTATGTGGCACTGCTGGGCTCAGTCAGAGGCATCAGATTGAACTAGGCTGTCCTGAGTCATTCTCAATAGAACATTTTGTTCAGCAGTTCATCTAGTTCATTTAGTTCAGAGGTCACATGATGCATTTCCTATCAGCTCCTCACAGGATAGGGTGAGAAAAACTGAACTAAATGAACTAATCTTTTGAACTAATCTTTTCAGTGAACTAGTTCATGGTGAACTAATCACCAAAATTAACTAGATTCCCCATAACTAATTTGCATAAAATAACAGTTTTTACGCATGTTCCCAGATGTCGTACAGCAAAGTGACGTCACCCATCATCGCTCTGGCGTAGAGAAACATAACAATGTCACGTGACAGTATCATTCCGCACACAGGAGGACCTACTCTCTCCTCTCCTAACTGGGTCTTCTGCAGGGGTGACTGCAGGACTCTAATAGCAGACTGGTCTCCAGTAAAATGGTGGCCACCATGCAGCAGTGACGTCTCACAGGGTGGAATCTAGCGGCGGAAGTGACGTAGGGCAGCTGGCTTTGGCTGTAAACAAGGAGTAGAGGATCCATTTTCTGTTCTACGTCGTCGAGGCCGCTATGGGGGGAGTCCTCGGCCTGTGTTCCGCTGCCAGCTGGGTAATTACCGGGGGCTGCCGTCTGGGAGCGGGTGACAGGTAGTGTGTGGTGCTGCTGTCACATCCGCCAGTGCCATGGCTGCCCAGGGTTTCCTCAGCACCGTGTGGTAGGACACAGATGCTGTTTCTTTCATACTCCAGGCAGCTGAGACCTGCGTCTGGTGTCCTAGTACTGTCAGCTAGAAATAAATGAGGGAGCTACACAGTAAAGTAAGGGTTAAACGTATAGGTGGTGGGAATCTGTCAGCAGGTTTTTGCTGCCCTACATGAGGGCAGCCTGATGTAGGGGCAGAGACGCTGATTCCAGCGATGTGTCGGTCTGAATGCTGAGCTGCGTATGAAGGGTTAATATGTGCCATCTTCTGATCAGCTCTCCGATCCGAACGCTTCATATCTTCCATGATTACTGTCCCCCGCGCTCCCAGGGAACAGCGCTCAGCTTAAAGGGGTATTCCTGCTCTGCTGACCTGCGTATCAGGAGGAGGCCGGGGCTTCTGACATCCGTCTACTGCTGGATCACGTGACGTCATCTGCCCCGCTTACCTCCTGACGTGTAAGTGAGCGGGCACGATTAACCCTTTGTTTCTGCTATTGGTGTGGAATCAAGGTACCTGTGATTAAAAAACTCTGATGACATCTCAACACTTTTTTATTATTATTATTTAAATTCTATGTTCCAGACTTATGCAGTGCTCGCCTGAATGTTTTCAGCCTGTATATGGGTTGTGCATGGATACACTGCTACACGTCCGGAAATCGCTCAGCGGGACCTTACACAGGTCCACTAGTATAGTAGTACCTGTGAGCGATACTCGCTAGTATTATGTAGTTGTGGCGGAAGCCGCCCCACGTGCAGTAATGTCCTATAACTTGGGAATATGCACGGAATACCATTGTAAAAGGTTCTAAGCATCTAAGGGAATTTGTCAGTAACACTTGCCCTTGGCTAGCAGAGGTAGTGCAGGATGGTGCCGTGTCACACACTTTCATGGGCACCAATTTTGCTGCTATCTTGTGACTCATTGAACAGAAATTTGTGTTTTATTCATGTGCAAATTATACTTACTAGTGCACTGCTGGGGTTATGGGCGCACTACCTGTCTGCGGTGCCCTCTTCGCTTCTCCCCACTGGCACCACCCTCCACAGTCCAGAGGCTTTTCTACAAGCTGTCACCTCTCTCTCCACTGTCAACTAAGCAGCACAATGCGGCACTGCACGAGCATTTATGTATTGTACTCACTTCTGTAGCACCATCATATTCCGCAGGGCTTTACATATATGATCAATCTAAATTCCCTATCAGTATGTGTTTGGACCCACGTAAACCCAACATACAAACTCGTTGCCGATGTTCTCTTTGGAACTGAACCCAGGACCCCAGCGCTACACAGCGACAGTGCTCTCTTTGTAGGGAATGAGATACAAATGGGGCACCGAATAGTGCTGAATCCATGGATGGAAATGTGTGACACTGCCCTATCCTGCACTACCTCTGCCTAGGGCACTTGTTACTGACAGATTCCTTTTAATACTTTTCCGCAGGATAGGTGATAAATGGTTGGGGAGACCACTGATTACTAGTGTGGGGGTCCTGGGCTCTCTGTCCCCCCTCGCTGCAGTTGGGATTGAATGGAGCAGCATGATTGCACACACATGCTATACTATTTATTGTCTGTGGACACTGTATTCTCCATTGAATCGCATGGCAGGATGCAACCCCATCCGCAGCCAGTAGCTCTGGACCCCCATTCTCCCCAGCAATCGGACATGTATCACTTTCCTTCTGGGTAGGTGATACGTCATGTTTTGTTAGCGCCTTCAGGCTTTTAATGTTAATAGCAATTTTCTGAATAGTATCCAATGACATAATTGGTTTATTCTGTTGCCCATCAGTGGAGAGCTCAGTTTAATGCCCATGGATGATTATCTTTCAGCTTCCCTGCCTCTGTGGCAGTGCGCCATGCCTCCTGTGTCGCTGCTGCCCGAGTGGGAACAACTCCACCGTTACCCGTCTCATCTACGCCTTCTTTTTACTTCTTGGGGTTGGAGTTGCTTGTGTGATGTTAATGCCAGGAATGGAGGAGCATCTAAAAAAGGTCAGAAAATTGCTAAATCTCATATTCCAACAGTATGGAAAATAATCCATGTATGCTATACCACGTCTCTATGTTTTTTTTTATAACACCGTGGCCTGTTATTTTCCAGATTCCCGGCTTCTGCGAGGGAGGAATGGGATCTTCAATTCCAGGAGTCAGTGCACATGTGAACTGTGACGTGCTGGTTGGATACAAAGCGGTGTATCGCGTGTGCTTCGGATTGGCCATGTTTTTCCTTCTCTTTTCCCTTCTTATGATTAAAGTGAAGAGTAGTCAGGATCCGCGTGCCGCGGTGCATAATGGGTGAGGTTTATCTGTTTGCTAAAGATTAGTAGATTTCTAACATGGGAAGGTGATTCTGGGAAAACTGGATGACAACCACTATGCTGCCTTACATCCTCCATATTGGTTATCATATATCCTTGATTCCTAAATGACAAATTCATTTACTCATGCGTTACTGTAGCTGCTTTCTTTAACTCCTTAACGACCAGGGGTATTTTTGGTTTTGCATTTTCATTTTTCGCTCCTCTTCTTCCCACGGCCATAACTTTTTTATTTTTTGGTCAAAATGGCCATATGAGAGCTTGTTTTTTGTGGTACAAGTTGCACTTTTGGACGACACCATTGGTTTTACCATGTCGTGTACTAGAAAACAGGGAAAAAATTCCAAGTGTGGTGAAATTGCAAAAAAGTTCAATCCCACACTTGTTTTTTGTTTGGCTTTTTTACTAGGCTCACTAAATGCTAAAACTGACCTGTCATTATGATTCTCCAGGTCATTACGAGTTCTTAGACACAAAACATCTCTAGGTTCTTTTTTATCTAAGTGGTGAAAAAAAATTCCAAAGTTTGTAAAAAAAAAAGTTGCCATTTTACAAGACCCGTAGCGTCTCCATTTTTCGGGATCTGGGGCGGGGTGAGGGCTTATTTTTTTGCGCTACAATCTGACGTTTTTATTGATACCATAATGGTGTGTATATGATCTTCTGATCGCCAGTTATTGCAATTTTTTTCAAGCGACCAAAAAACGTAATTCTGGCGTTTTGATTTTTTTCTCGCTATGCAGTTTACCGATTGGATTAATTCTTTTGATATAGGTAGATCAGGCGATTCTGAACTTGACGATACCAAATATGTGTATGTTTGATTTTTTTATTGTTTTATTTTGAATGGGGCAAAAGGGGGGTGATTTGAATTTTTATATATTTTTTATTTTTTTTAAATTTAAAAATTTTTTTTTTTTACTTGCTTCAATAGTCTCCATGGGAGACTAGAAGCTGCAGTTGTTCGATCGCCTCTGCTACATAGAGCAGGGCTGCAGCCCTGCTCTATGTAGCAGATATGCTCACTTGCTATGAGCGCCGACCACTAGGCGGTGCTCATAGCAATCCTGGTGGTCGGCGCGCATGGACTCTGGACTCTGTCCATCATTGGACGTTAAGAGGTTAATGGGAGTCTGCTAGCCCACATTGACAGTGTGAACTAAGCACATAGCCTATAGGGGATATAGGCCGTATAAAAACCCGGAACTAGAGTGTTCTGATTGCTGCCTCTATGTTGCAGAGACTGAAATTTAATCAATGGCCAAGAAACTTAGTGCACCATTCCACTCACTGGTTCTGCATGCCTCCACCTACTGGTGATTGACGCTGAGCATGAGAAGCGCTGCCTGTGAGCCGGCGGTAACTTTAATGAGCAGGGCAAGTGGAAAGACCTGGAAATGAAAATTATGGGGGCCCTATGCCATTTTTTTTATTCATTTATTTAAAAAATAAATACAAATACAGAAAAATAAGCACACAAAGCACTGATTAGAAAACACACTGACCTATTTCTATCTATCCTGTTCCTCGTCACTATCTATCTCTATCTTTGAATATCTTTATGATAGAAAAACCCACAATGGTGACAGAAATAACTTGAATCTGACAAAAGTAATAATAAATCAAAAATCTATGAAACTGAACAAATGAAAGTCAGACATTGCTTTTCAACCATGCTCCCACAGAATTAAAAAAAAAAATAAAACTCTTGAAATAGTTCTGGACAGAAATGATGGTACCCTTAACTTAATATTTTCTCCATCGCCTCATTGGGAGACACAAACCGTGGGTGTTATGCTGCTGCCACTAGGAGGACACTAAGCAATACGTAAGCAAAAGAGATTAACTCCTCCTCCTGCAGTATACACCCTCTGTTGGCTCAATCCTGAACCAGTTCTTGCTTAGTGTCTGTAGGAGGCACTAGGGTCTGCTCTCAGACCCCATTTTTTTCACATTTTTTACCTTTTATTATTTTTGCTTTCTTCACGCACGGATGGGCGACGGGACTTGTACGAAAAGTCACGATCTCCCAAAAACCATCCACAGGCGGCATCGTGCGAGTGTCGCCTCCACGTACCCCTCCTGCTACGCTACCATGGGGCGACAGATCCCTTGAATGGGCCGCTCTCCCCATGAGATACCCCTTGATGTGGGCGATGTAATTGGCGTGGCACCATGGATGGATACCCCTCACCACCTCTCCTGAAAGCGGTGGCGGTCTGGAGGCATTTAAGATCCCTCTCCACCCCCCTATCAAAGGGGAAGGTGGATTGAGGAAGTACGGCCATATCTGCCGTAGTCCCTGCGGAGGTCCCTTCCTTCTCCATCTTCGGGTCTCTCCCCGCAGTGAGTACATGCACCTGGATGCAATGTGTACCGGCCGTCTGTCGCCGCGGCCGCCTCTGTGTCGCGCCGCCGCAGCTTCAGCGTCGCGCCGCGGGCGCTTCCTGTCGCGCCGCGGCCCCAGTCTCAAATTTAGTCCCCGGCTTCGGCCCGGGATAGGCCGCAGCCATAAATTTAGTCCCCGGCTTTGGGCCGGGATAGGCTGCAGCTTGAAATTTAGTCCCCGGCTTCGGGCCGGGATAGGCTGCAGCTTGAAATTTAGTCCCCGGCTTCAGACCGGGATAGGCCTCGATGGGGGAGGGTCTCCTGGCTCTCCCCTGTGACTCCGCCCACGTCGCGCGCACTTACTGTGGCCCAGGATTGGACAGGGCTCCTTCCTGGTCACTCCTTCGCCCCCCCCCCCTCACCTTCTGGCGCTTCTCGTGGCATACGAGAAGCGCAATCCTAGTATCGGGCGCCATCTTTAACTGGAGACGCTTCCTCTGCTAAGGGGCACAGTACCTGGGTAAGTGCAATAGCGCTTAACCCTTCTCCTGCCGAAGCCCCATTTGTAATAATGTTGCAACCAAGGGCAATAAAAAGGCTCACAATTCACACACTGCGGTGTATACCACCTGTGCCTCATGCAGCGCTTCGCTGCCAAGAAAGCTATGTGCTACAAGCGACCAGGAGCCTCCGGTCATTACGATCAGGAGCCCCAGCTATTCTCTACCCCAGTGAGCTCACTCTTCCTCATGCAGCCCCTCGCTTCCGTGTAAGCAGCTCCGCGTTCTGTGCGGCCTGAATTTACTCTCGGCCGCCATTTCTCCTCTCAGGTAGGACCCGAGACATCTGAATTTTTCTTTTTCCTGGCGGGCACGAACACGGGAACACAAAAAAAAAAAAAGGGGGGTAAGCTTATAAATGGCTTAAACTCTTCCCTGCAGCAGTCTACAGGCTCGCTTAATTGCAGAATGTCACAATCCAAGAGCTCTAAGAGGATTGACAAACACACTCAGTTGTGTATGCCTGGTGTGCTTCATGCGATACCTCGCTATAGTGAAGACACAGTTCCGTTTTTGTCTGTGGGGCCTGCATTTTTTTCATAAGTCCAGGAGCCCCACGCGTCTCAGACTCCATACGACGCCCGTGCGCCCCCACTATGTCACCACTGTCCAAAGTGAATGGTGACTGGGGGGCTAACAAAAGCCTCTCCACCTCCCTATCAAGGTGATGGTGGATTGAGGAGATAATCAGTGCAGATGGTCACTAGAGGCTACCAAAAATCTCTCCACCTCCCTATCAAAGGTATGGTGGATTGAGGAGATAATCAGTGCGGATGCTGACTGGAGGCTAACATAACCTCTCCACCCCCCCTATCAAAGGTACGGTGGATTGAGGAAATAATCAATGCGGATGGTAAGTGGTCTGCAATCTCTGTGACCTACGTTATTTGTCTGTCGCCGATAGGCAGTCTGCCGTCTATGGCCGGGCCGGACATATGGCCTTAGAGCACTGACCGATAGAACGCACGCTGAAGCTTAGTGTGTTACGGATAATGTCATTTTACCGCGGCGATTCTACACTTTAATCTGTGCAGTTTGTCTTTCTCACAGGAGTCCAACGGATGGGCACCCAGCTCCCCCGTTCCTGGGGATTGCAGCAAACATGACTCAAAATATGAGTCGTATGTGGGTATATCCGGATTCTCCAGACTATCAGTCTTAGCTCACTGAGATCTTTAAAGGGATCAAACGTCTTCACGGGGTTTTTTACCAACCCCCCTGACTTGCTGACATGGGTCAGAGATACAGTAGTTGCTGGACAAAGATTTCTCGGAGCTAAAACCGTTTAATCACAGTGTCCTTTTTTGGCCACATTCTAGTACAGAGCGGACGGAGTCTCCAACAATGGATCCTATACCACAGCTTGCTTACTAACTTCTACTGTCTCTGACTGACGGTCTGTTTATTAAAACCCCCACTGACCGTCCAATTGGGCTGCGGTCAGTCTTTATTCCTTCCGCAGTGCAGAGTCAATCGACCCTTTCGGTCTCAATACCAAGGTCGTTCCCGGCCACTCGCCCCCTAAAGTCCAAGGACCTCGCAACTCCTTTTTTTCTTCAGGCCTTGACATTCTTCGCACCAGCGGGGTCATCGTCCCAGTTCCTCACGAGGAAAGGTTCAAGGGTTTTACTCAAACCCCTTCGGGGTTCCCAAGAAGGACGGCTCTTTGCGTTCTATTCTGGACCCGGAAAATTTAAAAAAAAAAAAAGAAAAGAAAGAAATTTGATAAATAAATTCATCAGAGGCCGCCATTTCAGAATGGAATCTCTCCGTTCTGTCGTCGCATCTCTAGAAAGAAAGGAATACCTGGCGTCAATCGACATCAAGGACGCGTATCTGCACGTCCCGATTTCCAGTGGCTATCAAAAGTTTTCTGCGTTTTTTGCAGTCGGAGAGGATCATCTTCAATTTGCCGCTCTGCCCTTCGGACTCGCAACCATCCCCAGAGTGTTCACAAAGGTCATGGCGGCCGCCATGTCAATTTTACACTCTCGAGGTGTGGTGGTCCTCCCGTACCTACACGACGTGTTCATCAAAGGACCAACCTTTCCGGACTGCGCAGAGAGTGTCGAGATCACTATCGACACCTTCTCTCGCCTAGGTTGGTTAGTCAAATTGGACAAGTCCTCTCCCATTCCTTCTCAAAGGATCCTTTTTTTCTGGGAATGATTCTAGACACTTGCCAAGGGTTAGTGTCTCTCCCTCCAGAGAAGATCGCTTCTCTGAGGTGGGGAGTGCTCCTGTTGTCTCTAGCCCACTCTCGCTCTCTGCGAGTCGCCATGCAGGTCCTGGGAAAAATGGTAGCCTCCATCGAGGCAGTACCGTTCGCTCTTTTCCATTTCCGACCTCTACTACAGGAGTTAATATCAGTCCGGGACAGGAACCCAGAGTCCTTAAGTCGCCGTTTTTCGTCCTTCTCCCAGAGTCAGACGCTCCCTAAAATGGGGGACAATTGTTTCATCATTGAATCAAGGGAACTCTTTTCTGCCCGTCCATTGGTTGGTGGTGACCACCGATGCCAGTCTCCTCGGATGGGGAGTGGTTTTTCTTCACCACATGGCTCAGGGCCGCTGGTCTCCCTTCCAGAGACCCGTCTCCCGAGCAACATCCTGGAGATCAGAGCTATCAAACTAGCTCTCTTGCATTTCCAGCATCTTCTGGCCGGTCGTCCCATCCGGATCCAGTCAGACAACGCCACGGCTGTGGTGTATATCAACCGTCAGGGATGTTCGAGGTATCACATATCCTGCGCTGGGCAGAGAAAAACCGCTCGCCCATCTCCGTAGTTCATATTCCGGGAGTGGACAATTGGGAGGCCGACTTTTCTCAGTCGCCAAGGCTTAGACTCAGGAGAAGGGTCCCTGCACCCGGAAATGTTTCAAATCATTTGCCAGCGTTGGGGTATGCCGGATGTGGATCTCATGGCATCCAGGCTGAATACCAAAGTTCAGACTTTCATAAGTCCATCTCGCGATCCACTAGCCATCAGATCGGATGCACTAGTCCTCCCTTGGAGTCAATTTCGTTTTCCTTACTTCTTTCCTCCTCTTCCGTTAATCCCCAGGGTGATTCGGAAGATCAAAACGGAAGGCGTTCCTCTCATCCTAGTAGCACCGGACTGGCCTTGCCGTCCGTGGTATGCGGAACTAGTACGTCTGCTCGCAGACGTTCCTTGGAGATTACCGGATTGTTCGGATCTTCGTTCTCAGGGCCCAATCTACCATCACAATTCGAGAGCGCTGAATTTGACGGTATGGACATTGAAGCCTGGATCTTAGGCCAGGCTGGTTTTTCACAAGAGGTTTTCTCTACAATGGTCAATGCCAGGAAACCGGTTTCCATACGCTTTTACCATCGTGTGTGGAAAACATTCTTTTTCCTGGTGTAAGGATAAGGGTCGTCCCCCTTTGGTTTTTTTCTATCCCTTCCATTCTTGAGTTCCTCCAGGCAGGGTTGGATTCAGGGTTAGCACTCTCTTCCCTCAAGGGACAGTTTTCTGCCTTATCCGTCCTTTTTTTCCAACGACGGATCGCTTCCAAGTCTCAGGTCAGGACTTTTATCCAAGGAGTGGCACATCTTGTTCCATCCTACAAGAGGCCCCTGGACCCTTGGGATCTTAATCTGGTCCTCAGTGCCTTACAAGAATCTCCCTTCGAACCTTTGCCGGAAGCGTCCTTATCTCTTCTTTCCTGGAAGGTTGTCTTCCTAGTTGCAATTACCTCTATCAGGCGGGTATCGGAATTGGCAGCCTTGTCTTGTAAACCTCCGTTTCTCAATTTTCACCAGGACAAGGTAGTCCTCAGGACTTCTCCTTTTTTCTTGCCTAAAGTCGTCTCGGCTTTTCATATCAATGAGGAGATAGTCATGCCCTCCTGTCCGGCGCCGATGCACCGTACTGAAAAAGCCCTTACACCTTGGATTTGGTGAGGGCTCTCCGAAGGTACATTTCGAGGACTGCATCTTTCCGCAAATCGGACGCCCTGTTTGTGCTTCCGGTGGGACGCAGACAAGGTTTTGTTCCTGCTTCCAAAACCACGTTAGCCAGATGGATTCGTTTAACGATCCAAGAGGCGTACCGTGTCAAGAGTCAGCCTATCCCGACTGGGATTAAGGCACCTTCCACTCGATCTGTGGGGGCCTCCTGGGCCATTCGGCACCAGGCTTAGGCACAGCAAGTGTGAAAAGCTGCGACCTGGTCCAGTCTGCACACTTTTGTCAAGCATTACAAAATTCATGCTCAAGCCTCTTCAGATGCGACTCTTGGCAGACAGATTCTGCAATCAGCTGTTGCGCATCTGTGAGTTGCTTTCTGTTAAGCTGTTTAAAGCGTTTATGCTTTTGGCTTACGAGGCTACATCTGTGGTGATGTTTCTTCCCACCCAGGGACTGCTTTGGGACGTCCCACGGTTTGTGTCTCCCAATGAGGCGATGGAGAAAAGGGGATTTTTGTGTTACTCACCGTAAAATCCTTTTCTCCGAGACGCTCATTGGGAGACACAGCTCCCACCCTTGTCTACTCAGTAGCCTCGAGCCTCTGTTTGGTTATGACATATGCATTTGTTATGAGCTCCTACTGCTTTGGCACCGAACTGGTTCAGAATTGAGCCAACAGAGGGTGTATACTGCAGGAGGAGGAGTTAATCTCTTTTGCTTATGTATTGCTTAGTGTCCTCCTAGTGGCAGCAGCATAACACCCACGGTTTGTGTCTCCCAATGAGCGTCTCGGAGAAAAGGATTTTACGGTGAGTAACACAAAAATCCCCTTTTTTTGCACAACCTTTTGAGGCAATCACTGCAATCAAATGATTCCCGTAACTGTCAATGAGACTTCTGCACTGCTCAAAGGTGTTTTGGCCCACTCCTCAAGAGCAAACTGCTCCAGTTGTCTCGTGTTTGAAGGTTGCCTTTTCCAGACGCATGTTTCAGATCTTTCCAAAGATGCTCAATAGGATTTAGGTCAGGGCTCATAGAAGGCCTCTTCAGAATAGTCCAATGTTTTCCTCTTAGCCATTCTTGGGTGATTTTAGCTGTGTGTTTGGTCATTATCCTGTTGCAAGACCCATGACCTGTGACTGAGACCAAGCTTTATGACACTGGGCAGCACATTTCTCTCTAGAATCCCTTGATAGTCTTGAGATTTCATTGTACCCTGCACAGATTCTATACACCCTGTGCCAGATGCAGCAAAGCAGCCCCAGACCATAACAGAGCCTCCTCCATGTTTCACAGTAGGGTCAGTGTTCTTTTCTTGATATGCTTCATTTCTTTATCTCTTCATTGGGGGACACAGGTTACTATGGGTGTATGTGCTTGTCACTAGGAGGCTGACACTATGCAAATTAGGCAAAAGCTGACTCCTCCCCAGCAGTATACACCCACCGACAGGCACAAAGCAACTCAGTTTTTGCTTAGTGTCTGTAGGAGGCGGACCTGGATCTAACACCAGATCCGCAGTCTTTATTCCCATACAGGTTTTTTTGTGTGTTCTATTAACGTTTTCCCTTTGTTTTCCAGATGTATTTCTTCGGGTAACAGGGTGCAGATCACTCACCCTGTTCTACCCACACTTTAGCGACTGAGAGAGCAGCGTGCGAATAATCCACACTGCCCACTCTCAGACCCGCTGGCAGGACTTGGTCCTCTGTCACCCATCACGGGCGACTAGTCCTTGCTTCGCCCCTCCTCACCCCTCTCCCAGGAGAGGGCTGAGAGGAAGACGGCGGCCACCGGCTGTGGCCTTCCCCCCGACCAAAGGGGTCGATGCCGTCTTCTGCACCGTCCGGAGACGGTGCGGGAAGGAGGATCATCAACAGGACCCTCTGCACACACGAGGGATCCTGACATCCTCAGCTCCAGCATCTAACACCGGCAGGACAGAGGTACCCCTCCCCCCAGCCCAACCTGACCCAACGCCACCGCTGCGCGATCGCTCCGGGACCCACCAGAGGGGGACAGGGTAGACAGCGCCCCGATAGCCACGGGCGCAGGGCCGCACATGTGCCCCACGCTAGTTCGCGCTACACAGCACGGCGCTGCCATCTTGGCCCTCCCTCGCCTCATTGTTCTCGGCCAGACCACTCCCCCTTCCTGTGACACGCAGGGCTTTCCCCGGCTGACGCCCTGACGTCAGACGCCGGCCCAGGCACGCCCCCCCCCATCAGCGCTGGGAAGGCGGCCCTGCCAGCGCCGGCTCCACCTCCACAGGAAGCCAGCACATCGCCCATAAGGCGAGCCAACCAGGTACAAGCGTTCCCCGCCCCCCGGCCGGACACACCTCCTTCCGGCGCTTCCTGCATCACCACGTGGACGCGGCAACAGCCTCCAGACTCTGCACGCGTCCACAGCGCCAGGAGGATCCGTCCCGGCTTCACCCGCCCGCCCGCCGGCCTCGGGGACACAGCAACCGCAGCTCCCACCGCCGATCGCTGGTACGGTAGCGGGGCACTGGTAGGCTCTGCACCCGACAGACCCTACCAAAACCCCAGGTAGCCCCCACTCAGCAGTATAGCCCACCGCGCTAGGCCTTAATCGCTCAGCAGCTGACAATAGCGCACGCATTCCCAGGGCCTACCTATGCTCAACCCCGCTGCACACGCTCAGATCCCCACGGTGATCCACTACGCTTGTGCCCTTTGTAAGAAAAAGTGGGCCTCAGGCCAAGCGTCCCCCCTCTGCTCGTCCTGCGTCCCTACCACCACCACCATGTCTGCCCATCAGGATGCCACCAACGCCCGGGAGGAGAGCGCCCACACGCCTCCGGAGTGGGCCGTCGCCATGTCTCAGTCCTTCTCGGACTGGACAAAAATATCGCAGTCCCTCATACAGTTCCTGGAGCGTATGCCACAGCCCTCCGTCGCCACCAGTGCTACGAACGCAACCCACGGCGATTCGCCTGCACCTGACCACGACCCTCACAGAGGCAGAGCAAGGAACAGAACCAGAAAGCGTGTTCATGCTAGCTCCCCGTCCAGCTCACCGGGCCCATCAGCGGCCCCCAGCCCGCCCAGAGCTACCCGGTCTCCCTCCCCGGAGGCAGACACCGGGTCGGACGTAACGTCCCAGGCAGGGTCTGACTCCGAGGACGATCAGCCCTCAGGGACACGGGACATGGTTGATAGCCTCATCTCGGCTATCATACAAACCCTCGAAATTAAGGAGGACGAGGCAGTCACCCAGCGCGTCATATTCAAAAAAGTCAAACGACCCTCAAAGGTTTTCCCCAATCACAAGGAGTTCGAGGCTACTACAGCCCGACACTGGGATAACCCCGGAAAGCGCTTCCCGGGAAGGAGACGGCTAGACGTCCTATACCCTTTCAGCTCTGATCTGGTAGCCAAATGGTCCAAGCCCCCCAAGGTGGACCCGCCTATCTCCCGCCTGTCCGCCCATACGGTTCTGTCCATCCCGGACGCCGTGACCCTCAAGGACGCCGCAGACAGACAGATCGAAGCCCTGACAAAATCCGCCTTTGAGGCATCAGGCGCATCACTCTGCCCCAACTTCGCCTCCACATGGGTGGCAAAAGCCTTATCGGCCTGGGCAAAAATTCTCAAACGGGGCGTCGCGTCGGAGGCCCCAAAAGAGGACCTCTACGACCTAGCAGACCAGATCGTTAAAGCAGGCAAATACCTCCTTAACGCTTCCTTGGATGCCGCCGCCTGCTCCGCAAGGGCAAACAGCAACATCACCGCAATCCGCCGGGTCCTTTGGCTAAGGGCGTGGAACGCGGATCCAGCTTCAAAAAAGTCCCTAACTAGCCTGCCCTTCCAGGGCTCTATGCTCTTCGGGTCCAGACTGGACCAAATCATCTCTGACACCACAGGGGGCAAGGGTACCTCCCTACCCCAATCCAGAACAAAACGGCCCTACAACAGGAAGGGACCACAGCCCTTTCGCCCCTTCCGTACTCTCACCGCCCCAGGCGGATCCACCCAACAGGACCGACCCCCTTTCCACGGAGACAGAAGGAAACCTTCCTTCAAGTCCACCCCCCACTGGAAAAGCAAGAGCCGCCCCCCTAAGTCAACCAATAACAGGAACCAAAGATTCACCCCGAAATGACCGGTCACCCCCACCTGGAAACCCTTCCAGGGTGGGGGGAAGACTCCTTCGGTTCAAGGACACCTGGCTCTCAGTCGTCGACGACGCCTGGGTAAGGGAGATCATCACGTCCGGATACAAAATAGTTTTTCTCCCGCACAAAGAGACGCTTCTGCGGCTCTCACCCACCAAAACAACCCTCACATCGCCCAGGGTTTCTCCGCGCAGTCGCCTTCCTGCTGGAAGCGGAAGTGATCGTCCCCGTTCCGCGGCACGAACGATTCTCCGGGTTCTACTCAAACCTCTTCGTAGTCCCGAAAAAAGACGGGTCACTTCACCCGATCCTAGACCTCAAACGGTTGAACCGCCATCTTCGGACCCGCCACTTCAAAATGGAGTCCTTGCGCTCGGTAATTACCTCCATGGAGCCGGGGGAATTCCTTTGCTCCGTGGACATACAGGATGCTTACCTACACATTCCGGTCTGCATCCAACACCAAAGGTACCTCCGCTTTGCGGTGCAGGAACACCATTACCAGTTCACAGCCCTCCCGTTCGGCCTGGCCTCCCGCCCCCAGAGTCTTCACAAAGGTCATGGCGGCGGTCATGGCCATCCTTCGGTCCAAGGGGATTCTCATAATCCCCTACCTCGACGATCTCCTAATCAAAGGCCCGTCTCGCCAGGACTGCAATCAAAGCCTTCAGATCACCCTGAGCACCCTGTCCCGCCTCGGGTGGCTCATCAACCGGGAAAAATCTACCCTGATTCCAACCCAACGCATTCTTTTCCTGGGCATAGAACTCGACACCGTTCAGGCGCGA
Source organism: Oophaga sylvatica (assembly GCA_033576555.1). Taxonomy (NCBI): domain Eukaryota; kingdom Metazoa; phylum Chordata; class Amphibia; order Anura; family Dendrobatidae; genus Oophaga; species Oophaga sylvatica. The sequence goes on from JARQOD010000005.1 coordinate 362,071,319, forward strand.
GTCTTTTTCTCCCGGAGGAGAAATACCACT
>JARQOD010000005.1:362071448-362094993 GCA_033576555.1 Oophaga sylvatica
TCCCTTCTGCAGAAAGGTGTGGTGGTGCCGGTTCCGCCGGAGGGCCGGGGAAGGGGGTTTTATTCTAACCTCTTAGTGGTCCCCAAAAAAGAGGACAAATTTCGGCCCATTCTGGATCTCAAAAGATTGAATCGGCATGTCCACGCCAGGAAATTCCGCATGGAGTCGCTTCGCTCCGTTTTGGCGGCCCTGTCGCAGAACGTTTTTTTGTGTCAACGACATTCGCGACGCTTATTTGCACTTCCCAATCGGAAGGGCCCACCAATGCTTCCTTCGTTTTGCCATAAGTCAGGACCATTACCAGTTTGTGGCTCTGCCATTCGGTTGGCCTCAGCGCCCAGAGTTTTACAAAATTCTGGCGTTTCTCATGGCGATTCTTCGAAGGCAGGGGTTACGATTCTTCCCTACCTGGACGACCTTCTGATTGTGGCGTCTTCGAAGGAGGAGGCGGTAACTGCTCGCAATCTATCCCTTCAGCTCCTGGAGGACTTCGGGTGGCTGGTCAATTGGGAGAAGTCGTCTTTGGAACGGTCGCAGTCAATCCTGTTTTTTGGGGATGCATTTCGACACGGTGCGAGCAGTGGTGTCCCTGCCTCCAACAAGCAAGCATGTCTCCTTCGACATGCACGGGTTATGAAGTCTTCGACAGCAATGTCCCTGCGAAGCTGTATGCGTCTTCTGGGTTGATGGTGGCGTCCATGGAAGCACTTCCGTTTGCCCGTTTCATTCCAGGCCCTCCAAAGGTTCATTCTGAGTCGTTGGATCGATCGCAGGTTTCACTGATTACAGTGTCATCATCCCCCACAGGTACGAGAGTCTCTAGGATGGTGGAAAGAGTTATCCCTGGGAAAGTCCTTCCTCCCTCCGAAGTGGTCGGTCATAACCACCGATGCCAGCCTGACAGGCTGGGGGGGGTGTCTGGAACGATCTCTGGACTCAGGGAGTATGGTCGTCGGAAGAGTCTGTCTTGCCGATCAACATCCTCGAATTGAGGGTGGTTTTCCTTTGCCTCCAACACTGGACGGTCCCTTTAAGCGGTCTGCCTGTCCGAGTGCAGACAGACAATGCGACGGAGGTCGCATATATCAATTACCAAGGCGGGACAAGGAGTTCCAGACTCATGGTGGAGGTATCTCGGATCCTGATATGGGCAGAGACCAGAGTTTCAGCCTTCTCTGCGATCCACATTCCAGAGTTCAGAATATCACGGCAGACTTTTTAAGTCGCGAGAAGTTGGATCCCGGAGAATGGAGTCTTCATCCGAAAATTTTTGCACTACTGTGCTCCCGTTGGGGAACTCCTCAAGTGGATCTGATGGCATCCAGGTTCAATGCCAAGTTACCGACATTCATGTCCAGGTACAAGGATCCGAAGGCTGTAGCGGTGGATGCTCTAGTGGCTCCGTTGGACCGATTCACACTAATCTTTGTGTTCCCGCCGATTTCTTTGCTACCTCTGGTACTCCGTCGGATCAGACTAGAGAGAATCTCGGCTATAGTGATAGCCCCAGATTGGCCAAGGAGAACGTGGTTCTCGACACTGGTGTCACTCCTGGCGGCACCGCCATTTCCACTTCCTCTTTGCCTGGACCTGTTAACCCAAGGGCCCGTTCGTCATCCGGACCTGATGTCTCTGCGTTTGACGGCGTGGCTCTTGAGACCGAAATATTGACTCGTCGAGGTTTTTCAGCCGAAGTCATTGCCACTTTGCGAGCGGCCAGAGGTCCGGCTACTACTAGAATTTACCACAAGACTTGGGAAGCCTTCTTTTCGTGGTGTTCGGGTTCTTTAAGGAACCCGAGGATTTTTTCCATTCCCAATTTGTTGGCCTTCCTGCAATTCGGGCTGGACAAGGGTTTGGCAGTGAGCTCCCTGAGGGGTCAGGTTTCTGCTCTGTCCTTGCTGTTCCGAAAGGCTATCGCCTCGCGTAAGGACGTGCGTTCCTTTTTTCGCGGAGTAACCCGCCAGTTTACACCGCGGAAGGCGTCTGTGTCTCCTTGGCGTCTCAACCTTGTTTTGGAGGCTCTTCAACATGGGCCTTTTGAGCCTATGGACTCTGTTAGTCTTTCTTTGCTCTCTTGGAAGGTTGCTTTCCTAGTGGCGGTCACCTTTTTGAGAAGGGTTTCTGAGTTGGCGGCTCTTTTTTGCTCGCCTCCCTTCCTGGAGTTTTCACCCGGATCGTGTAGTGCTACGCACACGGAGCGACTTCCTACCTAAGGTGGTGTCGCAATTTCATGTTAACCAGGATATTGTGTTGCCCTCTCTTTGTCCGAGGCCAAGGAATGCGAAGGAACGGGCCTTGCATGCATTGGATTTGGTGCGGGCTTTGAAGTTCTATTTGACTGTTACTCAAGGTTTTCGGAAGTCAAACTCTCTGTTTGTGATTCCAGCAGGTCGTTGACGTGGTAAACGAGCTTCCAAGGACTCTATAGCTCGTTGGATTCGGTCGGCCTTTTTCCAGGCTTACCGACTTAAAAGCGAACTTTGCCCAATTAAGATTCGAGCTCACTCCACGAGGGCTGTGGCTTCCTCGTGGGCCTTTCATCAAGGGACCTCGGCAGCTCAGCTCTGCTGAGCGGCGACCTGGCGTTCTGTCCACACGTTTATAAAGTTTTATAAGGTGGACGTCAGTGCTTTCGCTGATGCGGCCTTAGGACGTAGGGTCCTGCAGGCGGCTGTAGTTTAAAGTTCTAGTTAACTTGTATTTGGCGCCTGTTGCGCATTTATCAAGGTTGTTGGGATTCTGCCTCTTTTGGTTTTTTCCCACCCTTAATTTTTGGACTGCTTTGGGACGTCCCACTAGTAATGTCTAGTGTGTCTCCCTTCCTTCATCTGCAGCTGAAAGACGGATTTTGGTAAGAACTTACCTGTAAAATCCTTTTCAGCGAAGAAGGAAGGGAGACACACATCCCTCCCATGGCAGAAGTGTGTTGTTGTTTTTTCAGATGCGGCGTGACCCTTCTCTGATAGCGATTATCTGGGCTGAGGTCGACGCGCTAAGGCTCTTTTCCAGCATCGCCAGCTCATCGCAGTGGTCAGGTCCAGTGAGTAGTACCTGGAACTGTGTGGTTTTTGTCTACATGCATGCATAACCTGTATTTTTGTGTTTTATTCTCTGAAGTCCTTCAGAAGGGGTTATGTTGCTCCGCTGGTGATATTGCTCTTCCTTAAGCTTGGTACAACTGGAGAGCTGAGTAGGAGGAGCCCGAGCTGGAGGGGCCGGTCAACACTCTTTTTAATCTGAGGTGTCTATCTCGTCTGGGCTCCGCCTACCCACTAGTAATGTCTAGTGTGTCTCCCTTCCTTCTTCGCTGAAAAGGATTTTACAGGTAAGTTCTTACCAAAATCCGTCTTTTTGGGTCTCCATAAGACTACTATTGGCCTTGTGATGTCTTTCCACAAGTCCTGGCACTTCTATAGTTGCAGCCTTATGGAAATGAGCCTTTGTGTCTCAGAACATGGTATGGTATATGATAGCATCCAAATACTTTAGTATTTTCTAATAATGGGCATTAGGCTACTTTCACACTAGCGTTTCACTGACCTGCGTCGGTCCGCGCACGGCCGCCGCTAAGCTCCGGCCGCGCCTCCTCCCGTCCACTCCGCCTATGGGCACTTGACGCTGCATGCGACCTGCGTACCTTATCTTTAGCATTGGATACGCAGGCCGTGCGCAGGTATGCGTTTGCCGGCGCATGCGTCCTTTTGACTGCGCCAAGCGCACCAAAATGCAACATGGTGCGTTGGGCGCAGGTCGGCGCACCGTCAAAACGCATACCTGCGCACGGCTTGCATACCCAATGCTAAAGATAGGGTACGCATGTCGCATGCAGCGTCATGCGCCCATAGGCGGAACGGACGGAGGAGGCGGGGCAGAGCTTAGCGGCGGCCGTGCGCAGACCGACGCAGGTCGGTGAAACGCTAGCCTGAAACTAGCCTTACAAGCACAGAGCCTTGTTGTCGGGGTTAATGGAAAGCAGAGGTCTTGTGAATCCAATCCTGTGTATATTGATGTACATTAGCCCTACACACTAGGTAACAGGGACTGTCACCAGTCTTCGCTAATCCGCTTTGCTGCAGATAGTGAATGCGCACACTTCTCTAAGGGGGATGGAACCAACACAGATGTAGTGATGTAAATACCATTTTATATACGGTATCTTCTGAACTAATCTAGGATTAGTTGGCGTTACAAACCATAATCCTCGTGTTCATGGAGACCTTCATTTACTCTATGCTATATAGAAAAGTTGCTCATGTTGGCGGGACCTCCCAAGGCTTCCCCGACAGATGTCATCAGTGAAAAAAAGGATCGGCGGTTGACGTTTTAACCCTTAATCCTTTTTGCTATTTTTATAGGGAGAGAAAGCTGTGCCTTTTGTCCTCTACCCCTTTTGAAAACACACTAATGCTGGAAAGAGCTGAGCACTCATGAGTATGGGGGGGTTGGGAGACATAACTTCCATCTGAATATTTGCTTAGTAGCACATCTGTGTGTGGTCTGCCTTACTGACCGGTTCTTCCAACTGAATTACAGCCAATCAGTGCTAGTCACAGTAGATGGACACCGTAGATTATCATAGGACTGTTGTCCAATGTGAATAACCTTAGGGTCCTTTTACATAGACCGACCAGCTGCAACATACGACCGCCAATTTATAAACTTGCCAATCAGCGGTCATTTGAGTGCCTGTTTACACAGGCAGACCAAAGTAAACAATCCGCACTCTAATAGATCACTCAGTATACATAGGCTGCCATTGTTCCCAGTAGTTTGAGTCCTGCTTACACAGGATGACGTACCTCCTCGATCGATGGTCTTATGTGCTGCACAAAATATCATTTCACCTACTGAAAGATTATTTTGTTTGTTCATCGGGTGATCGGTAGCCTGTTTACACAGCAAGATAATTGTAAAATGAATGTTTCTTACAATGTTCATTCACCATTATCTTGCTGTGTAAATGCCCCTGAAATGGGTTTTCCCACAAACAAAGTACATTTTAATTAATAGATCTTAAACAAAAATGTCCCTGTGCTGAGATAATCTTATAAATGTGCCCCGGCTGTGTACTGTATAATGGCTGTGTCTGACAGTGCAGGAACATGGTCTGATCATACCACAGCTCCTGGGCAGGGGAGGAAACAAAAGAGAGTTTGACAACCCTAAATCAGGAGGAAACAAAAGATGGTATACAGACGTTACCGCACGGGATCAAGAGACAAAACATTTCAGTATCTGTTTTTAAGCAATGTTTTACCACAAAGAAAGAATCAGCTGTGATCTTCTGCTGTAATGTCTGTATACTGTCTTTTGTTTCCTCCCCTGCCCAGGAGTTGTGGTATGATCAGACCATGTTCCTGCACAGTCAGACACAGCCATTACACAGTACACAGCAGGGGCACATTTATAAGATTATCTCAGCCCAGGGACATTTCTTTTAAACATCCAATTGTGGAAATTATTAATATTTAAAGATATATTGAGTTAACTTGTTGATTAAAATTAACTTTGTTCCTGGGAAAACCCCTTTAAGGCTGAAAGTCCAGTTGTTGCTGTACATACTATATACTGTATAAAGTTATATATATCTGATGTAGAACCATCTACTGACTTTCTTTTCCTTCTTTTGTTCCTAGCCCTGACTCTTCCTATGAGACTATGACGAGCAAATGGCCCTCTGTCTGGGTGAAGATCTCATCAAGCTGGGTGTGCATCGTTCTGTATGTTTGGACACTGGTTGCTCCGTTGGTGCTGACCAATCGTGACTTTGACTAGTGAAGTGAATTTAGTATAGTATGCAGTATGCCACCACGTGCCGGGAGCACTAGGCTTGTATAGTAACATTTGCCAGTTTTGCATGTTGTCTTCCCATTACCTTTGCATGATGCCCCGTAAGATTAGTCATTTAAAGCTACACTCCATAGTGTCGGCATCGCTCATTCCGTTTTCACTGCGGTTTTGTTGTAGTGTAACTGTGTGAGATAAGGCTTCTGAAGTGACCCATAGTTAATAAGAAAACACACACTTGTAATATAATCGTTTGGCACATAAGTCAGTAGTAGACAACGAAGGAGACATCACTGTGCAAGCAGATAGGAAATGTCACTATCTGGCAGTAGGAAAATAACAAGACTACATGAATTTTAAAGAAAAGTTGTCAGATTTGACAACCCTAAATCAGTATATAGGGCCTAGAGAGACGTTTCTGGGCACATCTACATTTAGCAGAGGCAATAAAGCATATGTGGATACAATTCCTTAATCCAGCAATTCCTTAGGCATGTGCTGTGTTCCATCTAGGTATCTCTAGTGTTCCCTGAACGTGATGGGATAATTGACCACCAATAGTCCACAACATTTGAGATCTAAGAGTCAAGATGCTTTATTATACTACTATACATGGATGTGTTCTAAACCGTCTTCCTAACCCCATGAACGGTGCTTTTAGGGTCACCAGAACTGATGACGTTAATTTTAAGAGGTCGGAGCACTTGGGTCATTGACAACAAGGTGTCCCCTCTTTAATCCATTCATTTCTGAGGAAACTTGCCGTTACCAGTGTTAATGGCTACAGATGTCTATTTTGCACAGAACCTCCATTTAGCCTGGCCATAGATGCTAGTTCTCCGTTGTATGTACCTGAAGTTCTACAGAAAAGAATGTATAACCCGATGAAAGCATGGTTGAGCAAGGATGTACTGACAATGAATTGTGTGTAAAGAATGAGCAGTCACTTGTCCACAGATCAGTATTGTAAAGTGGGACACCCGCTCTCCGATGCTTTTGTGACAATAGATGTATAGTGTAAGTGTGACCGTTATGTATGTGTTTTTAGTTTTGTTTTTCAGGCTTTTTTTCTTTGTGTAAATGGAAGCCTAGGTCATAATTATGATATTACAATATAATTCGTTCAGTTTCTTCCTATTTGTGGAATTATGTGCTGTCTTACTAAATAAAGCAAAGACTTCTATTGCAGCACAGATGTTTTTTGCTTGATATGAAAGTGTTATTTCACTACTTCTGTATCTCTCAGACTTTGTAAACATGTAGGCGGTTGATGCTTCACTTTGTATTGAGATTTTAGAACGTCAGTGCAGAGTAACGAGCGGGCTGGCAAGCAAACAGCACTGACCCATGAGTAGCTTCTCACACTTAAAGCGTAATTGTTTTTTAATTATTATTTCGTAAATCAACCGTTCACATGAAAATGTATCTTATCAGAGGAATCTGCTTCATTCTATGTCGGAATTGATCAGTCATTATCAAAATTCTCAGTTTGGAGCAAAAATCTGTATTCGGTGAACACAGATAGATGAAAGTTACTACGGATAAAATTTTAAGTACACGGGAGTAGCTCCCTCCTGTCTACACAAAATCTTATCAGTCGCATCTCCTCTCTCAGTAATGGGAAAGTCTGTCGTCACTGAATACAGATTTTACCTCCAAATTGAGAATTTTGATAATGATCAATTTTGGCAGATAAAGAAGCACATTTATCTGATAAGATATACTACTATAATACAAAGTTGCTTACTTTCACGTATACTATTGATTTATGGAATACAAATGTAAAACGATTACGTCTTAAAGGCCCCCATACAAGTTAGCCAAAATGGTGGACAATCAGCTGACAATACAATGTATAGGTGAGCTTCCCAACTCTCCTACAGGTCATTTCAAGGAAGTGATCAATCCATACTACTGGATTTCCAATTGCTGATCCTTTTGTTCTATGTGTGATAAGCCACCAAAATAATAGTCTGGCAGTGGCTGTCATGGAGAACAAAGGAGCTTTCAGCTGAGCCAAGTGTTCTAATTTATGGGGAAATCGGACGAACCATCGTGCTGTTGGTAGAACCAGCTTTCCATTGTGCATGGGGGCTTTACTTATTTACCTTTGTCTGCCTTTATACATGCAACAGAGGTAAAAGATGCTGCTCTGTTTCCTCTGCTCTATAACATGATGCCTGCAGATAGACAGCATTTTGTGGCGACCGACTCCCTTTTCAGTTTCTGGAGACATCCACATGACAGATGTTTAACCCCTTAACGACCGGCGATACGCCTTTCAACGGCGGTCATTAAGGGTACTTGTGTATAGTTATATATAGCGCCCCCCACAGTCGGATTTTCTCCGGGTCTCGGCTGCCGGGGGTAGCCGAGACCCCAGAGAACATGATTCGGGTTGCAATCGCCGTTATTATCCCTATAACGGCGATCGCAACAAAAAAAAAAATCTGATGTGCCATTTAATTTCAGCTGCAGATGGAAGCAAGGGGGACACTTCATTACTTCTGGGTAGGGCGGAGCCAGATAGTAGGACTAACCTCAGGTTCTAAAAATGGGTGTTGTCCGGCCCCTCCGGCACTGGCTCCTCCTGCCGTACACTCCAGTTTCGACTTGAGGTCCAAGTAGGAAGGACGGCTGCTAATGCAGCTCCTCAGAAAACACCTCAGAAGAGTTTATTATTTTACTCGGACAGGGTCCTGGACTTTATGTCTAGAGGATCAGGGGTACCGGCGCTGCTGGACCCCATCCTCTCCCCTGGCAGAAATGTATTCCCTAAATGGTGGTCATTGCATTTTCTTGCCGGCCCGGGGGGAAGAGGTGGCTATCCCTGACAGGACGCACACCACGTTCTGGGTCACTGCGTTCCTTGTCCTCATGGGGAAGCAATGGGCACAGCGTCACATATCCGTGGAGGGTCCCTGTGGCGTTTTTGGCTGGTGAGTACTCTGCATTATATTTTGATATGTGCGAGTGATTACAGCGTCTGCGGTGACAGCGCTGACTGTTATTGGTGTTTCCCACTATTTTCTCATGATTGGGCATTTTTAAAAAAAAAAAAAAAAAAGAGCGATTTTTTTATTTAATATGTGCTGTGTGTTTTCGGCGCTGCAGCGCCGTTACAGTGTACAGGAGAGGAGTGCAAAAGATTTCCCGCACTTTTTTGACTGAGCAGAGAGGGGCGTGGCTTCGGGCTTTCCCGGCTTTCTGATTACAGGAAGTGACTGGCTCCTTCTCTTCCTGCTCTCTGCGGCAGCCATTACAGCTCTCCTGGTCTCCTCTCCTCCGTTTCTGTACACAGGCATTTGAGACAACACCAAGCCAGCCGGGTGAGTCGCTGCTATCGCTTAGGTAGCAGCTTAACCCTTTAGCCTCCCGCAGCATTTTTTTTTTTTTTTTTTTGCTGTTTGCGCTCTCTAGCGCAGCGCTGCAGTTTTCTGATCATTGGGACATTGTATCCCTCAGTAACGGTCTGTGAGCTGTCTGCAGCGGGGGGGGCGCCGTTTTTCACTGCTGGGGTATTCTTTTGCTTTTAAAAGAAGTTAACCCTTCAGCGTTTTGCTACTGTGTGAGACCACACTGCTCTGGTTATTCTCATCACTATACCATCTCAATAACCGGCATGTCAGATTTGAGTCACGAGGCTGATCGTCTTCCTCGTCCTCTCCAGGACCAGCCCCGCGTTTCTGACACGATGGAATCCTCTGCACCTTCTAGCGCTGCTATTGGAGGTCGCTATGATGCCAAGTTTGATATGCTCACTACTGCTATTAGTGGGCTTTCTGACCTTTTGGGTCAGTGGGTATCCTCTAGACCTTCTCATAGCAAAAAGCGTCCCAGGATTGCTATGCCCTCCCCACTAAGTGACTCAGATTTGTCTGCGAGGGGGAGTTCTCCTTCAGTTTCTGAGGGAGAATGTTCTGATTCGGGCAGAGAGGATTTTCAGGAGCACTCTGCTTCCTTGTCGGGCCGTGTAGATGCTTTTGTCAGGGCCATACGAGAGGTACTGCAAGTACCTGAGGAGATGAATGATGATCAAGGTATACCCAGATGGTACCATGGGTCGCAAAGATCACGTTTAGCGATGCCAGCTATGAGTGAGTTTTCTAAGAAAGTAGAAAAGGAACGCGTTTGTCCAGATAAGCGTTTTCAGGGGACAAGGTTGTTTGAAACCTTGTATCCTTGTCCAGCAGACCTATTTGCTAGCTGGATTCCGTCCCCTGAGGTGGATATTTCTTTATCTAAGCTTAATAAAGCTACTATGCTTCCCGTCAAAGGGAAAGCTACTTTGCAGGATGCGCTGGACAAAAAGTCAGAGATGGCGACCAAGGCCGGCTATGAAGCTGCTGGTCAGGCCTTTAGAGTGGCTTTATCTTCCTATTGTGCTTCTAGAGCTTCCATGGGTTGGACAGCTCGCCTGCGGATATCCCTGCAAGATGGGTCGTCTTTACAGGCAATAGATGAGATCATTAAGTTAATAGAAGAATCAGACCAATATGTCTGTGACGCTCTTTTGGATATGGCTTCCCTAATATCCAGAGCTCAGGCTTCTACAATCACTGTTAGAAGAGCGTTGTGGCTTAAACAGTGGACTGGAGATGCGGTCTCCAAACAAGGTTTGCTATCTTTGCCTTACAAAGGTGGTCAGCTTTTCGGCTCTGACCTCACGGAATTGATTGCTAAGGCTAAGGAGTCAGCGTTGCCTCAGCGTAGGGCAGCTACGGCTGCTTTTGGCAGGACCGGTTCCTACGGTAACTGGCGGTTTTTTCGTGGCAGGGGGCGAGCCGGTCACTCCTCTTGGGGATCGGGTCGTCCCACCTTTTCAGGGAAAAAGTCTTCCCAAAAGTCTAACGCTTCTTGGAAACAATACCCGCGCAATGACAAGCGGGAATCTGACAAAAAGCCCGCCAAAACGGACTGACGCCAGAAGTTCACTCGAGGATTCTCGAGTGGGGGGGCGCCTGCTCCTGTTTCAAGCGGTTTGGGTCTCCCGCGTCTCAGACTCCTGGGTGACACGAATAATGTCGGCAGGCTATTTCATAGAGTTTCTCTCTCGCCCTCCAGAAAGATTCTGTCAGTCTCGCGTTCCGTCAGATCCCGACTTATTGACCGCTCTGCGGCAGGAAGTCGATTCCTTACTACAGAAGGGTGTAGTAGTGTCAGTTCCTCCGGAAGACCGGGGAAGGGATTTTATTCCAACCTCTTTGTGGTCCCCAAAAAGGAGGGAAAGTTTCGTCCCATTCTGGATCTCAAGAGGTTAAATCGGCATGTTTACACCCAAAAGTTCCGCATGGAGTCGCTTCGCTCAGTAGTGACTGACCTGTCACAGAACAATTTTCTGGGGGAGAAGTCATCCCTGGAGCCTTCTCAGTCAATCCTGTTTTTGGGCATGATTTTTGACACAGCGGAAGTGGTAGTTTTTCTGCCAAAGGACAAGCAAACCAGTATCCATTGTCTGGCACAGACTGTGCAGTCCTCAACGACAGTATCCCTTCGAAGATGTATGCGCCTTCTGGGGTTAATGGTCGCTTCGATGGAAGCTCTTCCGTTTGCTCAGTTCCATTGCAGAACGCTTCAAAGCTTCATTTTGAAGAGATGGAATCGTGCACAGGAAGCACTGGATTGCAGGGTTTTGATCTCCCGCAAAGTGCGAGAGTCTCTGGACTGGTGGTTACGTCCGGAACGGTTTTTCCTGGGAAAATCTTTTCTTCCCCTGTCATGGTCGGTCTTACCACCGATGCCAGCCTGACGGGCTGGGGGGAGTTTGGAACAATCTCTGGATTCAGGGAGTTTGGTCACCGGAAGAATCGGTGTTACCGATCAACATCCTGGAATTGAGGGCAATTTTTCTTTGCCTCCAACATTGGACGGTCCCTTTGAGCGGATTACCAGTTCGTGTTCAGACGGACAACGCTACGGCGGTTGCGTATATCAACCATCAAGGCGGGACGAGGAGCTCCAGACTCATGTCGGAGGTATCTCGGATTCTGATATGGGCCGAGGCTCATGTGCCGGCCATTTCTGCGATTCACATACCAGGAGTTCAGAATATCCAGGCAGACTTTCTCAGCCGAGAAAGGATGGATTCAGGAGAATGGAGTCTTCATCCGGAAATCTTTGCACTTCTGTGCTCCCGATGGGGGACTCCTCAAGTAGACTTGATGGCCTCCAGGATCAATGCCAAGTTACCAACTTTCATGTCCAGATACAGGGATCCGACCGCGGTGGAAGTGGATGCGCTGGTGGTTCCGTGGAGCCAATACCAGCTGGTTTATGTGTTCCCACCGATATCCTTGCTGCCGCTTGTGTTACGTCGGGTCAGGATGGAGAGGGTTCCGGCTATTCTGATAGCCCCAGATTGGCCGAGAAGGACGTGGTTTTCCACGCTGATGTCGCTTCTGGCGGCGCCTCCTTTTCCTCTGCCTCTTCGACCGGACTTGCTCACTCAGGGTCCCGTGTGTCATCCGGGCCTGAGGTCTCTGCGTTTGACGGCTTGGCTCTTGAGACCGAGATTTTAACCCGTCAAGGGTTTTCAGAAAAGGTCATTGCCACCATGAGAGCGTCAAGAAGTCCGGCTACGACTAGGATTTACTACAGGATTTGGGAATCCTTCTTTTCATGGTGTTTGGGTTCTTCCAGGAATCCAAAGAAATTTTCATTACCCAACTTGTTGGTTTTTTTGCAGCACGGGCTGGATAAGGGTTTGGCAATCAGTACCCTGAAGGGTCAGGTGTCTGCCCTGTCGGTGCTTTTTCGTAAAGCTATTGCCTCGCGTAGGGACGTATGTGCCTTTTTTCGCGGAGCAGCCCGTCAGTTTCCTCCAAGGAAAACTCCTGTGTCGCCTTGGCGGCTTAATCTGGTTTTGAAAGCTCTTCAAAGTGCTCCTTTCGAGCCTATGGATGCTATTAATCTTTCTTTGCTTTTTTGGAAGGTTACCTTCCTAGTGGCGGTCACTTCCTTGAGACGGGTTTCCGAGTTGGCGGCTCTTTCATGTTCGCCACCTTTCTTGGAATTTTTCCCGGATCGTGTTGTTTTTCGCACGCGACATGATTTTCTCCCTAAAGTGGTATCTCAATTCCATGTCAATCAAGATATTGTGTTGCCTTCGCTTTGTTCAGAACCAAAGAATGCGAAGGAGCGGGCCTTGCACTCATTGGACTTAGTGCGGGCATTGAAGTTTTACTTGTCAGTTACGCAGAGTTTCCGGAAGTCGGATTCTCTTTTTGTGATTCCAGCAGGTCGTCGTCGTGGTCAACGAGCTTCTAAAGATACTATAGCTCGTTGGATCCGGTCAGCTATTTTGGAAGCTTACCGTGTTATGGACGAACCTTGCCCGATTAATATTCGGGCTCATTCCACGAGAGCTGTGGGCTCTTCGTGGGCCCTTCATCAAGGGGCTTCGGCAGCCCAGCTCTGTCGAGCAGCGACTTGGCGTTATTTTCACACCTTTACAAAGTTTTATAAGGTGGACGTCAGTGCCTCCGCTGATGCGGCCTTAGGACGCAGAGTCCTTCAGGCGGCTGTATTTTGAAAACTTCTAGTTAAATTTATGTTGCGCCTGTTGCGCATGTATCAAGGTGTTGGCTTCTGCCTGTTTAAGGTTTTTTCCCACCCTTGTTTTTGTACTGCTTTGGGACATCCCAGAAGTAATGAAGTGTCCCCCTTGCTTCCATCTGCAGCTGAAATACGAATTTTGGTAAGAACTTACCTGTAAAATTCTTTTCAGCAAAGGAAGCAAGGGGGACACTTCTCCCTCCCATAAGGCAGAAGGTGTTGTTTCAGATGCAGCGCGGCTCGCTCTGATAAGTGAGTTTCTGAGCTGAGGTCAGCGCTCTACGGCTCTTTCCGGCATCGCCAGCTCATCGCAGTGGTCAGGTTTTGTGAGTGGTACCTGAGCTGTGTGGTATTCATGTTATGTGCATAACTTTGGTCTTTTGAACCCTTTCAGATTGGTTATGGCACTCCGCTGGTGATTTTTTTCTCCTTAGCTTGTGTACAAAACTGGAGTGTACGGCAGGAGGAGCCAGTGCCGGAGGGGCCGGACAACACCCATTTTTAGAACCTGAGGTTAGTCCTACTATCTGGCTCCGCCCTACCCAGAAGTAATGAAGTGTCCCCCTTGCTTCCTTTGCTGAAAAGAATTTTACAGGTAAGTTCTTACCAAAATTCGTATTTCTCTCTCCTCTGATGTGATCGGACATCAGAGGAGAGAGAAATAGGGTCCCCGATCCCCCACCTCGTGGCCCCCGGTGGTCCTAGGGCCCTCCTGAGTCCCCCGGTGGGCGCCGCCATGCTGCAATAGCGAGAAAATGGCGGGCGCATGCGCATTGCGCCCGCCGCGATGTGCCGGGGGGGTTGGGCGATTTTCTCCGGGGTCTCGGCTGCCGGGGGTAGCCAAGACCCCAGAGAACATGATCCGGGTCGGTATTTACTGACCCTGGTGTCGCGATCGCCGTCATATCATATAACGGCGACTGCAAAAAAAAAAATTTCTCTCCCCTCTGATGTGATCGCACATCAGAGGGGTGAAAAATAGTGTCCCCGGGACCCCCGATCCCTCCCCCCTGTACCTCTCGGTGTCCCCTCTGTACTCCTGCAGCTCCCGGCCTCCCGGCGTCTTCATGCTGTAAAAAAAAAATGGCAGGCGCATTCGCAGTGCGCCCGCTAAATCTGCCTGGCGGCAGATTCAAAAAATGTGCAGATTCAAAAAACAGTACATAAACCCCCCCTTTATCACCCCCTTAGTTAGGGACATATAATAAAATAAAGAAAATTTATTTATTTTCATTTTTCCATTAGGGTTAGGGTTATAATTAGGGTTAGGGTTGGAATTAGGGTTAGGCTGGGTTCATACTGCGTTATGGCAGTCCGTTAATGCTGCCATTCACCGCCATTTGAGAGCGCATCGCGATGCATGCCGTAAAGCGGCATGCGTTCGCGATGTGCCGTCATTCAGTGACGGAGCCTCGGACACGGCCTGCAGCATTTGGGCTCCGTCAACCGCTAGCACAGATGAATCATCTGCTGATTCCTCTGCTCTAGCGGGTATAGCATAACGCGATTGCGTTATGCTATACCGTTACCAGCCCGTCAACGCTATGTGTTGATGTGTTGAACGGGCTGGTAAAACGCAATATGAACCTAGCCTTAGGGTTGGAATTAGGGTTATGGTTACAATTAGGGTTAGGGTTACAATTAGGGTTAGTGGTGTGTTGGGGTTAGGGTTGGAGCTAGAATTGAGGGGTTTCGACTATTTAGGCACATCAGGGGTTTCCAAACACGACGTGGCGTTCAAAAAGTGAAAAGGCGCTCCCTCCCTTCTGAGCCCTGCCGTGCGCCCAAACAGTGGTTTACCCCAACATCTGGGGTATCAGCGTACTCTGGACAAGTTGCACACCAATTTTGGGGTTCTAATTTCTCCTGTTACCCTTGGGAAAATAAAAAATAGCTGGATAAAAAAATCATTTGAGGAAAAAAATGATTTTTTATTTTCACGGCTCTGCGTTTATAAATTTCTGTGAAGCACTTGGGGGTTCAAAGTGCTCATCACACATCTAGATAAGCTCCTTGGGGAGTCTAGTTTCCAAAATGGTGTCACTTGCAGGGGGTTTCTACAGTTTAGGCACATCAAGGGCTCTGCAAATACAACATGACGCCCGCAGAACATTCCATCAAAGTCTGCATTACAAAATGGCACTCCTTCCCTTCCAAGCTCTCCCATGAATGGTGTATCACGGTACCCCAGGAAAAATTGCACAACAACTTTTGGGGTCCAATTTCTCCTGTTACCCTTGGGAAAATAAAAAAATAGCGGGCTAAAGAATAATTTTTGAGAAAAAAATGATTTTTTATTTTCACAGCTCTATGTTATAAACTTCTGTGAAGCACTTGGGGGTTCAAAGTTCTCACCACACATCTAGATAAGTTCCTTAAGGGGTCTAGTTTCCAAAATGGTGTAATTTGTGGGGGGTTTCCACTGTTTAGGCGCATCAGGGGCTCTCCAAACGCGACATGGCGTCCAATTTCAATTCCAGCCAATTTTGGTTTGAAAAAGTCAAACGGCGCTCCTTCCCTTCCAAGCCCTGCTGTGCGCCCAAACAGTGGTCCCCCCCACATATGGGGTATCAGCGTACTCAGGACAAATTGGACAACAACTTTTGTGGTCTAATTTCTCCTGTTACCCTTGGGAAAATAAAAAATTGGGGACTAAACGATCAGGTTTGTGGAAAAAATATGATTTTTTATTTTCACGCCGGGCGTTATAAACTTCTGTGAAGCACTTGGGGGTTCAAAGTGCTCACCACACATCCTTAGGGGGTCTAGTTTCCAAAATGGGGTCACTTGTGGGGGGTTTCCACTGTTTAGACACATCAGGGCCTCTACAAACGCGACATGGCGTCCAGCCAATTCTGGATTGAAAAAGTCAAATGGCGCTCCTTCCCTTCCAAGCCCTGCCATGCACCCAAACAGTGGTTTACCCCCACATATGGGGTATCAGCATGCTCAGGACAAATTGCACAAAAACTTTTGGGGTCTTGTTACCCTTGGGAAAATAAAAATTGGGGTGAAAAGATCGTTTTTGTGGAAAAAATGATTTTTTATTTTCACAGCTCTACGTTTTAAACTTCTGTGAAGCACTTGGAGGTTCAAAGTGCTCACCACACATCTAGATAAGTTCCTTAAGGGGTCTAGTGGGGTAGCACGGTGGCTCAGTGGATAGCACTGCAGCCTTGCAGCGCTGGAGTCCTGAGTTCGAATCCCACCAAGGACAACATCTGCAAAGAGTTTGTATGTTCTCCCCGTGTTTGCGTGGGTTTCCTCCGGGCACTCCGGTTTCCTCCCACACTCCAAAAAACATACTGATAGGGAATCTAGATTGTGAGCCCCGTCGGGGACAGCGACGATAATGTGTGCAAACTGTAAAGCGCTGCGGAATATGTTAGCGCTATATAAAAATAAAGATTATTATTATTATTAGTTTCCAAAATGGGGTTTCCACTGTTTAGGCACATCAGGGGCTCTCTAAATGCGACATGGTGTCCAGCCAATTCTGCATTGAAAAAGTCAAACGGCGCTCCTTCCCTTGCGACCTCTGCCGTGCGCCCAAAAAGTGGTTTATCCACACATATGGGGTATCGGCGTATTCAGGAGAAATTGCACAACAAATTTTGTGGTTCATTTTTTCTTTTAACACTTGTGAAAATAAAAAAAATTGGTTCTGAAGTAAAGTTTTTCCAAAAAAAGTTAAATGTTAATTTTTTCCTTCCACATTGCTTCAGTTCCTGTGAAGCATGTAAAGGGTTAATAAACTTCTTGAATGTGGTTTTGAGCACCTTGAGGGGTGCAGTTTTTAGAATGGGTCACTTTTGGGTATTTTCTATCTTATAGACCTCTCAAAGTGACTTCAAATGTGATGTGGTCCCTAAAAAAAAAAAATGGTGTTGTAAAATGAGAAATCGCTGGTCAACTTTTAACCCTTATAACTTCGTAACAAAAGAAGATTTTGTTCCCAAAATTGTGCTGATGTAAAGTAGACATGTGGGAAATGTTATTTATTAAGAAATTTGTGTGACATATCTCTCTGATTTAAGGGCATAAAAATTTAAATTTTGAAAATTGCTAAATTTTCAAAATTTTCGCCATATTTCGTTTTTTTCATAAATAAAAGCAAGTCATATAAAAAATGTTTACCACTAACGTGAAATACAATATGTCACGAAATAACAATCTCAGAATCAGCTGGATTCGTTAAAGCGTTCCAGAGTTATAACCTCATAAAGTGACAGTGGTCAGAATTGTAAAAATTGGCCAGGTCATTAAGCTGCAAATTGGCTCTGTCACTAAGGGGTTAATATCGGATGCTTGTGAACTAGGGCCCTCAGACAGCACTGCATTAAAAACAGGCATGATTCCATTGTGAAAATCAGTGCATAGACTCGGTAATACCTCCAAAAATTGTCAACAGGTTGCCATGGAATCCACAAATGTAAGTTAAAGTTCTATCACGCAAAGAAGAAGCCATAAATCAAGACAATCCGGAAACACCGTTGTCTTCTCTGGGCCAAAGGTCATTTAAAATGGACTGAGACAAAATGAAAACTGTTCTGTAGTCATATGAATCATAATTAGAAATTCTTTATGGATACCTCAGATGTCATGTCCTGAGGACTCAAGAGTGGAGGAAACATCCAGCTTCTCAGCACACAGTTCAAAAGCTTGCATCTCTGATGGCATGGGCAGCTTACACATGAAAGGCACTCTCAATGCTGAGAGTTATATAGAGGTTTTATAACTATAATCGTTTCCCCAAAAATAATCCCTACTCCAAAAATAAGCCCTCACATGATTTTACAGGATTTTTGGAGTATGCTTGCAATATAAGCCCTACTCCAAAAATAAGCCCTAGTCAGGGCCAGCATTAGGGAAATGGAGAGGCAAACTGGGCAATTGCTCAAAATAATCCCTAAGCCATCTTTCGGAGTAAAAAAATAATATACCATATATACTCATGTATAAGCCGACCCCCCCTAATTTTGCCACAAAAAACTGGGAAAACTTATTGACTCGTGTATAAGCCTAGGGTGGAAAATGATTATGCCACAATATGATGCTCCACAGATTATGCCACGATATGATGCTCCACAGATTATGCCCCCATATGCTCCACAGATTATGCCCCCATATGTTCCACAGATTATGCTCCACAGATTATGCCCCCATATTCTCCACAGATTATGCCCCATATGTTCCACAGATTATTCCCCCATATGCTCCACAGATTATGCCCCCATATGCTCCACAGATTATGCCCCATATGCTCCACAAATTATGCCCCATAGTATAGGTCCCTTATGCTGCCGCGCTGCTGCAAAAGAAAAAAAAAATTACATACCTCTCGTCGCTGGGGCCAGGTGATTGAGACCTGAGCAGGCGGTGACACCGGCGCGCTATGGGGACAGGTGCTGGTGTCACCGCTCGCTCAGGACCCCGGCACCTGAGATATTTCCCTGTCACCGGACCGGTCCACCGCTACGCTGCTCCCTCTTCCATGTCCTCGGCAGTGAATGATCAGGCAGAGGGCGCGGCGCGCACTAACTACGTCATCGCGCCCTCTGCCTGAACATTCACAGCCAGAGGAGTCGGACGAGGAGGTCGGAGCAGCGCGCAGCGGTGGACCGGGGGACAGGTGAATATCGCTATACTCACCCCCCCCGCCGGCGCGTCACTCTCTGCAGCCTCTCTTCTCCCGGTGGTCTCAGCAGCTCTTCCTTCCTACAGCGGTCACGTGGTACCGCTCATTAAAGTCATGAATATGTGCATATTCATGACTTTAATGAGCGGTACCATGTGACCTCTGCAGGAAGGAGCCGGAGATCGTGGTAGAAGCAGGGGGGCTACAGTGACACGCCGGCGGAGGGGTGAGTATGATCCGACACGCCCGCTCCTTTCCCCGCCGACCTCCCGGTATATGACTCGCGTATAAGCCGAGAGGGGGACTTTCAGCCCTAAAAAATGGGCTGAAAATCTCGGCTTATACGCGAGTATATACGGTAAGTACCTGTCTTATTTTTGGGGAAACACGGTGCTCCCCATCCAAACAACATCTATTTCAGAAAAGGCAATGATAAACCTCATACTGCATCTATCAC
The DNA here is from genome assembly GCA_033576555.1 of Oophaga sylvatica. Classification (NCBI taxonomy): domain Eukaryota; kingdom Metazoa; phylum Chordata; class Amphibia; order Anura; family Dendrobatidae; genus Oophaga; species Oophaga sylvatica. The sequence continues at coordinate 362,090,888 of JARQOD010000005.1, forward strand.
AGCAGCATGGCTTCTCAGAAGAAGTGTTTGGGTGGTAAACTGGCCGCCTGCAGTCCACACCTTTTACTAATAGAAAACATTTGGTGTTTAATGAAACAAAAAATCTGGACACGGGACCGATGAGAAGCTAAAATCTTATAATGGACATTTCTCTCCCAAAACTCCAGTCATTGGTCTGCCCCATTCCAGAAGATTACAGACTGTTGAAAAAGAGTCTTCTACCCAATGGTAGACATGGCTCTGTCCCAACTTTTTTTTTAGATGTGTTGCTGCCATCAATTTCTAAATGAGTTAAGGAATCTTCCATTTCACTCGAAAAAAAAATTAACACTTTCTGATGTGTTCTGTTGTGAATAAGATATGGCTGAGATTTCCAAGTCATCGTATTCTTGTCTTCTTTGCATTTTACACAGCATCCCAACTTTTTGGGATTGTACACAGAAATCGTAACAAATCCATGATTCCATACAAGATGTTTGAGGATCTGTGTTAAGTGGTTTTAACATGTATGGAATTGTTACAATGAACACAAGTTTCTCAAGAAGGACGGAGTGCTGTTTTTTCTCTTAGGCTATGTGCACACGTTGCATATTTGCTTGCAGAAATTTCTGCAAGGTTTCTGCATCTCTTGGCAGAAAAACGCAATGGAAAATCCGCACGTTTTTTATGCTGTTTTTCATGCGTTTTTGTAAATGCATATAAATATATAGTATTAAAAAAATTGTGATGTCATTTCCTTGATCAACCTCTGAGATAATAACTTTTGGGTTTCATTAGCTGTAAGCCATAATCATCAACATTAACAGAAATAAACACTTGCAATAGATCACTCTGTTGTAATGACTTTATATAATATATGAGTTTCACATTTTGCATTGAAGAAGTGAAATAAATTAACTTTTTGATGATATTCTAATTTTGTGAGATGCACCTGTATATTTGAAAGAAGAAAAAACATTTTGTGGTGTAATTTCCTTGTTCAAACCCTTCTTTTTCATGCTTATTTGCCCTGTCCCAGGCTAAAAATACCAGCCCTCAGCTGCCCCAGAAATGGCACTTCATATTTTTAACACCAATTCTGACACTTGGCCCAGACTCTTCCCAATGCCCTGGTGCCGTCCCATGAGAGTAATGGGATTATGGGTTGGTGTCAGCAGCTGTCATTGACCCCTAGGTTTAGTAATGAAGAGGTGTCAGCCGGACACCCTCATTACTAAACCTGTTAGTAAAGAGTTAAGGTACTGTCACACTAAGCGAGATCGCTAACGAGATCGCTAATGAGTCAGCGATTTTATGACGCAGTAGCGATCTCGTTAGGACGTCGCTGTGTGTGACATGTAGCAGCGATGTGGCCCCTGTTGCAATGTCGCTGATCGCTTATGAACGTTCTGAGCCGTTTTTTGGTTGTTGGTGTCCCGCTGGTGAGCCTGAATCGCTGAGTGTGACACCCTTTATGAACGACTTCACCAGCGTCGCAGGTGGGACTAGGTTTTCCCAACGACCGCAGAGGTCGTTATACAGATCGCTGATCTCTGATGAGATCTTTGTGTTTGGAATCTAACTAGCGATCTCGCCAGGTCGTGTCGTTGTCGTGATCGCTAGTGCGATCGCTAAGTGTGACAGTGCCTTTAAACACACACTGAGAATAAAACACTATTTGAAATAAAACAGACTAATTTAATAATTTAAATTAACCCCATATCCTCACTCCAGGTCTGTCGGTAATCCAAGGGTTAAAGCAATGTCCCATGTTGTCACCAACCTATGTAGGAGCTTCACAGAATGATCCTACACAGGCTGTAACCAAACAGCAAGGGTACGTGCCCACGATCAGGAAATAGTGACGCTTGCGCAGTAGCATCGATTGCGTTCGGAATTATGCTACTGCGCAGCTGCGGCTGGTGCCGTTTTGAAGAAGAGATTTTTTTTTTAATATGGATATTATAGATCCAATCATGCTACAGTGCAGGCCCCGCCACGGCATGATGAATGTAATTTTGTTTTCCAAACAATAACTTCTACATTATGTAAAATAGGGAGCAGGTAAGTGAAGGATCAGTGACCTGTCAGAAGCCATACACATGAATACCTAATCAGAGCACCACATGACGACCCCCCATAGGCCGCCCCAGAGCACGAGCATATCATTAACTCAAAACTGAAAATAAAGATTAAACAACAACCACAAGACGGATTTCATCTACCAAGGTATCATTGTAATCAGTAGAACGGCGCCGACCTGACACTGTCTGTAGGTTACTGTGCACAATCCTGCTGACAGGTCCCTTTAAAGATGCTTTGACATTGTCATGTACCCGCTTCTCAGTACATGACTTGGGTCGCACCTGCAAGGGTTAATCTATCTCACTCAGTCCAGCATTCAACCTCTGTCTTATGCAGCAATGGGAGCATAAATCACAACCCGACACAGACCACGCATCCCGCTTCTTACACGCTGCCACCACTCACTGAACACACGGGCGATGAGTCCCGGAAGTACTACTACTACTGTCTGCCAATCACCAGGATCATACACTCTAAGGCAGGGTTCCCCAACGCCAGTCCTCAAGGCCCACCAACAGGTCATGTTTTCAGGATTTCCTTAGTATTGCCCAGGTGATAATTGCATCATCTGTGCAATACAAAGGAAATCCTGAAAACACGACCTGTTGGTGGGCCTTAAGGACTGGAGTTGGGGAACACTGCTCTAAGGCTATGGATTCTTTTAGAGTATACAAGGTTTAGACTTATTAAAGTTTTAAGCTTTAATAGAAAAGGTACAGTGCTTAAAATAAAAGGATATAAAAATATGGAAATAAAGAATGACATACAAATATGCAAAACAGTTCTAAAAACAAAAGGGCGAAACTTACAAGAATATCTAAACTTTACAGTCTGGTATACTGCTCCCTGAGGGAGGGGGATGAATATGAAAAGGATCACATCAGCTTGGCTGTCTCTCAATCTGTGAACCGACTTTCTTTGTGTAAGTCCTAATTTATAGATTTAACCTTGCTGAGGGACAAAGCGTTTGGAAGTTGTTATTTCCATTGACATTATATGTCTCGGCATTCACAGAGTGCTGCTGTGCTTTTTTAAACATTTTGCAGTCACTGCAGCTGGCACCTATTCACACTTGGGAAGTGCAGGTCAGGTTTTTTGTATAGCTAATTTGGAGAGTGTGACTCCCTCTGCTCTGACACTTGCACTCCTCCCATTGACCTGCAGGTGTTCTCAACCAGTTCTACTTGCCCATTCAAATTGTAGGCTTGCAGCCCAGGAGAGACATGTTTGTCCATTATTGTAAGTTTTTTAGCCCGAAAGTGGCATGTACAGTAGGATATGGAAGGGCTATTATAGGACCCGTCAGAGAAATGTCACCTTGCCGTGGTTGACAGGCACACATGAATTGGCCAATTTATGCGCTAAGAACCTTTGCTTTTTTGTAAGTACATCTTGCTGAGGGACAAAGCGTTTGGAAGTTCTTATTTCCATTGACATTATATGTCTTGGCATTCACAGTGTGCTGCTTTGCTTTTTTATACATAGATTTAAGAGATCAGATTTCTAGACCAGCCTCTCATGCTAATATTCTAATTCCAGGTTTGTGACTGGACCATGGCTTTTCTTAGCTTTTCTTTCTCATAATAAATAGAAATTGTCAGGCTGCAAATACAGGTCCTTCTCAAAAAATTAGCATATAGTGCTAAATTTCATTATTTTCCATAATGTAATGATTAAAATTAAACTTTCATATATTTTAGATTCATTACACACCAACTGAAATTTTTCAGGTCTTTTATTGTTTTAATACTGATGATTTTGGCATACAGCTCATGAAAACCCAAAAATCCTGTCTCAAAAAATTAGCATATCAAGAAAAGGTTCTCTAAACGAGCTATTACCCTAATCTTCTGAATCAACTAATTAACTCTAAACACATGCAAAAGATTCCTGAGGCTTTTAAAAACTCCCTGCCTGGTTCATTACTCAAAACCGCCATCATGGGTAAGACTGCCGACCTACTGATGTCAAGAAGGCCATCATTGACACCCTCAAGCAAGAGGGTAAGACCCAGAAAGAAATTTCTGAACAATTAGGCTGTT
>JARQOD010000005.1:362095093-362160112 GCA_033576555.1 Oophaga sylvatica
TAAAAAAATTGGTTCGCTGTCAAGACTTTTTTTTGGGGACTTTGTCCCATAAGTTTTGAGATGGACCCATAAAGTGAAAGCTTGCGGGATTGCCTAGACCATTGGTGTAAAATCAAAAAAATTTTTTGGGGTTCGCCAAATTATTAGAAAATTCATAAAAATGTTTCTTGATTGCCAAACCTCTGACCGATTCCAGGAAAGGTGCTGATGGGGTTCATACACGAGCCATTGGGCTTTTGTGTTGAAAAGGGAAAGGGGTTCACTCTGCTCCCTCCTTTAGCACCCTATGTACTAAACCATTTTTGGTTGGTTGATCTTCTTCTGTGGGGGTGGGCGCGGGTTGTCTCGGCAAAGAGGGATGAGTACATCCCTGGCTTTTTTTTCAAAAAATTTCTGGTCTAAACTAAATTTGAACGGTAATGGGGAATTTTTGGCATTAAACCGCATTGAAAAAGGCTTTTTTTTTTTTGGGAGGGACGGAATTTCCTTTCAAAGCTTCCCCATCAAAAAAATCGATCTACCTTGATGCCCCAAAAACCTTGTCGGGCTAGGGGGCCCTGTTTTTCTGACGGTTTTTTTTTACCTTACTTACCCCCGGTAAAAAAATGTTAAGCTTGCTTTGTCTCGCAGCTTTCTCCTTTTGGTGGGACGGAGGGGGAGGGGAAAACACGCAAGAGGGGGTTGTGATTGCTTTTTGGACTCCGGTTGGAAGTGAGACCCTTAAACCCGGGAAAACCCCAAACAAACACCCGCATGGGGGGTTTGTTTGTGCTGGACCCTGAGGAGGATTTGTTTTGAATTCCAAGACTCCGGGTTCCATCCCCGGATCTCGAGACAAAGGACTTGTGGGCCCCTTTTTGGTGAGGGAAAAGGCAAAAGAAGTCATTAAAAGTGGGCGTCAAGCACTGGTGGCAGATCAAGTCTTCTCATACTCCTGCTGCAGGGTTGCTTTGCCCTCTGGAGGTCCCTAGTGCACCTTGGACACATTTGGCTATAGACTTTATTACTGATCTTCCCCCCTCTGAGGGTTTCACTGTCATCTGGGTGGTCGTGGACCGTTTTAGCAAGATGTGTCACTTGGTTCCTTTCATCAAACTGCCCTGCGCTAAGACTCTCGCTAAGGCCTTTGTCAAGGAAATAGTCAAACTACATGGCGTTCCTACTGACATTGTTTCCGATAGGGGACCTCAGTTTGTGGCTAGTTTTTGGCGCGCTTTTTGTGACAGGTTGGGAGTTCATATGTCGTTTTCTTCCGGATATCATCCTGAGTCTAATGGCCAGACAGAAAGGAAAAACCAGGATGTTGAGCAGTTCTTGCGTTGTTTTGTGACTGTTAATCAAGAGGGGTGGTCTGAGTTTCTGCCACTTGCTGAGTTTGCTCTTAACAATCATACATCCGCTTCTGCTGGTTGTTCGCCTTTTTTTTGTTGTACTTGGAGACATCCGTCTTTTGGGTCATTTTCCAAGTTGGGATCGGCTGTACCTGAAGAGGAGAATTTTTGTGCTGTTTTGGAGAGGGTTTGGACTGATGTGCGTGGTAATCTTCAGGAGGCTAACAAAAGATCCAAAGTGTATTTTGATAGAAAACGACAAGAGGTTTTGTTTGCTATTGGTGACATGGTTTGGTTGTCCTCTAAGAATCTGCGCTTGAGGATTCCGTCTAAGAAATTGGGTCCCAAGTTTGTAGGGCCCTTTAAGGTGCTTCAGGTTATTAACCAATCTGCTGTTAAGTTGGAGCTTCCTACCTCCTGGAAGATTAATCCGGTGTTTCATGTTTCTCTCTTGAAAAAAGCTGAGATCTCAGATGGAGACGTCTTGGCCACTGTTCCCCTGGTGGTGGAGGACGGGCAATATGAGATTTCCCGCATCCTAAATTCTAGACGGTATAGAGGGAGTTTGCAGTACCTCGTCGCTTGGAAGGGTTATGGACCCGAGGATAACTCATGGGTGAGGGCGGATGATGTTTCTGCGTCTAGACTTGTCAGAGCGTTTCACAAGAGGTTTTCGGATAAGCCTAAGTCCTAGGGGATCCGGAGGATCATCTTTGAAGGGAGGGTACTGTTAGAACCCTCTTGTTAGATTTTGTTTCAGTTTGCTGGTCACATGACCTTTTTACCCTATTTAGTCTGGCTCCGCCCTTCTGACTTTGCTGGACTTCATTGTATTATCTACTCTTAAGCTAGCCGGGTGCTTAGGTGCCTTACTCTGTCAGTTTTTGCTTGATCTTAGGATCTCTTAGTATTTGTTTTCTGTTTTATATTCCCTGCTACACTTCTGTTAGGAGGTGTCCACCTTTTCACCCAGTCCCTAGATCTTGTAGGGATTCCTCCCTCGCAACTATAGGTCTTCGTTCAGACTAGCTGAGGACTTTAGCTGGTCTGGTCGCAGGATCAGGTTCCCCGTTACATCGTAGGGATCCAGCTCAGTCCTAGTGTAGGGACAGAATTCCCACCTTTCCTTAGTGCTTGTAGCAGATCACAACAATAACGTCCATCAGATGGGTCTCGGAACCGGCAGCTTAGTCTTGCAAACCTCCTTTTATGATTTTCCACCAAGACAAGGTGGTGCTCAGGACGTGTCCGGCTTTTTTGCCTAAGGTCGTCTCGGTTTTTCATCTGAATGAAGACATAGTTCTGCCTTCTTTCTGTCCGGCCCCGGTCCATCGTACTGAGAAAGCTCTTTACACTTTGGACCTGGTCAGGGCCCTCAGGAGGTACATCTCCAGAACAGCGCCTTTCCGCAAATCAGATACCCTGTTTGTGCTTCCGGAGGGACCCAGGAAAGGTCTGCTTGCTTCTAAGAGCACGATTGCCAGATGGATTCGTTCAGCAATCCAAGAAGCTTTTCCGTGTCAAAGGTCAGCCTATCCCGGCGGGGATTAAGGCTCACTCCACTCGATCAGTGGGGGCTTCCTGGGCCATTGGGCACCAGGCTTCCGCTCAGCAAGTGTGCAGGGCTGCGACTTGGTCCAGTCTTCACACGTTTGCTAAGCATTACAACATTCATGCTTTAGCCTCTTCAGATGCAGCCCTTGGCAGACAAATTCTGCAATCGGCAGTTTCGCATCTGTAAGTCTGCCTTCTAGTCAACTAGACTTTAAGGCATTGGGTGCGTGAGGTCTCACACGTTGTGATGTTTTCCCATCCAGGGACTGCTTTAGGTCGTCCCATGGTTCTGTGTCCCCCAGTGAGGCGTTGGAGAAACAGGGATTTTTGTGAGTACTAATGCAGCAGTCTGTGAAGGTGGCTCTTTTACTTCTGTGCCCCAGCAACGCTGAAATATTCAGTTTTATAAATCGGTCCCCATATCTTAGATGGGTCTAAGAGGTATATCCTCTTCCAGTGACTAAACCTCCCCCCAGCCATCCATCATGGCTCTTCAGCGTCACCGCGACTCCTCCTGCCTTTTTTTTGTTTTCTTTCGTTTCTGTCTGGCGCCTGCGCTCTTGTATCAGTCCCCAGGCATGTGCATTACGCACTGCCCGGGAACTGTCAGAAGACTCTAGCGTCTGCGTCGTTGCCTTTCCCTGATCCCTCCCCGCAGTGTGTTATTATGTATTCATACTGCGGGGCAGGAAATCTGGCCCCTGCGCAGTCTACCTGTGTAGCTGCGCCTGCCCCCTTCTCCCAGACTCCCTCCACTTTCACTTTCAGACAGTCTTCGGCAGGAAGAGTTGCGGTGACGCTGAAGGGCCTTGATGGACGGCTGGGGGGAGGATTAGCCACTGGAAGAGGACATACCTCTTAGATGCAATTAAGGTATGGAGAATGATTTATAAAACTGAATATTTCAGCGTTGCAGGGACACAGAAGTAAAAGAGCCACCTTCACAGACTGCTGCATTAATGCTGCTGAAGGTGGCTCTTTTACTTCAAAACGGCCGAGGGGGTGTCAAGTTCCCTTTAAAATGTAATCATTTGGAAGTAAAATAAAAGCTGGAGAAAAGTTAATTTAAAAAAAGGTGTTGCATGACTCTTGTTGACTTGATCCACCAGACATCCACAGTTGGGTACAGTCAGGCAGGACATCCAGTGACATGAACAGTACATTCACTCATGACGTTCCATTTCAAGTGAGCTTTACTTGAAAAACTTATTGCCCCTGAAGTATATGGGTGAATGAAATTACCTGAATATGCTTTCTCATTCTACATCAGTTTCCCAACCTGTTGGGGGAGGGAGGGGCATGATATGTGGCTTTCATAATGTATGCATGTATGCCCTCTTATTAGTAACAGGTCTAGCAGAGGGCTAGTCCATATGGTAAGTTTTTGGAGTAGACCTGCACAGAACAGCTGCTCTGGACAAACGTATATTCGTGTGTGAGCAATATTTCAAGCTGAAGTTAGGATGACCAGTTAGAGGTTTCCTTGAAGTGGTAAGCAGTGGTGTTTAGACAATATGTTGATGCAAGTATATTGAATTGTGGGGGCAAGGTGAGAACACCTAGATGTAAGGATAGCACGAGATCCCTGTGTGAATTCTGCTGGGAAGTTTTGGCTGTTATAGGTGAACCCTGGGTGTCCCTACTGCCATGTGAAAGTACTGAATGTCACTACTCCGGGATCTCTTGATGTGGTTCGCAACACCTCTGAGTCCTCCAACCATCAAAATTGTTCTCTTAATATATTGCAATCATCGTATTATATAAAACTGTGTACTTACAATTTGCTCTCTTTGCCTTTCTATCCAGCTAATTCTTCTCTTTCCTTTGCTGTATGTAGAAACAGGAAGTCTGCTCTCTTTTCTCTTCCCAGTGTCATTGACTTTAGCTGTTACTGATGAGTCATACGGGCTACATTGACCTCCTGTTTGTAGAGCTTAGGATTCAGCTAGTCAGTTTTTAATCGCATGTCATAAGTCTAATGGAAAAGAGAAGAATTAACTGAGTAGTGAGCAATTGTAAATACACAGTGCCATGTAATATGATGATGGCAATATATTAGGAGGATAAAAATTTGGATGGGAGTGCTTCTTTCAGAGCTTTAAGGACGGACCTTTATTTTCCAAATCTGAACAATGTCCCCTTATGTGCAAATAACACTGGGACGATTTAAAGGGAAATTGTCACCAGAAGAAAACGCTATTAACCTGTAGATATGGGGTTATTCTGCAGGTTAATATGTTCATGATGCTGGCTGTTGCCTGCACTTAGCCGAACAATGCGGGAAGAGAATGAACTTTATTTGCAGCGTTCTCATTTCTGTCACGGGGCACTGGTACAGTCACCGCTCTAAGAATAGAGGCGGGTGTAAGCACACCCCTGGTACTGAATGACCGCTGATCCCCAATGCAAGAGTCCGTGTCAGTCAGGGCTGAGGGTGCAGTTACAGCAGCCGTTCTATGTTCTCAGAGAGTTGACTGAACCAGCGCTGCCCCCATGTAGCCGGAACAGCTGTTAGTAAGGGAAGGGGGTGCGATTACAGCCACCTCTGTATAATCAGAGAGGTAACTGAACCAGTGCCCGCGGCGCCCCCATGACTGAAATGGGAATGCTGCAAAAAAAGTTAATTTTTCTCCTGCAGCGTTCGTCTAGGTGCAGGCATCGGGCAACATATTAACCTGCAGACTATCCTCATATCTGCGGATTAATGGCATTTTTTTTTCTGGTGACAGGTTCCCTTTAACATAACCCAGCGATTCTGAGATTTGTTTTTTCGTGACATGTTGGTGGTACGTTTCAGTTGATATGATATGCTTTTATGAAAATATTGAAAATTTGCCAGTTTCAAAATTTTACAATTTTCAAACTTTAAATTTTTATGCCCTTAAAATCAGTTACATCACACAAAATGGATAACCTTTCCCGTACACTGGGCAAAATAAGTATTTGATACACTGCTGTTATTGCAAGTTTTCTTACCTACAAAGAATAGGGAGGTCTGTAATTTTTATCGTAGGTTCACTTCAACTGTGAAACAGAATCTTAAACAGTTAGTGACCGGGCCAAATTTTTTAAATTTGACCAATGTCACTTTATGTGGTAATAACTCTGGAACGCTTCAACATATCTCATTGATTTTTGAGGTTTTTTCGTGACACATTGTACTTTATGATGGTAAATTTATGTAGATATTTTCTGCGTTTATTTAAAACGAAATCAGAAATTTTGCAAAAATTTCCAAAAATTATCACCATACAAAAACATTAATAAAGAACGTTTGTTATGTCTACATCAGCACCATTTGTAAAATGTTGCTTTATTTTGCTAGCATTTTAGAAGGTTTAAAATTGTGGCAGTAATTTTTCGTTTTTTCACAGAAATTTGCAAACTTTTTTTTTTTAATTTTTTTTAGAGTCTTATTAAATTTGGAAGTGACTTTGGAGGCCCTATATATTGGAAACACCCCAAAAATGATACCATTTTATAATAGGAATGAAGAAATTTATTTTTGCCATCTAAATGTTGATAACTCATGAACAGACCTCTATTAGCCGGCAGACTTTAAGGCCATTATTTGGCCATGAATTGCCATGGCAAACATCAGGACCATACAATCAATATCTCAGGGTGCCGATGAGGTTAAAGAGGAAGCCCCCACAGTCTGTTAACTATCTAGATGCTGTAGTCATTGACAGCAGTATTTAACGGGTTAAATTACTATAGTTGGTACCAACACTGATCGTTGCTGATGCAGCTATAGAGTACTGCTGAAAGCTGCTGGATTGTCACCCGTCGGGGGATGCTAGTCTCTTATATTGCAGATCGGTAAAAAGACATATTGGTGGTCATTAAGGGGTTAAAAAAAAATCCAGAAAATCACATTGTATGATTTTTACATAATTTGCATTTTATTGCATGAAATAAGTATTTGATACAATAGGAAAACAGCTTAATATTTGGTTCATAAACCTTTTTTTTTGCAAATACAGAGGTCAGATATTGCCTGTAGTTCTTGACCAAGTTTGCAAACACTGCAGCAGGGATTTTAGCTCGCTCCTCCATACAGATATTATCCAGATCTTTCAGGTTTCCGGGTTGTTGCTGGGCAACATTGAGTTTCAGCTCCCTCCAAAGATTTTCTGTTGGGTTCAGATCTGGAGACTGGCTACTCCACTCCAGGACCTTGAAATGCTTCTTTCGGAGCCACTCTTAAGTTGCCCTGGCTTTGTGTTTTGGGTCATTGTCCTACTGGAAGACCCAGCCACGACCCATCTTCAGTGTTCTTGGCTGCGCCCCGCCGCACAACCCGAAACGACGCATGCGTAGTAAAACACTGCCAAAAGCATACGAACGCATGTACCTGCGTCCACAAGGTTAAAGATAGGAAAACACGACGCATGCGAACGTTTGCGCCTGAAACGCTGCAGACACAACCGCAAATGTGAAACCAGCCTTACTGAGGGAAGGAAGTTGTTGGCCAGAATTTCGCCATACATGACCCCATCCATCCTCCCTTCAATGGTGCAGTCATCCTGTCCCCTTTACCGAAAAGCACCCCCCAAGGTATGATGTTTTCTCCAACTTGCTTCACGGTTGGGATGGTGTTCTTGGGGTTGTACTCATCCTTCTTCCTCCAGACACGGCAAGTAGAGTTGATACCAAAACGTTCTGTTTTGTTGGTCTCCTCTGACTACATGACCTTGTCTTGTGCCTCCTCTTGATCATGCAGATAGCCATTGGCGAACTTCGAACAGGCCTTGACATGAGCTGGCGTGAGCAGGGGGACCTTGCGTGCCCTGCAGGATTTTAATCCATGATGGCACAGTGTGTTACTAACTAATGTTTATTCGAACGTCCATGACAGCACTACAGAGAGAGGGGATCCGCCCCTTAGGAACAGGAAACCTACAGATATAAAAGGGCGGCACCTCTCCCACACATCAGTTGGTTTCCTGTTCCTAAAGGACGGGTTTCCTACAGATGAAGATCTTCAGGAGGACCCAGGCCGGCCGGTCGACCCAGGTAGCGGGGGGGAATCTCCTACCTCGGCCGGTGCGGAGCCCCTGGAAGCGCCACGGTGGGTCCGGGTAGGATTCCACGGCAGTGTGCGGAGCAGGTGGAGCAGTATCCAGAGGATCTCTGTCTCCCAGCCAGCGCCGGTAGGTAAGTATTCCCCCCCCTCTCCCTGGTCCCGATGCCTTCTCCCTGTCCTCTCCTGTGGTCCTGTCATGGTGGGGGCCTCTTGAGGGTGCAGCCGTGATTTTTTTTTTAAAAAAAAAAAAAAGAAAATTTTTTTTAATTTGAATTTCCCGCCGCGTCACTGCTGTGAACGGCGCGGCGGGGGTTTTTTGAATTTCCCGCCGCGCGTCACTGTTATGGACGGCGCGGCGGGCGGTTTTGAATTTCCCGCCGCGCGTCACGGCTATAGACGGCGCGGCGGGCGGTTTTGAATTTCCCGCCGCGCGTCACTGCTATGGACGGCGCGGCGGGGTTTTTGAAATTTCAATCGTGCGCCGCTGTTGCAGCGGCGCGGCTGAGGTCGGGGGAGATCTCCGCTTGGGGGGGCGATGTAGCGGGGGATTGTGCTTACCTCCGTCGGTCCGTGCGAGCGGGGAAAAAAGGGGGCGGAGTCTCCACCACCGGAACCGGAAGTAAGACGCCGGCCGGCGTTTTTTGAAAATTCTGGCGGCTGCATCGTCGGGACGGCGCCTGCTGTGGGGACGGCGGGGAGGTGCAGGGGGGGCCGTGGGGCGGGGAGTAGGAGGGGGTGGACCCCTGGCCAGACCTGCTGATCCGGATATCCGGGGGAGGATATAAGGAGCCTAGGAAGGAGGTAAAGCGCTTCTGCCCCATTTTTTTACGATGGACACTGCAGAGGCTCCCTCGGTGCAACAGGAGAGCCAGCAGCAGCAGCAGACAGAGCGCTCCTCTTCAATGGCCAGGAGCACCAGCCGCAGAAGTTCCGCAGCTGGGAAAAAGCCCCCTCCCCGTGATCCGGTACCTACTGCTGTACAATCTGGGTAAGAGATCGTCAGATTTAGAATACCCAGTAATACAGTTTTTTCCCCATTTTGTCTGTTACTAGGGGAAGAAGTGTTCGGTGAAAAGCAAGCACAGGGAATGTGCCTTTTGCGCTTGCCCTCTGCCTGACGCTTGCCCTAAGAGGTTGTGCCAGCCGTGCATGCAACAGACGGTAGGGCATTGTTAAGGGGAAGGACAGGGGCATGGGATAACATAGTAAACCCCCCCTATGCCCCTTCCCTTTTTAGATAGCGGAGGAGACTCCAAATTTCACCGAAAGCCTGAAGGAGATAATAAGAGCAGAGTTGAAAGCGTCCTCAAGACACGGAGAATTTTCCAGGCGTAGAAATGTACCAGTGTTGTCTGATTCAGAGTCGCCTGCCGCCCATGATAGGGGTGAAGTTGTGTCAGGACCCTCCTCGCCTTCCTCTTCGGCTTCCTCCTCGTCTTCTACGGAAGACGCTACCCGTTTTTGTTTTCCCTTGGACCAGATGGACAAATTTGTCAAATCCGTTAGGTCCACCATGGGGGTAGAAGAGGCGAAACCAGAACCCTCAGTACAGGATCTGATGTTTGGTGGTCTAGATCCGAAAAAACGGAGATCCTTTCCACTAAATAGTAGCATCCAAGGCCTTATAGACAGAGAGTGGAAGAAGCCTGAAAAAAGAGGCTCCTTACCCCAAGCGTTTAAACGGAGATATCCCTTTGAAGATCCCCTGACGGGTAAATGGGATAAGGCCCCGAAGCTGGATGCAGCAGTGGCGAAGGCTTCTAAAAAATCCTCCATCCCTTTCGATGATATGGGGTCTTTGAAAGATCCACTAGACAGGAAGGCAGATTCCTTCTTGAAAGGCACATGGGAGATGTCGGCAGGTGCCCTGAGGCCGGCAGTTGCAGCCACTTGCGCAGCCAGGTCATTGATGGTCTGGCTAGACCAGTTAGCTTCCCAGTTAACAGATGGAACCTCCAGGGGGACAATTCGAAAGACCTTGCCAATAATTCAGAATGCGGCGGCTTTTCTGGCTGATTCCTCAGCGGACTCAGTAAGAATGGCTGCCAGAGCGGCAGGGCTGTCTAATTCAGCACGAAGGGCATTATGGCTGAAATGTTGGCCGGGCGATATTCAAGCCAGATCTCGCCTCTGCTCCATTCCGTGTGACGGCGAATATCTTTTTGGCCCGGTCCTGGACGAACTTTTAGAAAAGGCGGGGGACGACAAGAAAAAGTTTCCCAGTCTATCAACTCCTTCCTATAAAAGACCTTTCAGCAGAAGGAGGTTCAGCTACCGAAGGTCGTCCAGGGAACGAGCCAAATGGGATGAAAAGAGGCGAAGAGGTACAGGGTTTATGTTTAGAGGTCCACCTAGGGAAACAAAAAACCCTCGCAATGACTAGCGATGCCGGTAGGAGGCAGATTAAAAGCCTTCTACCCGGCCTGGTCGGAAATCTCAAACAGTAGCTGGATCCTTAACATCATAGCTACAGGGCTGCGGTTAGAATTCTCCTCGGTACCTCGGGATAACTTTAAAATTACCCCACTCAGATCATCCCCATCGGAGCAGGCCGCTCTAGAGTTGGAGGTTCAGGAGCTTTGCGCTAAGAATGTCTTAGTGGAGGTGCCAGAAGCAGAGCGGGGTAAGGGGTTTTACTCCCCTCTGTTTTTGATCCATAAACTGGATGGGTCTTTTAGAACAATTATTAATTTGAAAGCCCTCAATAAATTCCTGATTATTCACCGATTTAAAATGGAAACGGTCAGCTCAGCAATAAAGCTTCTGTTTGAAAATTGCTTTATGGTGGTGTTAGATCTGAAAGACGCTTATTACCACATACCGATCCATATGGAGCATCAGCGTTTCCTCAGAGTAGCAATCCAGATGGGGGAAGTACTGCGACATTTTCAATTTAGCGCCCTTCCCTTTGGCTTGGCGGTGGCCCCACGAGTATTCACTAAGGTTATGTCGGAGGTCATGGCCCACTTACGTGAATCAAATATGCTTATAGTCCCCTACCTTGACGACTTTCTTATTATAGGAAAGACGGCAGAGCATTGCCTAGAGCAACTGGAAAGAGCGATTTCTACCTTAGAGCGGCTGGGATGGCTAATAAATACCAAAAAGTCTCGTTTGAATCCGATGAGGGTTCAGCAGTTTCTAGGGCTAATCCTGGATTCACAAAATCAGAACTGTAGTTTACCGTCAGACAAGTTAATTCGTTTACGGTACCAGGTCCTAAACGCTTCCGATAATCCCTCCATGTCGCTTAGGAAGGCTATGTCTCTTTTGGGCTC
Source organism: Oophaga sylvatica (assembly GCA_033576555.1). Lineage (NCBI taxonomy): Eukaryota > Metazoa > Chordata > Amphibia > Anura > Dendrobatidae > Oophaga > Oophaga sylvatica. Next base: position 362,106,286 of record JARQOD010000005.1, read on the forward strand.
CCTCTCGTCCTGCATTCCCGCGGTTCGGTGGCTCAATTTCACACAAGGGCACTGCAAGCTGAGGTCTTGCTGTATCAAAATTTGCTAGGTGGTTACCTGGAAGGCCAGCTATCCTTGTCCCAGGCTGCTATAAGATCCCTGGATTGGTGGAAGAATGAGACAAACCTGTCTAAGGGGGTTCCCTGGGAATATGAGATATCCCGAATAGTCACAACAGATGCTAGCCCCTCTGGGTGGGGGGCTCATATGGGGGACGTTATGGTTCAGGGCTTATGGGAGCAGAATCAAATTCATATGTCTTCTAATATGAAAGAATTAACAGCGGTAGAGCTAGCAATTAAAAAGCTCCTTGTCTATCTACAGGGTCACCACGTTCGAGTGCTCTCCGACAATCGGGTCACAGTCGCATACATCAACCACCAGGGTGGTACTCGTTCCGGTCCTCTCATGGAAGTGGCAAAGCGCCTACTTCAGATAGCAGAACGACACTTTCTTTCTCTAACGGCTCTACATATAAGGGGAGAAGAAAATACCAAGGCGGACTTCTTAAGCCGCAATCTCCTGAGCCAAGGAGAGTGGTCATTAAAGACTTCCATCTTCGACCTAATTGTGCGGAAATGGGGTCTACCGGAAGTAGATCTCTTTGCTACCAAAAGCAACAGAAAAGTGACACAGTTCTGCTCTCTGAATCCCAAAGAACGCCCTCTGGCAGTGGACGCTCTTCTATTACAGTGGGATTTCAATCTAGCCTACGCCTTCCCTCCCCTGTCCTTACTCCCCCTAGTATTGAGGAAGGTCAGGAAGGACAGGGCAAGGATAATATTAATCGCTCCTTTTTGGCCCAGGAGGGCATGGTTTTCATGTCTCAGAAACATGTCGATAGCCGACCCGTGGGTCCTGCCGGACATTCCCGATCTGCTCTCCCAGGGTCCAGTCTACCATCCTCGAGTAGCGGGCCTCCACCTGACGGCGTGGATTTTGAACGGTCGCTGCTGACAGATAAGGGGTTTTCTGCTAATGTAATTAATACTCTCCTTAAAAGCAGAAAAGAGGTTACAACTAGGATCTACGCTAGGATTTGGAAGAAATTTCTTCAGAGCTCGGCGGTTGTAGCAGGGGACACAACACCGATAACCCAGATTCTAGAATTCCTACAAAAGGGTCTGGACTTAGGTCTCTCCACAAGCACCCTTAAGGTACAAGTTTCAGCTTTGGGGGCACTCTTTAGTTGCAACATCGCAAATAATTACTGGGTCAGTAGATTCATTAAAGCTGCGGGTAGGTCGAGACCCATAGTGAAGGTGAGAATCATGCCATGGGACTTAAATCTTGTTCTCACTGCTTTAACAGAGCCCCCTTTTGAACCTATATCAGCAGCATCAATAAAAACTCTTTCCCTTAAGACCGCTTTCCTGGTAGCATTAACCTCGGCTAGGAGGGTAAGTGACATCCAGGCACTATCTAGACTGTCTCCTTACGCTCAGGTCCTGAATGACAGGATAATACTTAGACCGGACCCAGCATACCTACCCAAGGTGTCTTCCGCTTTCCACAGAACACAGGAAATTATTCTCCCTTCGTTCATCCCTAATCCATCTAATCAAAAAGAGATGAAACTTCATACTTTAGATGTTAGAAGATGTCTGCTGCAATATTTGGCAGTCACTGATCCCTGGAAAAGGGACAATGCATTGTTTGTCTCTTTTCAAGGAATTAACAAAGGCCGTAGATTAACAAAGAGCTCGTTGGCCAGATGGATTAGGGAAGCAATTTCTCTGGCATACACCTCGAGGGGCAAGCAGCCACCTGAGAGGCTAAGGGCGCATTCCACTCGAGCTGTGGCGACTTCATGGGCAGAAAGGGCAGAAGTCTCGATTGACCAGATATGTAAGGCAGCTACGTGGTCTTCTCCACACACGTTTTACACTCATTATAGATTAGATTTGGGTGCTTCCTCAGACCTTTCTTTCGGACTAAGGGTGCTGCAGGCAGTAGTCCCTCCCTAAATAGTTATTACTCTCTGTAATTCTCTCTGTAGTGCTGTCATGGACGTTCGAATAAAGTCTAAGTTACTTACCGTTAACGGTATTTTTCGAAGTCCATGACAGCACCCTTACATTCCCACCCAGGTTTTATGTGCACTTCTTCCGCTTATGTAGTCCACATGTAATAAACAATTGATTAATGTTACTGTGTGATGCATGAAATTTTTTTGCTGTATACCATTTAACCTTGATGTCCTCTTATGCTCTGTAATCCAACTGATGTGTGGGAGAGGTGCCGCCCTTTTATATCTGTAGGTTTCCTGTTCCTAAGGGGCGGATCCCCTCTCTCTGTAGTGCTGTCATGGACTTCGAAAATACCGTTAACGGTAAGTAACTTAGACTTTTAGACTGATCCCAGCTCTCGACATGTCATTGACCAGGTCCTCCCATGTAGTTCCGGGTCAGATACCTGACCTTTCTCAGAGTCATTCTTACTCCACAAGGCGAGACCATGCATGGAGCCCCAGACCAAGGAAGATTGACAGTCATCTTGAGCAATTATTAGAAAATGGAAGAAACACAACAATTGTCTGCTCACCAGGCTGATTGCCTATTGTCCTGTAGCCCATCCCAGCCTTCTGCAGGTCTACAATTTTGTCTCTGATGTCCTTAGAAAGCTCTTTGGTCTTGGCTGTGCTGGAGAGGTTGGAGTGTGATTAAGTGTACCTGCTGGTGAAGATCATGGATGCCGGGGCCAGCCCGTCCGGTAACGGCAGGGGGAGTCCTCTGTTGCTGCGGGTGCGGTGCCCGAAGCCGCCACCGCCGGATCCGACAGGCTGCTGGGTGAGCGGGCGGGAGCAGCAGCTGCTCCGGAGAGGGGTCTGGGGCTACCAGGGGCCCGGCACGCGCAGGGCAGCGCCGGCTAATGGAGAATCCAAGATGGTGGCTGCCCTGGAAGTGGAGTGGTTTCCGGGTCCCTTGGCCAGCGCATGCGCTGTGCGCGCTCCCAGCAGAAAGCAGTGCAGGTCGGGGATGACGTCAGACGCCGGGAAATTTAAAAAGGGGCGCCTGTAGCTGCTCCTGGCTGGAAGCGTCCTGTGGCAATGGATAGCGACCAGCAACAGGAGCAGCTCAGGCTAAGCAGCAGCATCATCACCGGCATAAGGATCGGGACAGCCGAGAAGCCCGGTCTACTAGCGTCTCCACACAGCATAGCAGATCCGCTGCTAGGAGCAGATCTCCATCTGCGGAGCTTCCTATATAGGAGCCGATTCCGCCCCCCCGAACCGGTACCTGCAATCGCAGAGGTGGTGAGTGATCTTCGTGAATGTGCACCATTGTAATAGCCTTCTCTTCCCTTATTAGGGAAAGAAGGACAAGAAGAAGAACAGGGAATGTTCCACCTGGAGCAGGGCCCTACCAGGGACATGGGACAAAAAGCTATGCGATTCCTGTACACAAGAAATTCTGTGTAGGGTAAATCTGGATTTTGCCTCTGATCTCAGAGCGATTATCCGGTCAGAAATTCAAAGTGCCCTGGTGTCACTAAAAAAAGGGGCAAAAGGAGGGAGGAAAAGTCCCTTGATAAAACCCCAGTCTGACCCCTCCGCATCCGGGGAAGTTTTTTCAGACACATCAGCCTCTGTCCCCTCATCCTCGGACGAGGAAGAAGGGGGGCCCCATTGCTTTCCTTTGGAAGAAGTGGACTCACTGGTAAAAGCTGTGAGAGCAACTATGGGGGTATTGGACCCCCGCCCAGATAGATCGATCCAAAATATAATGTTTGGAGGGCTGGGCCAGAGAAGACATAGGATATTTCCCATCAACGACAATGTTCAAGGCCTGATCAGGAAAGAATGGGGCAGGATAGATAGGAAGAACTCCTCAGTCCCCTCTCTTAAAAGGAAGTATCCCTTTGATGAGGAAGCGTCCACATCATGGGACAAAGCCCCCAGACTCAACAAGGCCATAGCCAAGGCCTCAAAAAGGTTCGCCCTCCCCTTTGAAGACATGGGTACGCTTAAAGATCCCCTGGATAAGAAGGCTGACACCTTCCTCAAGGGTATCTGGGAGTCAGTAGGTGCAAATATTAGGTCATCTATAGCGACAACCTGTACCTACCGGTCCCTGATGGTATAGGTAGACCAACTTGAGAAACAGCTAAGGGAAGGGACACCCAGGAATAAGATACTAGAGTCTATACCACTGATAAGGGCAGCGGGGGCCTTTTTAGCGGACTCATCAGCCGATTCAGTCCGCCTAACTTCTAAGGCGGCAGGCCTATCAAACGCGGCCAGAAGAGCACTATGGCTGAAATGCTGGCCGGGTGACCTGCAGACCAAAATGAGACTATGCTCGATCCCATGTGACGGCAAGTTTTTATTTGGCGAAACGTTGGGACGATATTCTCCAGCAGGCAGGAGACAATAAGAAAGGGTTCCCCAACCTAACTACGTTGCCCTTTAAACGTTCCTTTCGGAATAAAAAGTTTTTTCAGAGAAGGCCACCCAAAGTACCGAGTAGATGGGGAAGAAGGGACGAGGAGAGATAGAGGCTTCCTCTTCGGTAACACCTCCCGTGATAAAAAAAATCCTCTAAGTGACGTTTCGCCCGAGATGGGGGGAAGACTAACTTCTTTCCTTGCGGCCTGGGAGAAGATCTCGAGCAGTCCGTGGATATTGGGTCTGATCGAAACAGGTCTGAGGATAGACTTTCTCTCCCTCCCACCTCAGAGATACATAATTACGCCACCAAGATCCTCTGTATGGGAACAAAAAGCCTTGGAGGGGGAAGTATTAAAACTACTAGGTAAGTCGGTCCTGCAGGAGGTTGCCCCTCAAGAGAGAGGTAAGGGGTTCTACTTCCCCTCCCCCCTATTTCTAGTGTCCAAGCAAGACGGCACTTATAGTGTCAAGGTAAAATATAATTTTCTACTTCTATATTTTTATATTCATATGTTTATATGTTTTCTTATACTTCCATATGCTTATGTACTTACTACAATTTAAAACACAAAGTTTTCCTTGAATGAGTAGTATTCAGATTGAAATTTATTCTAAGAAGATGACGTCAGTACCAGCCAGTGTCTGTCTCCGAGAAATGCACTGGTGTCTGTCTCCACCTTGTGTCCAACCACTGTACTACACTAACTATTTAATAACTCGAACTGAGAAACCACGTGATATACAAGAAAACCAGAATTGATTCTTAGGAAACGAAACTTAAGGATGACACGATGAAAGGAGGACTTAGAAGAAGATCTAAGGACCAATTAGAGATGGCCAGATGCTGGACATGTACATATATGGACATCTATAGCTTACCTCCCTGCTCTCGTCCACCCTTTTACTCCACCCTGACATCCTGTGTATGTAATCTCATGCTCTCAGAAATAAAGCTTAGAACTTGCTGAGATGGTCGCCTATTAACACCATTTTAAGAGCATGCTCTAAGACTGAACCAGCCTGATTGTCTGACTCTTTCTTATAACTGGTACCACATGCTCATAATCTAATTTGGAGTGACTGAAGGACGAGTGATTTGTCGCTACGACCCCGGCAATTGGCGCATCCAACGTGGGGCAGTGGATTGCCGCCCGTCCGGACCCGTCCTGAGGACTTTGCGGTGGTGCCCGCGGTGACTGAGTGCGAGGACTGATCACCCTCCGTTGAACACGGTAAGTTGGGATCATATACTTTATATGCGTCCCACTTGCCTGTGTATCAGTCATTGTTGGCTTAAGCTGTATTGTCTTTTTGGGTCTGGGTGGGTGACCGGTTGAGTGGTGAGACCGGAGGCAATCCCACGCCACGCTCCGAACCAGCAAGTGAGACCGAGTGACGTCGCATGTCTGCGTGTACTCGCGTCAGCATCACTTTCCTCCTCCTTCGGTCACTGTACCTTTATGTAGATAGCTACCTTCCTGTGATTGTTAGAATAAAGTTGGGACAAATTTTAGATTCTTGAAGTATTGAGTGGGGTAGAAGACGCACATGATAGTCTAGTTAGTGACAGATTGATTAGGATTCTCTGTCTTATCAGTGACGAATTGAGCCAGGGCTCTTCGTCTGAGAAGTGACAAATTGAGCAGGGGCTCTTTGTCTAACATGGGGAGCCTCATTAGGAGAAGCCCCAGTGTCAGTGCATGGAGCGGGACTCTACTGTGTAGAGTGTCACGGCGAACTGTGCTGTAAAGTCACCATCCACAGTTAGGAGAGGGACAGATTGAGTAGGGCTCTTTGTCTTGTCAGTACATGGAGCGGGGACTCTGTATTGACGGGTGGTGACCTGCAAGTGGCGCCGGTGGTCTGAGTCGCGACAGACCATTGCACTCTTGTTAAATCATGATGCGTATGTTTAGATCTGAGAGACCTCATAAGTTAGAGGGTGGTGCTGTGGGAGTCAGTGAGCTTGTTCAGTCACGGGAAGGCTGTTAAAAATGTGAGGAGTTTGTATAAGATGATGGGTTTGCCTACTATGGGCAGACTTCAGTCTTCAGTGTGGAAGGATTATGTAGGACAAAAAGCAAGGAAAGTTGGGTGATAAGGGACTCCTGCATCAGGCTCAGGCACATCTCAGAGTAGCAAATGATTTGAAAGTTGAGGGCTGGAAGGAAGTAGATGGTGTAGGAGGTTCAGAAGGTGCCGAGCCTTTGTTCGGATATGTGAAATGCTCTGCATATGATCTTGTTGATGTAAATAAAATGGCCGCTGTACCACTCATGCATGTCACGGTTTCAAGCCCCCAGCCACCACCCTATAATGGCACCGATCTCAGAACAAAGGGAGGTTGGACTTGTAGTGCATGTGGTGAACAGAATCCGCCCTGGGCGGAGACCTGCCGTGTCTGTGGGGTGGGTCGCCCCTGGTGTAATGCCCAGCCCAGTACCCCTTCCATACCTAACAGTGGGACGCCCCCAGACAACGCCCTTCCCACTTCCCCTAGCAGCCATCTTGGGACACCCAGAACCACCCAGTCAGGCCTATATCCCCTCCTGACGCCTTTCGGCACCTACTGCCAACCACCCGGACAACCGGAAAAGGTTTTAGTCCCCGTCGCTGAGGCCCCTGTCCCAGGGCTCGGTCCTTCAGCCCCTGCTTCTGTTCCTAATCCGGAAGCTACTGCACTACCTCTGTTCCCAGTGGGTGCCCCTCCCAGGAGAGGAGAAATTAGGCACCAGGAGCTATCTGAAACCAATGATAAAGTAGTAAAATTTGTGATTGCTTTGTCTAAAGAGTTAACTAACACCCACTCTACAGTGTCTGCTTCTCTCCCAGAATTTACAGGTGACACGATGCACGACTTCTCGCCTGGTGACCTTGTGTACTTGAAAAAGTTTTTGAGAAGAGACTGTCTCTAGCCCAGATTTGAGGGTCCCTACACTGTGGTCCTGACCACCCCTACTGCCCGAAGCTCGAGGGCAAGAGCACCTGGATTCACGCCTCCCACTGCAAGAAGGACAAGATTAGTCAGCAGTCATGAAGTTTCTGATATACATATCCTTTTGGGCTGTATCCTGATCTCCAGTAGTGCCAGCATTGCCCACCTTTGGGGTTAACTTCTGGGTTAATACTACAACCCCTGTGGTTATCTTTAAGTTCGATTTCTGTCAAATATTCAACTGTGATAGAAATGATTTCAAGGGATCAGCGCACCAGATTTGGGGGGAAAGGGACATTTTATCTCTGTGTCACCCGCCCAGGGAATGAAAACTGTTATGATTGGTCAGATGTGGGATAGAACACAGAAGAAGGAAAATTGGCAGATGAAGCTAGATACGATAGATTGATAGATGAGACATACAAGTGTTATATTTGCAGGAACGGACCTGAGAAAGCAGAAGTCAGTGACAGCAAGCAGAGATATAAGGGAGGGGGAAGTGCTGGTAGCAGCGAGATGGTATTTTGCTTTAGACCAAGGTCACTCTACAGATAAGCAAACTGCAGGCTGAGAAGGTGTGATACCGCATGATTTCTGGGCTTCAGATAAAACAGATGTGGGCAGATTAAGGGTGCAGTCAGTCATGGTCAAATTAAAGCCAGGTGCAATTCTGCCCCAACAGAGACAGTATCCTCTTAGTTCAGCTCAAGAGACGGTTATTGCTCAGCAGATACAGAAACTGGTAACAAGGGATGTTTTAGTTAAAACCTAGCCCCCACCTTCGGCATCTCTGCAGCTAAGGTTCCTTATCAGTAGCCAGTAAAAATTCCAACTTCAGCTTCCCCCTTCGGCTACCGGATGTAACCCTCTATGTATTGGCTGGTACAATATATATATATATATATATATATATATATATATATATATATATATATATATATATACACTTTTGTTCCAGATATCTCAGGATGCTGCTTAGTTTACAGTTATTGATTTTGCCAATGTTATTTTTTATAATATGTTGATGACTTACTGATTTGTGCCCCCTCCAGGAAACAGTGTCAAATTGCAACAATATTACTCATGTTGTTTCTGTACCAAGTTAGTTGTAGGGCGTCAAAGGATAAATTGCAATTTTGTAAATCTTCAGTTATCTTTTTGGGACATTGCACTACACCGGGCTCGACATCTGACCAGCGCTCGCAAAGAAGCTGTACAGAATTTTCCTATTCCTGTTAATGTTGCCGCTCTTAGGATATTTCTTAGACTGATTTCCTACTGCAGACAGTGGATACATGCTGTGTCAATCCTCATGCAGCCTCTCTATGACTGTATCACCATTGTGCTTTTTAAACTAACTCCTGAAGGTATAGACTGTTTTTATTCCCTCAGAAACAGGATTGTGGCAGCTCCAGCGCTAGGAACCCCCAACTATGAACTACCATCCACCCTGTATCTCCATGAACAGCAGGGACGCGCGGCAAGAGTATTGACTCAATTGCATCGTGATAATCAAAGGCCAGTGGCCTGTTTCAGTGGAAGACTAGATGCAGTGGCTAGGGGTGCCCCGTCCTGTGTACGGGCAGTATATGCTGTAGAACTATTGCTCCACAAATTGTCAGACATCGTGCTTGATCATCCACTGACAGTATTTACACCTCATGATGTACCGTATACACCATACTGAACCAGGTGCAACCGGCACACCTTTCAGCTGCACGTCACCTTCGATTGCAATGTGCACTTTTAATGCCTCCAAATGTTTCTTTGCAGAGATGTACCACACTTAATTCTGCCACATTGTTGCCTCTCTCGGATCTAGGGGGGAGGTCAGGTACGGTATTGTACAAAGAAGATCCAAGAGAGGAGATTCCTTATGATTGTGTTCAGCTTATGGCACAGGAAACAGCAGGCATACCCACAGTGTTTGAAACTGAAAGACGTAATGTTGATTTTGAATCTTTTGTAGATGGATCTCGCCACCAAGATGACTCCGGTACCTTCCACACCAGGTATGCCATCGTCTCCCTGAATGCAGTAATCAAAGCAGAACCAATGCTCCCATATCAGTCGGCCCAGGAGGCTGAATTTAAGGCTCTGACCGAGGCCTGTAAGATAGCTGAAGGTAGAATTGTTAACATCTACACAGATTCTAGATACGCATTCGGTATAGCTCATGATTTTGGTCCAATTTGGAAGTCTAGAGGATTCCTGACGGCAGCAGGACATCCCATTAAAAATGCTGACGCAGTCCAGCAGTTAATTGATGCATTACAATTACCAAAAGAAGTAGTTGTCATAAAAGTTAAAGCACATACCAGATGCACTGATCAGGTGAGTAAAGGAAACGCAATGGCCGATGCAGCAGCAAAAACAGCAGCCAGTAGACCACTCCAAGGGGTAACGATGCACCAGGTAAGCGCTCCCAAAAATCCCTTTGTGTCGGAGGATGCCTTATCCCAGATGCAGGCTCAGGTGCGCCAGGAGGAAGTAGAAAAGTGAAAAGAAAAAAGAAGGTGCATGTCTGAATGCAGCAAATGGGGTATGGGGAAGAGGGATGCGTCGATGCCTTCCAAGAGCATTGTACCCTGCGGTTGCCCAGATGTTACATGGGCCAACCCACCAGTCCAAAACTGCTGTAATGAGCGTGATGCAGAAGCATTGGGTAGCACCAGGCTTTTCCACCTGTATAGAAGGTTTGATCCAGGGATGCATGGTATGTGCTACACATAATCAGAGAAGGGTAGTCAAGACACCACTCAAACACGCCCCTCGGCCCCTCTATCCTTTCCAGAGACTGCAGATTGATTATATTCAGCTGCCAAAATCAGGGTCATGGGAGTACGTGTTGGTGTGTTTTGATTCATTCACAGGTTGGCCGGAGGCTTTCCAGATTGCCAAGGCTACGGCTGCGGCAACTGCAAAGAAGCTGCTTGTGGAGGTGGTGTGCAGGTGTGGAGTACCAGAGGTGATCGAAAGTGACAGAGGTACACATTTCACAGGTGAAATAATGAATGAAGTCTTGACAGCTCAGGGAATTTAACAAGCTTTCCACACCCCATATCATCCACAAAGCAGTGGAAAAGTAGAAGGACTAAATGGGACATTGAAGTTAAAAATCTAAAAGGCCATGCCTGAAACAAGGCAATCTTGGCCTGAATGTTTACCATTAGCCCTATACTCAGTAAGGTACACTTCAAATAGAAAAACTGGACTTTCTCCGTATGAAGTACTATTTGGCAGAGTGCCTAGTTTAGGATGTTTCTTTTCCCAAGCACTGGAAATGAGTAACCATGCATTAAGCTCATATGTAAGGGATTTGCATAAAAGACTCAAGAAAGTACATGATAATGTTTTCAGTTCTCTTCCAGATCCGAACTTGGATCCTGGGAGTCTGCAGCCTGGAGACTGGGTAGTCATTAAAAGACATGTGAGAGAGAGTCTGGATCCGAGAATATAGCTCCACTGATATCCAGAAAGAGAAGGAGTCTGGGTCAGCTGCACACCGGTTATGCTGAGGATCCCAAAGTTTATATGGATCCCATAGGTGTTCCTAGGGGGGTCCCAGACGAATACAAAGCTCAGAATCAGATCCTGGCGGGTTTCCGTTCTCTCCTCCCAACTGTACAGATCAATTACAATGTAGATTGGATAAATTATATATACTACACAGAGCAAAGATTTATCAATTTTAGTCAAGATGCTTTCCAGAGTATAGTTGAGGAATTGGGCCCCAACACAAGAATGACTCTTCAAAATAGACTGGCCATTGACATGATTCTAGCTGAAAAAGGTGGAGTCTGTGGGATGATAGGGGAAGAATGTTGTACTTATATTCCTCAGAATTCTGGAGTCAATGGTAAAACTATAGTGGCCCTTACAAAGATTAAAAATCTAGCTCAGGAAGTAAAGGCCAATGCAGGAGTAGATACCTCTTTCTTTCCAGGATGGCTGAGAGGTCTTAAAGGATTTCTCCAACAAGCCTGTCTAGTGGTAACAGGGCTTTTGGTGCTAGGATTGATAATTCTATGTTGTGTGATACCCTTGTACAGGAAAGCTGTGACCAATGCAACCGCCTCCTCAGGTACTTTCCTTCATCAGGAAGTTGTGTCCCTGCTATATGATGACACTGATAAGGGTGATATGGAGAAATATACCCCGCAGGATAAACCTGATAAAACCCCCTATGACAAAATACAGATGGAAATGAGAGATTTAGTTTAGGGATAGTGGGAGAACTCCATGTGCAGGTTCGGTAGGGACTTGGTTGTTTGGGGGCGGTCCATAAGGGGCCAGCTTCTAAAATGACCAAGTGAAGAAATCCATTACCCCTGTCCCCACACATGGACAGTCTCGAAGGCCGCATATATTAAGGGAAAACTTAGTGTTTAGGGGGGATTGTCAAGGTAAAATATAATTTTCTACTTCTATATTTTTATATTCATGTGTTTATATGTTTTCTTATACTTCCATATGCTTATGTACTTACTACAATTTAAAACACAAAGTTTTCCTTGAATGAGTAGTATTCAGATTGAAATTTATTCTAAGAAGATGACGTCAGTACCAGCCAGTGTCTGTCTCCGAGAAATGCACTGGTGTCTGTCTCCACCTTGTGTCCAACCACTGTACTACACTAACTATTTAATAACTCGAACTGAGAAACCACGTGATATACAAGAAAACCAGAATTGATTCTTAGGAAACGAAACTTAAGGATGACACGATGAAAGGAGGACTTAGAAGAAGATCTAAGGACCAATTAGAGATGGCCAGATGCTGGACATGTACATATATGGACATCTATAGCTTACCTCCCTGCTCTCGTCCACCCTTTTACTCCACCCTGACATCCTGTGTATGTAATCTCATGCTCTCAGAAATAAAGCTTAGAACTTGCTGAGATGGTCGCCTATTAACACCATTTTAAGAGCATGCTCTAAGACTGAACCAGCCTGATTGTCTGACTCTTTCTTATAACTGGTACCACATGCTCATAATCTAATTTGGAGTGACTGAAGGACGAGTGATTTGTCGCTACGACCCCGGCAACAGGACTATAATAAATCTACGAAGTCTGAATGTGTATGTCAGAAACCAGAGGTTCAAAATGGAGTCAATCAAATCTACCATCAAGATTATGTTCCCCAATTGCTTTATGACGGTATTGGACCTCAGCGACGCGTACTATCACGTGCCCATTTACAGAGACCACCGCAAGTTTCTAAGACTGGCAATCTCCATAGATGGAGTAGTAAGGGAGTTCCAGTACAAAGTTCTGCCCTTCGGAATATCTCTAGCTCCTCGGGTCTTCACAAAAATAATAGCAGAAGTAATGGCCCACATAAGAGAGCAGGACATTATCATTGTTCCATACCTGGACGATTTTTTAATAGCCAGCAACTCTGCCCAAAGTTGCATAGAGCAGAGTGATGAGTACACTACAAAAACTGGGCTGGCTCCTAAACATAGGGAAATCGAGGCTAGAGTTCAGCAAAACACAAGAATTCCTGGGGCTCACACTGGACTCCGAAAAACAAGAGTGCCGACTTCCCAGCCGCAAAAAAGAAAAGCTTATACACATGGTGGCGAAAGCCATACGGAACCCCTCTATGTCTCTGAGAGGCAGTGTCGCTGATGGGGTCCCTTTCCGCCTGCTTACCGGCGGTCCAATGGGCACAGCTGCATGCGAGGGAGTTACAGTGGGACATACTTGCAAATCAGTCAGCCTTGAGAGGGCGTCTAGAAGGCCGCGTGACTCTAAGTTCAGCAGCTATTCATTCCCTAGCCTGGTGGGGGAACACTGCCAACCTATCCAGGGGGGTCCCCTGGGTGACAAAAATATCCTGCATAATCACCATGGACGCGAGCCCCACGGGATGGGGAGCTCATGGGTCGCGAGGTAGCACAGGGAGAATGGAGGGATCAGGAGATGGAGGCATCCTCGAACCAGAAAGAACTGTGGGCGGTAGACCATGTGCTGTCACACTTCATGTCCATATATTCTCGACAACCAGGTGACGGTAGCTTACATAAACCACCAGGGGTACAAGATCTCGAACCCTAATGAACGCTTCCTTCAAGCTTCTCAGCCTGGCGGAAAAGAACTTGCTATCCCTCTCGGCACTACATATTCACGGGAGGGACAACACAGAAGCAGACTTTCTGAGTCGCACCCATCTGAGACAAGGCGAATGGGTTTTCAGCAGATTGTGCAAATGTGGGGGACCCCGGACATAGATCTATTTGCCAATTTCAGGAACAAGAAGGTGGAACAGTTCTGCTCTAGATCCGATGGGGAACCCCCGAGCTCTAGACGCCTTCTTTGATACCATGGACCCACAAATTGACATATACATTTCCTCCGTTTATTCTCATTCCAGCCGTTATATGGAAAGTCAGGGAGGACAGGGCAAATATGATATTGATAGCCCCCTTTTGGCCCAAAAGAACCTGGTTCTCCTGGCTGAGGATGCTCTCGATCTCCGACCCCTGGATCCTACCGGATCTCCCAGACTTTCTGTCTCAGGGACCAATATTACACCCCCAGACGAAGAACCTCCATTTAGCAGCATGAATTTTGAGAGGGTAATATTGAGGGGGAGAGGGTTTGCGGAGAGATTGATAGACACACTACTAAAAAGTAGGAAACTGGTCACGACTAGGGCCTATGGGAGGACCTGGAGGAAGTTTCTTTCCACCTCGGGGGGTGCGAGTGCAGGATGGGGTCCAGATTAATAAAATACTTGAATTTCTGCAGAAAGGGTTGGAACGAGGCCTGGCAGTCAGTACCTTTGAAAGTACAGGTAGCGGCTTTAGGGGCCCTATATAGCTATGATTTGGCGGGTAATCCCTGGATAGCTCTGTTTATAAAAGCGGCAGTTAGATCTAAACCAATAGTGGGTCGGGAAATGCCAACCTGGGATCTCAACCTAGTGTTATCTGTGCTAACAGAGGCTACATTTGAACCAATTCACTTGGCCCCCTTAAAGATAATATCTCTTAAAACAGTCCTGCTAGTGGCATTAACATCAGCACGCAGAGTAAGCGATATTCAGGCCCTACTGTATCTGCAGTTCCACCCTTCACGAAAATACTGGAGGATAGTCATCTTGAAACCTGACTCAGCTTATCTTCCTAAGGTAGCATCACGCTTTCACAGGTCCCAGGAAGTAGTCCTTCCCTCCTTCTGCCCCAACCCTAAGAATTGGGGAGAAGAGAAGTTCCACACCCTCGATGTAAAGAGGTGTCTAGAGCAGTACCTAGAGGCCACCAAGGGGTGTAGGAAGGAAGGGTCTCTTTTTGTGTGTTTCCAGGGACCTAGGAAGGGTCGAAAAGCATCCAAGAGCACCCTGACAAGGTGGATAAAGGATGCGATTTCCCTGGCCTATTCCTCCAGTGGGCATACTGTTCCAGAAGGTTTGAGAGCCCATTCTACCAGAGCATTGGCAACTACATGGGCTGAAAGATCTGAGGTATCAATAGAGCAGATCTGTAAGGCGGCCACCTGGTCATCACCTTCAACTTTTTTCAGGCACTACTGTCTCGATCTAGCCTCTGCATCTGACCTGACCTTTGGGCGAAGGGTCCTTCAGGCTGTGGTCCCTCCCTAAGCTGTCAGTCTCTGTAATTCTCTCCGTGGTGCTGTCATGGGTGAGAGAGAAAATAGTAGTTACTTACCATTAACGGTATTTCTCGGAGCCCATGACAGCACCCGCTTACCCCCCCATCACGTGTGCGGTGAGCACGTTGTTAGTTAGTAGAATGCTTTTGTTAGGCACGGTGTAATTAATGTATATATTTCTGTTGTTAACTAACATGGAAACCCTCTGAGGCTCTGTAACCAACTGGGGGCGGAGGAGAGGCGATTCCCTTTTATCTGTAGGTTCCTGTCCCTGATGAGCGGATTCCCCTCTCTCCGTGGTGCTGTCATGGGCTCCGAGAAATACCGTTAACGGTAAGTAACTACTATTTTCCCACTGTAACTGATTAGATGACCATCCTGTAGGTTGGTTTTTGATTAGAGCAATATTAGATTTATGTCTCTTTATGTTACGTTTGGCTGCTATTTCACACTCAGGCTATGTGCACACGTTGCAGAAATGCTCCGTAATTTTGCGGAACATTGCGCAACTCCCCGCCGCGGGTAAAACGCATACGTAATTAGTATGCGTTTTCCCGCAAAACACAAGCGTTTTTAGCTTGCAGAATGCTTGCGCTTTTCCAAGCGATTTGAAGCATCGCTTGGAAGTGATTGACAGGTTGTTTACATTTGTCACGCATAGTGCTGACAAGTGTGACCGCCTTTTTACTAATGAGGAATGTTAAAAAAAAAAAAAAATAGGGATATACTCACCCTCTGGCGGCCCCCGGAGTCCTCCCGGTTCTCAGCGACGCTGCTGTCAAGTTCCGTTCCCAGGGATGCATTGCCCGAATGACCTCTGATGACGTAGCAGTCACGCGATCGCTACGTCATCTGGGGTGATTCTCGCAATGCATCCCTGGGAACAGAACTTGGCGGCAACTTCGCTGAGGAGCTGGAAAACTCCAGGGGCCGACAGAGGGTGAGTATATCCATATTTTTTATTTTAATTCTATTTTTTACAGGAATATGGTACCCAGGGCCTGGAGGAGAGTCTCCTCTCCTCCAGACCCTGGGTACCAACCGCACATGAAGCGCTCACTTTACTCATAGTGGGCATAGCCACATGCGTAAAGTAAGCATTTCAATGCAATCCTATGGTGGCGTAATCACTGCGATTACGCAAAAAGAATGAACATGCTGCTTATTTTTACGCTATGCGATTACGCTCCGTAAAAATACGCAGCATGGGCACAGCAATTGCGTAATCCCATAGGATTGCATGGGATGCGTTTTCATAGCATTTTTATAAGCATTTACGCCTCGGAAAACCACGGCAAAAACGCTTAAAAAACGCAACGTGTGCACATAGCCTTGCGGTTTTGTTGCAAATCCGCAGCGGATTTTCTGCAGAACTGCAAGTGTGAGACCCAACAATGTTAAGCAATGAGAAAAAAAATTGCTGTGCACATGCTGCGGAAAATTCAGCACCGAATCCGTAACGGTTTATTTTCCACAGCATGTCAATTCTTTGTGCGGATTCCGCAGCGTAAAAACCCTGCAGGCCAAAAAACACAGGAAAATCCGCATAAAAAATGCATGGATTTTTATATGCGTTTTCTGGCAAGAGATGCAGAATCCGCTCAGGAAATTCCTGAGCCCAATCCGCATCATGTGCACAAACTCTTAAAGGCTCTATTTTGCAAAAAAAAATTTATGCCAACATAGTCATGTTAGGGCTTGTAATTTGCGGGATGAGTTGACGTTTATATTTGTACCATTTTTGGACACACATTTCTTCTATTCCGATTTTTGGGAGGCAGAATGAATAAAAACCAACAGTTCAGAAATTTTTTGGGGGTTTATTTTATATCGTTTACCGTGTGATAAGACAACTTTATTCTTTGAGTCAACACGATTCCAGCATCACTTTATTTTAAGAGCTATAACTTTTTTTTTTTTTTAAACCACTGATTTGACAGCAGTATTATGAAAAACCATAGTTTTTCGCCACATTTTGTTTTTTACGGTGTTCACTGTACGGGTTAACTAGGGAGACAGTTTTACAGGTTAGATTGCTTCGGATGCAGCAATACCAAATATGTGTACTTTTTGTTTATTTTTGTTTTTATATAAATGTGTACTTGTTGGTGTAATATAATTTTTTTTTTTTCTTCCATCTTCTGAACTTTTATTTTATTACTTAGTCCCTCTTTGGGACTTTAACTTTATTTTTCTGGTCATCGGTCTTATGCATTACAATGCACCAGCACTGAAATGCATGAGACCTGTGATTTTAAACAGGCAGATTTCTTTTTAGACCCAGCCATAGGCAGTGTCTAACAGGCCACTGTACCTGACACACCAGGAGTTTGTTGTTTGACTCAAGGGTGCCATGACAAGCATGGGATCCCTGTGATTTTCATCTAAATGTTGCTATTGCTTGCATCATTTGGAGGGTTTATCAGCTAGGGATAGTACGGACATAATTTTTTGACTGCGTTTTCTGGACAGTGCTTACATTTTTCATACCGACAGCTTACTTGAATACTTAAAGGTGGTGTCTCAATTTAAAGTCCCTTTCTGCAGCAAGCAAGAAAGAAACACCGGCACCATTCGATTAGGAGTCAGATGGAACTGTTTGGAGCTGGCCGTCGCAGTGGCTTAAAGGTGCTCTACCAGAAGAAAGTGTATCTTGGTATTACTGTAGAAAAGATGAAGGCGACACTGTCTCACGTAAAATTCTCCTTTATTGGAACATGTTAAAAAATGGAAGTGGAGAAGCGGGTATCCTCATGGACGACAGCCACTTTGCGTCACACCGTTTCAACGGGTCCAGGTACCGAAATATGTGGATGGAAGGCTTCTTTAATAGAGTGCACACCTTTTTTTACCACTCTACATTAACATATGCGAAACGAACATTAACATATAAATTACTAATCAATACAAATCATAAAAACACTATCCATGTCTATTTTATCATTAAAACCAAGTGGACCTTGGGCTTTTGACTGTATAATCTATTTTGCTTCTCTACGCAAAGTAGTCCATTTAGATTTCCTCCCTGGTCCTGTAAAAACACCCTGTGAAGGCCTGCCAACCTGGGAACTTTTGGGTCTGAATTATGACGCTCACATATATGCTCAATGAGTCTAGTGGACCCTTTACCCGTAATTATATTGTAATGTTCTCTGAATCTCGCATAAAGTGATCGTATGGTTTTACCAATGTAAAACTTTCCACAAACACAAACAATTATGTCAACTACGAATTTGTTTTTTTAAGAAATAAAATCAGTAACTGTAGGTGTGATTGCACCCACCAAGGTGTAACTTACAAAAGGAGCTTGCTCCACACCTGAAATTACCTCCTAATTTGTATTTATTAAGCCAATTTCTTGAGACGGTCTTGATGCGATTCCTGACCAAAACATCAGATTAGAACTGCGCCTATAAGTGACTAAAGGCTTTTGAACGGCGACTTCTGCCAAATTTTTATCAGATTCTATTACGTGCCAGTTCTTAGAAATAACCAAGCAAATTATATTATCCATCGGACCAAATTTGAAATTGAAAATAAATCTTTTCTCTTTAGTTTTTTCTTTTTTACACTGCCAATTTGTACGCCCTAATAGATCATTCTGCTGAAGGCTACTTGCTTTTAATAATGCCTCACCTAAAATTAGACCAGTTTATCCCGTAGATTCTAGAAGATAACCTTTGTTGTTCAAAACGGTCTTGATGGCTATTCATTTTCCTAAGTTGAAGGAATTGGCTAAAAGGCAGTGATATTTTTTGTGTTTGAGAACTGTGCGCTTATACTAATGCTTTGCAACACACCCACGCTATGAAGATGTCATCAACATAGCGCGCAAATGATCTAATGAATTTTAAGTAAGGATTCTGTAGCACTCCTCAAACATCGCCAGAAATAAATTTGCAAGAACACATGCTACAGAAGTACCCATTGCTGTACCTGTGCATTGGAGGCAGTAGCGTAGCTACCGGGGGGGGCAGAGGGGGCGGTGGCCCCAGGCCTCGCGCTCTCAGGGGTCCACCCGGAGCTACGCTACTGTAACTGTTGGCGTGCACAGCGCGCCGATACAGTTACATTCTGCGGTAGAGCAGGGAGAATCGCTCTCCCTGCTCTGCCGCCCCGCCCCTATGGGGCCGCTGAGCAGGCGGTGGGGGGCCCTGTGCCAGCAGTGGGCCCCCGCCAGTCATCGGAGGGTCAGCTGTATCGGCATCCAGCCGATACAGCAGACCGCATTGAGAGATAAGAAGCGAGCGCTCCTCCCATCATCCCCCTCTCAGCGTCTGACAGCGGGCGCGATGACGTCACTGTCCGGCGCCCGCTGTCAGGAGATGAGAGGGAGAGAAGTGAGCAGCGCAGGAGGAAGAGAGGTGAGTACAGGATTTATTATTTTTGTAATGGGGTACATTATACTACAGAGGCTCCATATGGGGGTGCATTATAAGTAAGGCTGCCTATGGGGGTGCATTATAAGTAAGGCTGCCTATGGGGGTGCATTATAAATAAGGCTGCCTATGGGGGTACATTTTAAGACTGCCTATGGGGGTGCATTATAAATAAGGCTGACTATGGAGGTGCATTATAAGACTGCCTATGGGGGTGCATTATAAATAAGGCTGCCTATGGGGGTGCATTATAAATAAGGCTGCCTATGGGGGTGCATTATAAATAAGGCTGCCTATGGGGAATGCATTATAAATAAGGCTGCCTATGGGGGGTGCATTTTTAATAAGGCTGCCTATGGGGAGTGCATCATAAATAAGACTGTGTATGGGGAATGCATTACAATATAGAGGCTGTCTGTGGGGGTGCATTACAATACAGAAGCTGCCTATGGAGGTACATTATAATACATAGGCTACCTATAGGGGTGCATTATACTATATTGAGGACTATCTGGTGTATTATGCTATATGGAGGCTATCTAGGGGGCCATCATACAGTGTTGGAGCCATTAAATAGTTTGGGGATATTAAAGGGTCAGTATATATCCAGTGAGGGGGCATCATACTGTGTATAGGGGAGCTGTACAGGGGGGAGACTCGGGACATTATTAAATGTAAAGTGGGCACTTATTGTTATAGGGGACCTCTGGTTACTGTGACTGTCAAAGGGGCACACAGGGCAATATTACATTCTAGGGGACAACATGTGGGCACTGTTTTCTAGGGCCCATGCACCTGGCAATACTATATTCTAGAAGGCTGCTTTAGAATTTAGAGTTCACACAGAACCACACAGTAGGTGCAGTAATAGGGGCACATATGGCAGCAGCGGCTCAGTATTGGGGTATCGGGTAGTAATAGGGACACATACGGCAGCAGCGGCTCAGCATTGGGTATCAGGAGCAGTAATAGGGACACATACGGCAGCAGCGGCTCAGTATTGGGGTATCAGGTGCAGTAAAAGGGACACATATGGCAGCAGCGGCTCTGTATTGGGGTATCAGGTGCAGTAATAGGGACACATAGCAGCGGCTCAGTATTGGGGTATCAGGTGCAGTAATAGGGACACATACGGCAGCAGCGGCTCAGCATTGGGGTATCAGGAGCAGTAATAGGGACACATACGGCAGCAGCGGCTCAGCATTGGGGTATCAGGAGCAGTAATAGGGACACATACGGCAGCAGCGGCTCAGCATTGGGGTATCAGGAGCAGTAATAGGGACACATACGGCAGCAGCGGCTCAGCATTGGGGTATCAGGAGCAGTAATAGGGACACATACGGCAGCAGCGGCTCAGCATTGGGGTATCAGGTGCAGTAATAGGGACACATATGACAGCAGCGGCTCAGTATTGGGGTATCAGCAGGATGAGGAATTTGTACAGTTTGGGGATAGATGGTGACAGTGCTGAAAATATGAGAAGTGAAACGTGTCTTTGTTGTATTCTCTGCAGATGAGTCCTGGCTGGAGGAGTCGTTATGTCGGTCTGGGCCAGATGGAAAAGACATGAAAAGTGAACAATTCCATCAGAAAGAACATCAGTGGTAAGTCATTATCTGTACCTCTGCTGTAATCTATTATATGTTCTGTAGGACTGGTATTATTTACCACTGACCATATGGCGGTGATATCAATATTGGCATACGTCCCAACTGTCCCGGATTGACCGGGACAGTCCCGATTCTGACCCTACCAGACTCTGTCCTGGCGGGACAGCATGTGTCCCGCAGTGAGAGGAGCCGCCACGCCCCACATGCACCCCTTCCTCGCTTTCCCAGCACTCCACTACAGCTTCTGACAGCAGAGCAATGACTTTGCTGGCTGTCTTATGTGCAAGCAGGACCTGTGATGAGGTCACAGGAGGGGAGGAGTTGGGTGTCACATGGTCATGCTCCTCTGTGTGCAGGTCGGTTTCTGGCTCTCTGCTGTGCTGGTTGTCAGGTGCTCCACGGGGGTAAGTTTATGTGTGGGGTCAGGAGGCGTTTACAGTATGGATTTAGCAGTGCTGTAGTGTGTGCAAGGTGTGCGGAGTGGAGCCGTGTGTGTACGAGGTGTACGGAGCGGAGCCGTGTGTGTACAAGGTGTACGGAGCGGAGCCGTGTGTGTACGAGGTGTACGGAGCGGAGCCGTGTGTGTACGAGGTGTACGGAGCGGAGCCGTGTGTGTACGAGGTGTACGGAGCGGAGCCGTGTGTGTACGAGGTGTACGGAGCGGAGTCGTGTGTAAACGAGGTGTACGGAGCAGTGCCGTGTGTGTACGAGGTGTACGGAACGGATCCGTGTGTGTACGAGGTGGCTGTAGCAGTTCTGTATGTGTACGGGGTGTACGAAACGGAGCCCTGTGTGTACGGAGCTGAGCCGCTCATCTCCGTACACTTTGTACACACAGGGCTTCGTGCTTGAGCCGTGTGTGTACGGGGTGTACAGAGTGGAGCCGCGTGTGTACGAGGTGTTCGGAGTGGAATCGCATGTGTACGAGGTGTATGGTGCAAAGCCGCATGTGTACAAGATTTACGGAGCGTGGCTGCGTATGTACGAGGTTTACGGAGTGAAGCCGTGTGTGTACTGAGTGGAGCCGTGTGTGCGAGAGGTGTACGGAGCGGAACCGTGTATATGAGGTGTGCGGAACCGTGCGTGTACAAAGTGTATGGTGGGGAGCATTCATACCTCCCAACTGTCCCAGATCCAGCGGGACAGTCCCAATTTTGAGAGTCTGTCCTGGCCGGGAGCTTACTATTCCCCTGGACACAGAAGTACACGGCGGAGCCCCGAGGAGCACTTTAAAACTCGCACGTGAGGTTCCACCGGAAGTGATGTGCTGGAAGCTGACCGGAAATGAGGTAATTTTAGGAGGAGATTGTGACGGAACCATGGAGGCACTTCAGGGAATGCTTCAGATCCATCACTGTGTCCTCCTCCGACAGCGCGGACAGCCGGATCGCCGCCTTGGAATCGGGGATCTCGGCCATGTGAGCGGAACATGCATCGGGAGGCTCAAGTGGGCACTACAATGGGAGCTGGGCTGCTATAGTATCTTTATAGAATCTTTATTTCTTTCTCTCTGTTCTTTCTCTCTCTCTGTTCTTCCCTCTCTTTCTGTTCTTTCTTTCTCTCCTTTCTTTCCTTCTCTCTGTTCTTTCTCTCTAATCCTTTTTTTCTTTCTCTCTCTCTGCTCTTTCCTCTGTTCTTTCTTTCTCTCTGTTCTTTTTCTTTCTTTCTCTTTCTGTTCTTTTTCTTTCCCCTCTTTCTTTCTCTCTCTCTGTGTTCTTTTTCTTCTTTCTCTTTCTTTCTTCCCTCTTTCTTTCTCTGTTCTTTCTTTCCCCTTTCTTTTTTTCTATCTCTGTGTTCTTTTGTTCTGCCCCCTTTCTTTCTTTCTGTTTCTTTCTCTCTCTCTGTTCTTTATTTCCCATATTTCTTTCTCTCTCTGTTCTTTCTTACCCTCTTTCTGTTCGTTCTTTCTCTCTGTTCTTTCTTTCCCCTCTTTCTTTTCTGTTCTTTCTTTCTCTCTGTTCTTTCTCTCTCTGTTCTTTCTTACCCTCTTTCTGTTCTTTCTTTCCCCTCTTTCTTTCTTTTTCTGTTCTTTCTTTCTCTCTGTTCTTTCTCTCTTTGTTCTTTCTTTCTATTTTTTCTTTCTTTTTCTGTTCTTTCTTTCTCTCTGTTCTTTCTTTCCCCTTTCTTTTTTTTCTCTGTTTATTCTTTCTGTCCCCTCTTTCTTTCTGTTTCATTCTTTCTGTTTTTCTCTCCTTTCTTTCTTTCTCTCTCTGTTCTTTCTTTCCCCTTTCTTTCTCTCTCCCTCTTTCTTTCTTCCCTCTTTTTCTTTCTCTCTCTCTGTTCTTTTTTTCTGTCCCATCTTTCTTTCTCTCTGTTCTTTCTTTCTCTCTCCCTCTCTGTTCTTTCTTTCCCCTTTCTATCTCCATCTCTGCTCTTTCTTTCCACTCTTTTTTTCTGTTCTTTTTTTCTGTCCCCTCTTTCTTTCTGTTCTTTCTTTCGTTCCCTTCTTTCTTTGTTTCTTTCTCTCAGCTCTTTCTTTCTCTCTGTTTTCTTTTTTCTCTCTCTCTTTTCCTCAGTACCAGCCATTGATCCCATAATGCCAGTCACTGTGCCCTCAGTACCAGTCAGTGTGATCAGCAGTGCTAAATGGATGTGGTTGGGGTGCGGACATGGGTGTGATTAGTTGTGAAATGGGTGTGGTCAGGGGCGTGGCCTAAAATGTGCTGCAGCGCGCTACACGCGCCACAAACTTTGTCCCTCTTTACCATCTTCAAAAGTTCAGAGGTATGATATTGGTCTTTTTATATATAGATTATTTTTGGCAACAGCGCAGTCATTTGCTGAGGTTCTCTGGTTAGGAGCCCACTCAGATGTTTCGCCCCCCCAAACCCAAACCCTAGCTACTCCTCTGAGTCACTTCATTAGTGAGCCGAGTGGAGGTGATAAAATGAGGCATCAAAAAATCAGCTCCGATCTAGACGGCTCACTGCTGAATCAGCTAGAATGGAGTTGATTTTTTGTGAAGCACAAAAAGTCAACTCCAAACTAGACGCAACCTTGCCGGCATCCCTGCTCCTTTGCGCCCGAGTTCCAGCTATTTGATTGGCCAGCATCACTTGCTACAACTCCAGCTGTCCAATCACTTGCAGCAGTCGCTCTGGGCCCTCCCCCCACCTGTCCCTCCACGTGAGGTTGTGCTCGTCGTACAAGGCGGAGTTCTGAGACTGACTGTCTCCTCAGTGTCAGGTCGTTGCGTCATCACAAATGGGCGTGTTTCTTGGCGGCGGATGGTCTCGGAGGCTGAGAGTTCGCGCAGGCGCACAACGTTTTTGTACTTCACTCATTCTCTGGCCGACATTGTGTTTACTTCTCGTCGGACATCGGGATAATGAAGCAGAACTCCACCGTGCCGGCGTTCCTGAGCAAGCTGTGGACGCTGGTGGAGGACGCCGACACCAACGAGTTCATAACGTGGAGCCAGGTAGTCGCCTTGTGCGCGGAGGCTACCATCTTGTGGCGGCGGCCTGGGGCTGGTGGCGCCTCCTAGTCCAGGCCGTGTGCTGTCCCTCCGGGCATGCCCGAGTGTTAGGCCCGGCCTGTGGGGAGTCGCTGAGCCCCCATATGCGGCGGGAGGCGCTGTACCCATGTGACAGCAGTGGCCGTCAGGCCCTGTCCCCCTGACCAGTGTGAGACCCCAGAGATCTGACTTGTGACCACCCTGTTCTGCCTTCCAGCCCTCCTCCTTCCTTCAGAAGCCCCCTGCCCATCTTCTCAGGTTGGGGGAGAATTTCTAACCCTTAACACTTAAGGTACTGCCACACTAAGCTATCCCGCTAGCGATCTCGTTAGCGTTGCATACTAATGAGATCGCTAGCGGGATTGTTTCTATATCGCTAATGCGGCCACATTTAGCGATATAGTTAACGACGCTATCGCCGTTAGCGATCTTCTTAACGACTTTAGCGGTACAAAAGTACCGCTAAATCGCTAAGAAAAGGTGCCACACAGCGATTAGATACTTACCCAGCGGGAGCGCCAGCGATGAAATAGGGTCCGGAACGATTCCAGCGACGAGCGAGATCACAGCAGGAAGCTCGTCGCTGGAAGCTGCCGCACTGAACAATATCGCTAACGGGATCGCTAAATAGTGACGTTTTTTAGCGATCCCGTTAGCGATATTGTTTAGTGTGGCATACCCTTTAAAGGGGATGTCCTGTTAAATTACCACCAGTGTGGCAACTTTTTTTTTGTTTGTTTTTTTTTCTGCCTTCCTCCCCACGAGGAAAAACTGATAACTGACCAAATGGTTAGGGTACGTTCACTGCATGCGCTAGGGCACTTGGCGCGTGCCGGCGTAGGCTACGTGCACGTGGCGCACTGGCGTAGGGTACGACACGCTGCGCCACTGGCGTAGGGCACTTGGCGCGTCGCGTAGGGTACGAGCACGCTGCGCGCACTGGCGTAGGGCACTTGGCGCGTGCCGGCGTAGGGTACGAGCACGCTGCGCGCACTGGCGTAGGGCACTTGGCGCGTGCCGACGTAGGGTACGAGCACGCTGCGCGCACTGGCGTAGGGCACTTGGCGCGTGCCAACGTAGGGTACGAGCACGCTGCGCGCACTGGCGTAGGGCACTTGGCGCGTGCCGACGTAGGGTACGAGCACGCTGCGCGCACTGGCGTAGGGCACTTGGCGCGTGCCGACGTAGGGTACGAGCACGCTGTGCGCACTGGCGTAGGGCACTTGGCGCGTGCCGACGGAGGGTACGTTCATGTGCGTGCCGGCGTAGGGTACGAGCAGCTGCGCGACTGGCGTAGGGCATTCGCTGGGCGGCTAGGATGCCCCGGCAGAGGGTACGTGCACGTGGCATGCCGGCGTAGGGTATGAGCACGCTGCGCGCACTGGCGTATTGCACTTGGCGCGTGCCAGCGGAGGGTACGTGCACGTGGCGTTCCGGCGGAGGGTACGTGCATGCTGCGCGCACTGGCTTAGGGCACTTGGCGCGTGCCGGCGTAGGGTACGAGCACGCTGCGCACACTGGCGTAGGGCACTTGGCGCGTGCCGGCGGAGGGTACGTGCACGTGGCGTGCCGGCGTAGGGTACAAGCACGCTGCGAGCACTGGCGTAGGGAACTTGGCGCGTGCCAGCGGAGGGTACGTGCACATGGCATGCCGGCGTAGGGTACGAGCACGCTGCGCGCACTGGCGTAGGCACTTGGCGCGTGCCGGCAGAGGGTACGTGCACGTGGCATGCCGGCGTAGGGTACGAGCACGCTGCGCGCACTGGCGTAGGGCACTTGGCGCGTGCCAGCGGAGGGTACGTGCATGTGGCGTTCCGGCGGAGGGTACGTGCATGCTGCGCGCACTGGCGTAGGGCACTTGGCGCGTGCCGGCGTAGGGTACGAGCACACTGCGCGCACTGGCGTAGGGCACTTGGCGCGTGCCAGCGGAGGGTACGTGCATGCTGCGCGCACTGGCGTAGGGCACTTGTCGGGGAATGGAGCCAGAGCGGGGAGGGAGGGGGACCCATTTCTCTCTCGGATGTGCTAGATCATTTCAGAGGAGAGAGGAATAAATAGGAAATCAGACCTTCTTTGTGGTCGCTATTATTTGGTGAAAAACGGCAATCGCAACACTGGGGGACGGTAAAAACCAACCTGAATCATGTCCTCCGGGTTCCCCGAAGATTTTCCGGCGCGGGGGGGGGGGGGGAGAGGGCGCTATACCCTTATTTCTCAGCGCCGCTGAAATGCGGTGCTGAGAAATAAGTACTCCTGTGCAGATTACATGTGTTTTTATTGCATAAAATGCTATGAAGGCATGCACTTTCTTTTTATATATACATTTGTTTTATTATTTTTTTTTGCATTTCATTCAAGTTTTATAGAAGAATCTGTGCTCAACCAGATGTCCATGCCGGAGCATATGGTGAGCAGTGACTGTAACTGTCCGTGTATGACTGAAAACCGGCAGCACTCATAAGGAAATTAGTTAATTTTCTCCCTATAGCTGCACTGTAATTTTATTTACCTACAGATTAACCATTTATCTGTAATTGAATGGTATTTTGAAGTGAATGGTTCCTTCTTTTTTAAAAAAAAAAAAAAAAAACAACAACACAGTTCTGGGACCTATTTTTTTTTTTTCTCTGCATAAAAAAATGCATGAACTATTCATCATTTGAACTTGGCTTAAAGGATTTTCTTGTCAGTAATACTTAGGATATACCATCCCTTAAAATGAATCTGTCAGCAGCTTTTTGCCATCTAATCTTGAGAGCAGCATAATGCTGATCCAAACCCTGATTCCTCCGATGTCACTTATTGAGCTGCTTGCTGCAGTTTTTTTTTTTTTTTTTTTTTTTTTTATAAAATCACTTTTATACCCAGTGCTGTGGAGTTAGTAGACCAAACCTCCGACTCCTTGATTTCTCTGACTCCGATTCCACAGCACTGCCTCACTACTGAGCCTGTACATAAAGTGTAGCACAGATTCATTAGATCTGTTGGGCCCCCTTCATACTTCTGTTTTTTGTCCGTACGCGGTCAGTTTAAGGACCGTAAATACGGACAGATGCACACGCATTGTATTCAGTGGTGGTGCGCACATGTCAGATTTTTCACACGGACACCTGTAGACGTCAGTTTTTTTTATGCGTGCTGAAGGCAGCTCTCATCAGTGTCGTCTTTTTCCCTGTGATAAGCGCGACCAGGTGGTGGGAGTTGTATTCAGCATCATTCATTGGGCTTAAAATAAAGAATTAATAAAAAATTGTGTGGGCTCCTGCGTAATTTTGATAACCAGCAGAGGGAAAGTCAACCGCTGGTGGCTGATGTTACTAATCTGAGGACAATGTCCCAAAAGGTTCCCAGGCTTTTAATAACAGCTCACAGCTGTTCGCTTAGCCTTTACTGGTTAGTTTGTGGGGAACCCCAGAAAAAAAATGGCGTAGGATCCCCTATAAATTCTAACCAGCAAAGGCTGAACAGACAGTTGTGGGTTGATAATAATAGCCTGGGAAGGGAGGGGCCAGGGATATTGCCAAACCTGGCACTTAGCCTCACTCTTCCCACTTGCCCTGATGCGGTGGCAAGTAGGGTAATACAGTTGGGGATGTTGATCAGTGAAGAGTGGGCTTGATTACAGCAGAGTGTAGAGTTCACTATGTAGCGCCAGCGCTATTGGGCATGCAGTTCTTTATGTGCAGTGCATGTTATAGAACAGCAGTAGTAGGGCAGATTTTTACTGAGTCTTCTAACACGTCCTATATTATTAATAGACCGTGTACATGACAACTTGATCTCTGTTAATTGTGATTTTTCAGATTGTTTAGTGTATCACTTAAAATGATATAACCAACCCCTAAAAAAAATTACTTAAGTGCTCTCACACTTGCTCTTCGGTTTCATCAAAACTGCTTACAGGCATAACAGATGTGATGTTTCAGTTTAGGCGCCCAAGCCCTAGATCTTGGCAAGGGCAATGCCTGGCTCCTATGTCGCTGGCAGAATAGTGGATGGCAAGTTGGAGAGCTTTATATCTTGGGGTTGTTCCTGGACATATTAGACCTTTGCCCCACCTTCAATCGCAGCTTTATCTTGTGGGGAATGAGGGCAGCAGGACCATGCTTTTCTACAGGTTTTGCACAAAAACACGTGTACGATGCTGTCATCTTCACTATTAATACTTTTCTTGTATCTTTTTCTATTTTTTCAGAATGGCCAGAGTTTTTTGGTCCTTGATGAACAGCGGTTTGCAAAGGAAATCCTGCCCAAGTACTTCAAACACAATAACATGGCCAGCTTTGTGAGACAGCTCAATATGTGTAAGTCTGATGACATCCCAGTGTATGATGGTTGTGGTCTGGCACAAGCAGAACGGGGCAGGTGACATTAGGGAACAGTTTGTGTACTTGTGCATTGTGCCCCCAATTCACTTCTGTATGTATTTCTCCTGTAAAGATGGTTTCAGGAAGGTGGTTCATGTGGACTCTGGGATTGTAAAGCAGGAGAGGGATGGACCAGTTGAATTTCAACATCATTTCTTCATCCAGGGGCAAGATGAGTTATTGGAGAACATAAAGAGGAAGGTATGACTCTGGTTTCTTATCAATGCTTCCAACACTTCCACCTCCCAGTCTGCTGAAACCCCTGGTAGTTAGCTGGAATTGCCAGGGGAAGCTGTAAAAGCTCACCCATATACATTCTTCCATAAAGGCTATGGGTTCCAAAAGGGACTATGACAGGTTTTTGTGAGAACCCTATGTCCTTTCTAAATTTATATATTGACACCCAAATACCTTTTGTAATTAGCGTTATTTCACAGTACCCTACGCTGCTCCCAAGCTAGCTAATCCCTAAATGTGTGTGTTTTTTTTTTTTTTTAACTTTCCAACCTGGGATGTTTCCTTTGAGAGGAGTCGCAAACAGGTCATCACAAGGGCTGCACTTCTCTGCAGTGTCTATCGTCCCTCCTGGAACAGGACGTCAACAGGGGGTAATGATAGAAGCCGTGAGTGACACTAGCATCCTTCCCCCAGTGATTTGTTTGAGGCCAGTGATTGAAGGTGTGAGACAGGGCTGGTGTCACTCAATGCTTCTGTCTCTGCCCCCTGACAATATCTTGTTTCAAAATTAGAAGATGTGGCAGATATTGAAGCTGAGAGCAAGCACTGCACTTGCCTCTCCAACAGCATTTATCACTCAGGGTCAGGACATCTTCAGAGGCCAGCAATGCAAACAATTGTAGTAATTGCTGCGCTGCCCCCTGATGACATCCTGTTCCTGCAGGGGTGATGAATAGAGATGAGCGAATTTGATCAGGTCTCTGCTTATTTGGCAAGCTATAGCTCGCGGAAACCCGGATACATGGAGCCCGCCGGCTAATCGGCTCCGCAGCTGCATGTGTCACAGTCAAAACACATGTGTGGAGAGCCCAACACACAGGCTCTCCATGCACGTACTACGACAGTCAGGGCCGGCTCCATGTTTTTATGGGCCCCGGGCGAAAGAGTCTCAGTGGGCCCCTTTAACACAGACCACGATTCATGATGCACAGATACTGCAGAGAAATATGGGTATAGTACAATGCCAAACACTTCTCTTCTTCCATTACATGAGTGATATCTATTGTAAATTCTACAATAGCTCAGAAACCGCCAAATCCTTACAGCGCACAGTACAGACTGGACAGTACAGTCCTCCATACAATATTATGGGCACCACATAGTCCTCCATACAGTATTATGGGCCAAATATAATGCTCCATAAAGAATATTGGACCCCAAATAATGCTCCATACAGGATACTGGTCCCCATATAATGCTCCATACAAAATATGGAGCTCTCCTTTACACTGTGCTGCGTTCTGCACTGTTACGTCTCTGGAAAGGGTGCTGTGGAAAGACTCCCCATTATCATCATCATTGCTCCCCATAATCATCATTGACTCCCCATCATCATCGCCTCTCCATTATCATCATCATTGCCTCCCCATTATCATCATCATCATTGCCTCCCCATTATCATCATCATTGCCTCTCCATCATCATCATTGCCTCCCCATTATCATCATTTCCTCCTCACCACCATCACTGCCTCCCCCCACCACCATCACACATACAGCACCACACACAGACAGCACCGCAGCACTCTCACATACACACACACATAAAGCACTGCACTACATACACACATGCAGACAGACACACACACACTGATACACACAGACACATACACCTCACATCTCACCTGTCCGGCGCCCGCGCTTACTCTGCCACAGCCGGCCGCTGAATGATGACGTCATCCAGCGGCACTGCTGTGAGAGGAAGCGCGGGTGCCCCCTGGAGCCCACGGCTGCGGAGGCATGGGGAAAGGTAAGTATTGTGCCGGCTGCTGCCAGGGCCCTGAGCAAGCGAGGGGGGCCCAGTGGCGGCGCTGGCACCACTCTCATCCGCTAACGGGCACCGGGGTGCCCGATGGCGAGTGGGCCCCCTCGCCTGCTCAGGGCCCCGACACTTTCCCGGGTACGCCGAGTGCTGACTCCGGCCCTGGTGACAGTGACACAGTCGCGACTCATTCAGCTGTGGAGCTGAACAGCTGATCAGTGGAGCGCTCCATGTATCCGGTTTCCCGCTGCAGCTTATTCGGTAAGCGCTATGGCTTGCCAAGTAAGCAGGGACCTGATCAAATTCGCTCATCTCTAGCGATGAACGCTGCGGGGAGTGAGTGCAGCCCCAGCTTCCTGCGACATCCTGTTTGAGACTCCTCTCAAACAATATGTCACAGGGAGTGAAGTAAAAAAAACACATTTAGAGAGTAGATAGAGGAAAGTGTAGGGCATTGTGTAATAAAGCTAATTACAAAAGTGGTTGGAGTGTAAAAACAGATAGCCAGTGCTGATTGGCTGCAGTGATCGCATGAAATAACAATTTTGAGTAATTCCTGAGAGAGCCAGGTCGAGCACGGAATGGGAGAATAGGCGTCATTTTCCAGGGAGATACAAAGGGATTAAGAATTAATTGTCCGAGTTAAAAATGAGAGAAACTTTGTAATATATTTTATTATAGAAATCTACTCCATACTCCACCTTCTTTTCTTCTCAAAATTCTCAATTCACGGGTAAAATCTGTTTTCAGTGAATACAGCGATTCCCATTACTGAGATGGGAAATGACAGTTGATTCTCATAAAATTCTATGGAAAATTTGTATTTGTTTTTCTTCTCAAATTTTTAAAAACTTTTTCTAAGTTTCTACTGTATTTAGTAGTCCCCTTAGGGGACTTGAGACTGCGATCATCTGATTGCTTGTGCTATGCATAGCTGTGAATGTGCGTGAAAAGGCAGTGGAGTGATGGGATATTAAAGAACACCATGTAAGCTTTAAAGTGATTGTAACTAGAGATGAGCCAATTTGTTCGGATTCGGTTCTGAATGCGATTGGCATAGAATATTGTTTCTGCAATATTCGTCGAACACAGCCGAACGTCATTAGCGTCAATGGGAGTAGAAATTACCGAATATGTTCGGAACCGATCATAAGACATACATTCGGCACGAATAGTGTTCAAATATGGCCCGAATATGTCAAAATCAGATTTGGAGCCAAAATCCGAACAAATTTTCTCATCTCTAATTGTTACCCCTTAGATCGATGTGCATTATCTGTGACCATAAGTTTTGGAGCCTGCACTGGATAAGGAATGCCCCAGTGATCTCATAGTCTAGCACTGCAGATATTGCATGTGTACTGTGTGCCATACAATATTACTTTTCTCACCAAAGTTCTGTATAGAGTCATATCTGGGTATTTTGTTAGGTATCCTCTGCACGACCTGAAGAGGCAAAAGTGAGACAGGAAGATATATCCAAAATCCTGAACAGCGCTGCTAAAGTTCAAGTCAAACAAGACACTATTGATTCCCGATTATTCACCCTGAAAAGGTAATCTGCTTTAAAGCTATAGATGGGAAAGACTTCGTCAACCCAATGTGGATATCATGGATGGTTTATATTTAGAAGAGTCGCCAAGAAAGATCAGGTGCAGCTCAGTGCTGTAATACATGGGGGTAACTGTGTGCGATGGCCGTGGTGCTGCCTTTTGAAATGGGGGGGGGGGAGTGCTGTTTTTGTATGTTTTTTTTTTTTTTGAGTATTGAAAGCTGTTTTAGGGTTTTTTTTTTACCATTGTTTACTCGTTCCTCAAGGGGACTTGAACATTCAGTTGCTACTACACAGTGCTACCGAAGTTGTACCATGCATTATTCAATCTGTCAGTGTTTGACTGACAGTTAATGTATCAGGCCCAGCCCCTGGCGGGAGCTGTTTTCTTTCATGTCTGCCATATTCCTTAGCCTTGGTAGTAATCTGGTTGCCATAGTAACCTGTGACTATAGGTGTCCTCACGAGTAGTTCCATCTCATGTATGTGCCTTCTGATGCCCCCTGGTGGTGGTAACTATATACATATCACTCCTGTGCTTTCTCTGCGTAGCTAAATCGTTTATTCTTTTTGGCTGCTTGGAGAAATAGAGCTGAATTCTAGAAGTGGAAGCAGCAAACAAATGTGTGCTTGATTTGGTACTCACTGAGGCAACCGGGCTTGTATCTGCATGACAAAATACCTTTGTGTACCTGGTTTATACGTGGATGCGGTGGCCATTATTACAGAAATAAAACACTTTGGGCTTTGCAGTTTGTCATAGACCGTTGTAATTGGTTTAGTACAATATACGGTTTATGGACTTGTGTCCCTTTTATATGTCAGGTTGTAAGAGCAGCTGCAGATTCTAAGTGGTTGCATAGTAATATGTCTTCATGCAGCCGTATTAATGGTCCCTTGTGAATATTACTGGAGTGGCTGTGATTACCAGTTGGGAATGTTGGCTCACCATTAGTTGTATTCGTCTGGTGTGCTCATAGTGGTGTATCTTCTGTGCAGGGAAAATGAAGCACTATGGAGGGAAATTTCAGAACTTCGTGCAAAACACTCTCAACAGCAGCAAGTTATTAGAAAGGTAAGGCTTGCTTTTATTTCCTTGCATGTCTCATGGGGTTCTCAAGGAAAAGAAAAAAACAAAAGATAAAGAAAATGTCATCTATGAATATCTAAATACATTTGCAAGAGAGAAACACTGGCGCTACACTGAAAGGGTTAATTTAAGAGACTAAAGGAAGAATTGTGGGGTGACAACTTAGAAGCTACTGTGATGATTTAATAGCAGGCTCTGTATTTGCCTGCTGGGGGTAGTTTGTGAAAAAATCAAATAAGGACATCTCTTGTGTGCCGTGTGTGAACACACCACTATAAACAATTAGTAAAGAAAGTGAACTTACTGGCAACTGAAGAAATTAATGAAAAGTTTTAGGGGAGGACCACTCCAGGTACATGTGTGGCTTGAACGTTATAGATAGGACAATGTGCCATACAGGATAAAGCAGGGAAAGCAGCCTGTAAAGGTCTAACTTTGACTGTAGTTGTCTAAATGAAACAGAATAAACATAGTTAAAGGACCATGGGTGGTAAAATCGATTGTATAATAACTTCTATGAGTATGCAGGGGGATACTCACAAAGTGCAGAGAAGGTATCCCTGATAGGAAGATAACCCAGGAAACTGGATAGCTAAATTAGAGGGTAGCGCAGTAAGTAATTGCTAGCACTGCTAAAGTATGGCTAGACATCAGGTTCAGACCTTATTGTTATTCAGGTGCTTGCCACAGTTACAAAGATATAACGCTGCCCTAGTGTAGAAAGCTGTGTATAAAAAATATGAAACTATTGAGCGCTGTACTCGCTGTTAGGAGCTTGAAAATGCTAACTGGGTACCTGTAGGAGGGTTCCCGCCGCGTGGAGTGTGGCTGCGATGGGAGTCGGAAAACTCTCTGCGTGCCCCGGCCGGAAGCAACGCCGAGGTAGCGACAGGAAGGGGCGGGACTGTCGGATGACGTCATCGGTTAGTCTGGTACGAGTGCCGGAGTGCAGGGGCTAGAATAGCTGACGCGTTTCTAGGGACTACTATCCCTCTTCATCAGAGCTATAGCGCCCTGCACTGCTGCACTCCTATATATAGAGAAATGCTACTTGGACTCCATCACATACAAATCATGATGATTAAAGATAAAAGCAGATGTGGATGTACTGAAAGAATGAGTGAGCCTGGAGTGGTCATATAAACAAGCTTCCTCATATGGAGCTGCTTAGGTGCACATTGGGAATGGATATTGGGGATACACTCAATTAAAATATCATATATATTAATAAAATAAAAATATATTCTTTATTAAATAATGAATAAAATTGGATTAAAAAGTTTTGGTTAAAAACTTGAATAAACACTTACTTTACCACCAATAAAATAGTAAGTAATGAAATATTGGGATAAAAGAACATCTGACCAACATCATAAAAGGGTTTGTAGGCCATCCCCTGTCTCGGCAATATACTGAGCGGCATAATAAATCATGCATGGGCATCTCATTCTATGGTATTGAACTGGTCCCCAAAAACTGGAGGGGCAGTGACTATATCAAATTTATGTCTAGGACTGAATCAAGATGGATTTTTACCCTAGACACACTAGCTCCAAAGGGACTCAATCAGGAGACTGAGCTCTATGCTTTTAATTAATACCAATTTTTACTTTAGTACTTTTATCCCAAATATTTCATTACTTACTATTTTATTGGTGGTAAAGTAAGTGTTTATTTATTCAAGTTTTTAACCAAAACTTTTTAATCCAATTTTATTCATTATTTAATAAAGAATATATTTTTATTTTATTATTAACTAGCTGTAGTACCCGGCTTCGCCCGGGTTAATTAATAACTGCTGTTAGCTGTAACAAAATAGACTATGTTAACAAAAATTTATTCTGCACATAAAAATCACACACCAAAACGTGCGGGGGTTAAAATTTCCATTTAACACATAGCCTATGATGCTCCTGGGGTTGAGATGTGCGGGCATGCAAAATTTCATGCCCGTAAGTACAACGGTGCAGATTCCTATCCCGGGCCAAAATTATTTGCCGATTTGGAATGCGCGGGGTTAAAATTTCGACTCAAAACCTAGCCTATGACGCTCCCGGGGTCGAGACGTGCGGGTGTGCAAAATTTCATGCCCGTAAATGCAGATTCCTATGCCGGACATACACACAAGCATTCAGCTTTCTCCCCATTATGTAGATAGGGCCAAAATTGTTTGGCGATTTGGAACGCGCGGGGTTAAAATTTCCATTCAAAACATAGCCTAGGATGCTTTCGGGGTCGAGACGTGCGGGCGTGCAAAATTTCATGCCCGTAAGTGCGACGGTGCGGATTCCAATCCCGGACAAACATACCCACATACATACACACATACATACATTCAGCTTTATATATTAGATATATATGATATTTTAATTGAGTGTATCCCCAATATCCATTCCCAATGTGCACCTAAGCAGCTCCATATGAGGAAGCTTGTTAATATGACCACTCCAGGCTCACTCATTCTTTCAGTACATCCACATCTGCTTTTATCTTTAATCATCATGATTTGTATGTGATGGAGTCCAAGTAGCATTTTTCTATATATAGGAGTGCAGCAGTGCAGGGCGCTATAGCTCTGATGAAGAGGGATAGTAGTCCCTAGAAACGCGTCAGCTATTCTAGCCACTGCACTCCGGCACTCGTACCAAACTAACCGGTGACGTCATCCTACAGTCCCGCCCCTTCCTGTCGCTACCTCGGCGTTGCTTCCGGCCGGGGCACGCAGAGAGTTTTCCGACTCCCATCGCAGCCACACTCCACGCGGCGGGAACCCTCCTACAGGTACCCAGTTAGCATTTTCAAGCTCCTAACAGCGAGTACAAGCGTTCAATAGTTTCACATTTTTTATACACAGCTTTCTACACCAGGGCGGCGTTATATCTTTGTAACTGTGGCAAGCACCTGAATAACAATAAGGTCTGAACCTGATGTCTAGCCATACTTTAGCAGTGCTAGCAATTACTTACTGCGCTACCCTCTAATTTAGCTATCCAGTTTCCTGGTTATCTTCCTATCAGGGATACCTTCTCTGCACTTTGTGAGTATCCCCCCTGCATACTCATATAAGTTATTATACAATCGATTTTACCACCCATGGTCCTTTAACTATGTTTATTCTGTTTCATTTAGACAACTACAGTCAAAGTTAGACCTTTACAGGCTGCTTTCCCTGCTTTATCCTGTATGGCACATTGTCCTATCTATAACGTTCAAGCCACACATATACCTAGAGTGGTTCTCCCCTAAAACTTTTCATGAATTTCTTCAGTTGCCAGTAAGTTCACTTTCTTTACTAATTGTTTATAGTGGTGTGTTCACACACGGCACACAAGAGATGTCCTTAGTTAGCGCGGTTGATTCTATTTCATCTAAATACATTTAATTAGCTAATCTTATTTTGTCTAGAGGTGATCACTATAGAATTACAATGGCTTCTACAATATTAGGACAAGATGCTGTGAGCATGTGCAGTAGGAAGCACCGCTCCTGTGACCTGGTGATACTTGTATTATTATTCAGAAAGACGGATTTTGGTAAGAACTTACCTGTAAAATCCTTTTCAGCGAAGGAAGGAAAGGAGACACACTAGTAATGACTAGTGGGTAGGCGGAGCCCAGATAGGATTGACACCTCAGATTAAAAAGAGTGTTGACCGGCCCCTCCAGCTCGGGCTCCTCCTACTCCTGCTTCTTCAGTCGTACAAAAGCTTAGGGAAGAGCAAATATCACCAGCGGAGCAACATAACCCCTTCTGAAGGACTTCAGAGAAAAAGCAAGAATACAGGTTATGCATGCATGTAGGCAAAAAACCACACAGTTCCAGGTACTACTCACTGGACCTGACCACCGCGATGAGCTGGCAATGCTGGAAAGGAGCCGAAGCGCGTCAACCTCAGTCCAGATAATCGCTATCAGAAGAGGGTCACGCCGCATCTGAAAACACATCAACACACTTCTGCCATGGGCGGGTGCTGTGTCTCCTTTCCTTCCTTCGCTGAAAAGGATTTTACAGGTAAGTTCTTACCAAAATCCGTCTTTCAGCAGCAGAATGGAAGGAAAGGAGACACACTAGTAATGACTAGTGGGACGTCCCAAAGCAGTCCAAAAATTAAGGGTGGGAATATAACCAAGAAAAAACAGGCAGAATCCCAACAACCTTGGTAAATGCGCAACAGGCGCCAAATACAAGTTAACTAAAACTTTACACTACAGCCGCCTGTAGGACCCTGCGTCCTAAGGCCGCATCAGCGGAAGCACTGACGTCCACCTTATAAAACTTTGTAAACGTGTGGACGGAGCGCCAAGTCGCCGCTCGGCAGAGCTGAGCTGCCGAAGCCCTTGATGAAAGGCCCACGATGAGGCCACAGCCCTCGTGGAATGAGCACGAATCTTAATCGGGCAAGGTTCGCCTTTAAGTCGGTAAGCCTCCAAAATGGCTGACCGAATCCAACGAGCTATAGAGTCCTTGGAAGCTCGTTGACCACGTCGACGACCTGCTAGAATCACAAACAAGGAGTCTGACTTCCTAAAACCTTGAGTAACAGACAAATAGAACTTCAAGGCCCGCACTAAATCCAATGTGTGCAAAACCCGTTCCTTTGCATTCCTCGGGCCCGGGCAAAGTGAAGGCAAAACAATATCCTGGTTAACATGGAATTGCGACACTACCTTAGGTAGAAAGTCGCCCCGTGTGCGAAGCACTACTCGATCCGGGTAAAATTCCAGGAAAGGAGGCGAGCAAGAAAGAGCCGCCAACTCAGAAACCCTTCTCAAAGAAGTGACTGCGACTAGGAAGGCAACCTTCCAAGAAAGCAAAGAAAGGTTAGCAGAATCCATTGGCTCAAAAGACCCATGCTGAAGAGCCTCCAGGACAGGGTTGAGCCGCCAAGGAGACACAGGTGCCTTCCGCGGCGGAAACTGACGGGTTACTCCGCGAAAAAAGGAGCGCACGTCCCTACGCGAGGCGATAACTTTCTGGAACAACAGAGACAGGGCAGAAACCTGACCCCTCAGGGTGCTAACTGCCAAACCCTTGT
Source organism: Oophaga sylvatica (assembly GCA_033576555.1). Lineage (NCBI taxonomy): Eukaryota > Metazoa > Chordata > Amphibia > Anura > Dendrobatidae > Oophaga > Oophaga sylvatica. The sequence continues at coordinate 362,144,762 of JARQOD010000005.1, forward strand.
CCAGCCCGTACTGTAGAAAAGCCAACAGATTGGGAATGGAAAAAATCCTCGGGTTCCTTGAAGAACCCAAACACCACGAGAAGAAGGCTTCCCAGGTCTTGTGGTAAATTCTAGTAGTAGCCGGACCTCTGGCAGCTCGCAGAGTGGCAATGACTTCGGCTGAAAAACCTCTACGGGTCAGTATTTCGGTCTCAAGAGCCACGCCGTCAAACGCAGAGACTTCAAGTCCGGATGACGGACAGGACCCTGGGTTAACAGGTCCGGGCGAAGAGGAAGTGGAAATGGCGGTGCTGCCAAAAGCGACACCAGTGTCGAGAACCACGTCCTCCTTGGCCAATCTGGGGCTATCAACATAATCAGGATTCTCTCCAGTCTGATCCGACGCAGCACCAGAGGAAGTAAGGATATCGACGGAAACACATAGATTAGCTCGAATTGGTCCCACGGGGCCACCAAAGCATCCACCGCCACAGCCTTCGGGTCCTTGTACCTGGACATGAAGGTCGGCAACTTGGCATTGGACCTGGATGCCATCAAATCCACTTGGGGAACTCCCCAAAGGGAGCACAGCAGTGCAAAGATCTCCGGATGAAGACTCCATTCTCCGGGATCCATCTTCTCTCGACTGAGGAAGTCCGCCGTGGTATTCTGAACTCCTGGAATGTGAATCGCAGAGATGGCTGGTACTCTGTCCTCGGCCCAATTCAGGATCCGAGACACTTCCACCATGAGCCTGGAACTCCTCGTCCCGCCTTGGTGGTTGATATACGCGACCGCCGTTGCGTTGTCTGTCTGCACTCGGACTGGTAGACCGCTCAAAGGGACCGTCCAGTGTTGGAGGCAAAGGAAAATTGCCCTCAATTCCAAGATGTTGATCGGTAGAACAGACTCTTCCGATGACCATACTCCCTGAACCCAGAGATCGTTCCAGACACCCCCCCAGCCCGTCAGGCTGGCATCGGTGGTTATGACCGACCACCTCGGAGGAAGGAAAGACTTCCCCAGTGATAACGTTCCTGGACGTGACCACCAACTTAGGGACTCTCGCACCCTGCGAGAGATGAGGATACTGCGATCCAGTGCAATCTGCGATCGATCCCAATGACTCAGAATGAGCCTTTGGAGGGCTCTGGAATGAAACTGGGCAAACGGAAGCGCTTCCATGGAAGCCACCATCAGACCTAAAAGGCGCATACACTTCCGAAGGGACATTGCTGTCGAAGACTTCATAGTCTGTACATGCCGAAGGAGACATGCCCGCTTGTCTGGAAGTAGGGACACCACTGCCCGTACCGTGTCGAAATGCATCCCCAAAAACAGGATTGACTGCGACGGTTCCAGAGCGACTTCTCCCAATTGACCAGCCACCCAAAGTCCTCCAGGAGCTGAAGGGATAGATTGCGAGCCGTCACCGCCTCCTCCTTTGAGGACGCCACAATCAAAAGGTCGTCCAGATAGGGAATAATCGTGACTCCCTGTCTTCGAAGAATTGCCATGAGAGGCGCTAGAATTTTTGTAAAAACTCTGGGTGCTGAAGCCAAGCCGAATGGCAGGGCCACAAATTGGTAATGGTCCTGACCTATGGCAAAACGAAGGAAGCGCTGGTGAGCCCTTCCGACGGGAACATGCAAATAAGCGTCGCGAATGTCGATTGACACCAGAAAGTCGTTCTGCGACGGTTGCCACAACGGAGCGAAGTGACTCCATGCGGAATTTTTGAGTGTGGACATGCTGATTCAATCTTTTGAGATCCAGAATAGGACGAAATTTGTCCTCTTTTTTGGGGACCACAAAGAGATTTGAATAAAAACCTTTTCCCCGGTCCTCTGTCGGAACCGGTATTACTACACCCTTCTGCAGAAGGAATTCCACCTCTCGCAGCAGAGCGGCAAATAGCTCGGGCTCTGACGGAATGCGAGACTGGCAAAAACTGTCCAGGGGTCGAGAAGAAAACTCTATGAAATAGCCTGCCGACACAACTCGCGTTACCCAGGAATCCGGAACGCGGGAAATCCAATTCGCCTTGAATTGGAGCAGGCGACCCCCCACTCGAGAGCCCTCGAGTGAGGACCTGGCGTCAGTCTGCCTTGGCGGGCATCTTGTCAGTTTCCCGCTTGTCTTGACGGAAACTTTGTTTCCAAGGGGTGCGGGATTTCTGAGAAGACTTCTTTCCCGAAAAAGAGGGACGACCCGATCCCCAAGAAGACTGACCGGATCGTCCCCTAGACCGAAAATACCGCCGACCATTACCGGCACTAGGTCTGCCAGACGTAGAAGCCATAGCCCTTCGCTGTGGTAAAGCCGCTTCTTTAGCCTTTGCCTTGGCAATCAGCTCTGTGAGATCAGATCCAAATAGCTGACCACCCTTGTAGGCTAAAGACAGTAAACCCTGCTTGGAAACCGCGTCCCCAGTCCACTGTCTAAGCCACAGTGCTCTTCTGACTGTGACCGCTGAGGATTGCGTCCTGGATAATAACGACGCAGTATCCAGACCTGCATCACAGCTATATCGGGCTGCAGTCTCCAATAAATCGAGAAGTCCATCTATCTCGGATAATGGAGATCTATTTTGCAACGCCTTCCGTAAACGGACCAACCAGCACAGGGAAGCCTTAGAAGCACACATGGATCCTAGTACTGCTCTGAATCCATGACCTGCAGCTTCATAGATGGATTTCGCCGCCATCTCCGTTTTTCTGTCCGGCGGCTCTTGCAGACTCGCTTTCCCTTTAACCGGAAGCAATGAGGATTTACTAAGCTGGGATAAAGGAACATCCACTTCAGGAGAAGGAATCCAATTATCCGTCAATTCCGTTGAACACGGATATAATGCTTCAAAGAACCGTGTCCCTTGAAAACGTTTATCTGGACACAGACGTTCCTTCTCCACTACCGTATTAAGCTCTTCCAGAGCCGGTAATGTTGACCGCGACTTATGGTACTCCTGGTACATGCGGCCCGACTTACCAGGCCGTGTAGTTACCTCCTCCGGTAACTGTAACGCCTCTCTCATAGCTTCAATTAAAGCCTCTGTTCGGCTCACAAGAGAGAAAGAATGTCCCTGCCGATCCTCCTTATCCGAATCGGATAACTCCCCTTCTGAGTTTGAAGGAGAACCCTGTCCGCATTCCATATCAGATACCTCTGATTCGCTACGCGGAAAAGATGGCACCGGCCTGCGCCGCTTCCTGTCATGAGAGGATCTAGCTGACACCCACTGACCTAAAAGGTCAGACAAGCCATTAATTGACTGAGCGATGGCATCTAATTTGGTATCGCTGTAAATCGCAGGCTTGATGCCGTCGAAGTCTGCGTATCAGATACTTGGACTGATCCTGTAGCGGATCTGGCAGATGGTCCTGCACCTTCCGGACCCTGAACCGACATGTCAGCAGTAAATGGCAGGTCAAAACCCTGTTAGTAACTGGAAACAGTGTGGTTACTAAGCAGACTGAGCAAGTACGCTGAAGGGTTAAAGCTCCTTTAAAGAAGAGAGTTACCCCAGCTATCTCTCAGTATATAAATAACCTCCTGCGTTCTGATCCCTACTGGGTAGAACCTGCGGCGGTTATTGCTGAAGGGTTAACCCTTCATAGGGGTTAATGCCGCCAACTCCCCACAACTCCCTATATAAATAAAAGGAGTGTGCGAGTCCCAGGTCTCTATAAGAGAACGCGGCTGCAGATAAACGCATCTGTCACTTGGAACACAGGTTCTGCGCTGATGGGGTGATGATATTCACTCACCCAGCTGGCCTCGGTGAAAGTATACCTTAAACAGGAGGAGCGGAGCATGAAGAGCCCGGAGCCTTTGTAATGGCCGCCGCGCTGAGAGAAGCCGGAAGAGAAGGACAGTAAAGCTGCAGTCTCCTCAGAGCGATTCCTGTCACAAAAAGAGCGGGAAGCGTGAAGCCACGCCCCCCTCCGGCTTCAAAAAAGAGCGCAACTCCTCGCTCTCTGCTCTCCTCCGTCCTGCAGGTATCTGCCTGCGGACATAAAATACAGTCACCAAACATGTCATCTAATACATGTACCAGCGGCTGCCGCAGCAGCCGCTGAGAGCACACACACATTCACATAAAAATGCGGTACTCACCAGCCGAGCGCCACAGGGACCCCCAGGGGTTTGTGGCGCTGTGCCATGCTTCCCCCCCCCGGGCAGGGAACGCAGTGACCCCCGATGTGCGGTTTGCGTCCCCGCCAGGGAAGCAATCCTCATCCCCCAGGGCCGGCATGAAACTGCAGGGACCACCATACAGGGTATTACAGATCGCCAAGGGAGGGGTGGGGGTCCAGCAGCGCTGAGACCTGGACCTCTAGACCACTTCTGGTGATCCAAGTCTCTTGTCCGATAAAAATAATAAAGTTTTCTGAGGAGCTGCTTCCAGCAGCGACCATCCTCTGGGACCTCAAATTTTAGACTGAAGAAGCAGGAGTAGGAGGACCCGAGATGGAGGGGCCGGTCAACACTCTTTTTAATCTGAGGTGTCAATCCTATCTGGGCTCCGCCTACCCACTAGTCATTACTAGTGTGTCTCCTTTCCTTCCATTCTGCTGCTGAAAGACAGCATACCGAAGTGTGAGCAGACTCCTCTTACCCCGGCACCCATAGTGGACAGCAGTGCGAGCTGCCTCCTCTTACCTCGGCACCCATAGCGGACAGCAGTGCGGGCAACCCCCTCTTACCTCGGCATCCATAGCGGACAGCAGTGCTGGAGACCTCCTCTTACCTCGGCACCCATAGTGGACAGCAGTGCGGGCGGCCTCCTCTTACCTCGCACCCATAGTGGACAGCAGTGCGGGCAGCCTCCTCTTACCTCGGCACCCATAGCGGACAGCAGTGCGGGCGGCCTCCTCTTACCTCGGCACCCATAGTGGACAGCAGTGCGGGAAACCCCCTCTTACCTCGGCACCCATAGCGGACAGCAGTGCGGGCGGCCTCCTCTTACCTCGGCACCCATAGTGACAGCAGTGCGGGCGACCTCCTCTTACCTCGGCACCCATAATGGACAGCAGTGCGGGCGGCCTCCTCTTACCTCGGCACCCATAGTGGACAGCAGTGTGGGCGACCTCCTCTTACATTGGCACCCATAGTGGACAGCAGTGCGGGAGACCTCCTCTTACATTGGCACCCATAGCGGACAGCAGTGCGGGAGACCTCCTCTTACCTCGGCACCCATAGTGGACAGCAGTGCGGGCGGCCTCCTCTTACCTCGGCACCCATAGTGGACAGCAGTGCGGGCGGCCTCCTCTTACCTCTGCACCCATAGCGGACAGCAGTGAGGGTGGCCTCCTGTTACCTCGGCACTAGTGATGAGCGAGTATGCTCGTTGCTCGGGTGATCTCCGGGTATTTGGGCATACTCGGAGATTTAGTGTCTGCTGCCACAGCTGCATGATTTGCCACTGCTTGACAGACTGAATACATGTGGGGATTATCTATTTTGTAGGCAATGCCCGCATGTGTATGTAGCAGAGTCGATCGGGTTATGGCAGCTTCTAGGCTCCTATGGAGACTATTGAAGCATGCAAAAAGTAGAAAAAAATGTTTTAAAAATATAAAAAAAATAAAAAAGTTCAAAATAAAACAATAAAAAAAAATCAAACATACACATATTTGGTATCACCGCATTTAGAATCACCCGATTTATCAGTATAAAAAAGAATTAACCCGATCTCTAAACGGCGTAACTAGAAAAAAAATTAAAAACACCAGAATTACGTTTTTTTGGTCGCAGCTACATTGCAATAACGGGCAATCAAAAGATTACAGCTACACCAAAATGGTATAAATAAAAACGGCGCGCAAAAAATAAGCCCTCAAACAGCCTCAGATCACGAAAAATGGAGATTCTACAGGTCTCGGAAAATGGCGCCATTCTTTTTTTTCACCACTTAAAAAAGAACCTAGACATGTTTGGTGTCTTATGAACTCATAATGATCTGGAGAATCATAATGGCAGGTCAGTTTTAGCATTTAATGAACATGGTAAAAAAATAAAAATGTAGAATTGCACTTTTTTGCAATTTCACCTCACATAGAATTTTTTTTTCCAGTAAACAATTGTTTTCCAGTACACAATAGTTTAAATCCAGTGGTGTTGTTCAAAAGGACAACTTGTCCCGCAAAAAACAAGCCCTCACATGACCATTTTGTCAAAAAAATAAAAATGATATGGCTTTAGGAAGAAGGGCAGCAAAAAAACACGAAAATACCTTTTGACATGAAGGGGTTAAAGCCTCCTCCAGTGGCTTTATTTCACCTCTGGAGTGGTGTGTTCCCTGACAGGTTGCTGTATTCTCCTTTTCTCTGTGCCACTCTGGTCATCTTCTGGTAGATGTAACGAGTGGGATCGCTAGAGTTTCATTGAATAAAAGGCAAGGTTTACTGAAACTTGCCCACAAAAATGTCTAGCAATCTGATCCGTTCCTCCTGCTCTATAACATCCTGCCTGCAGGTCAGAGATGATCCTAACTTGACAAGTTCCCTTTTTAACATCCTGGGATTGAGTCCACAACTCCATGATCAGACACTAGGCCACACTCGCACTGTATGTTAGGCAGTGTATGTACATCTATTGTGCCATTGTTTGGGGTTTAGTCATAATTTAAGATGACGCCTATAATGAATGTTCTTTTCCTGGGCTCCTGTCACTACACACCTAGTACAGGAGGTAGATCAGGCTGGTCTAGTCCTGATTTTAGCCGTTTGCCTTGAGACTTATGTTTTTCTCCCTTTGTCTCTCTGTTTTCAGATTGTACAGTTCATTGTGACCTTGGTGCAGAATAACCGACTAGTGAGTCTGAAGAGGAAACAGTAAGAACATTTTGTTAATTGTCTATTCTAGGCCCTAAGAAACAAGCAGATACTAATATTTTCTATTCCTATTCTGAAGGCCGTTACTTCTGAACACAAAAAGTTCCCCTAAAGCCACTATTCTACAGACAATGGTTAAAGAAACTGGAGTGGACAACCGCCATGTAAGTATCTTATAATGTAGTAGCCCTCAGCCCCATTTCGTGTAGCGGACATGATCTGAGAAATCCCCTTCCAACCCCACCATACAAGACATCCCCGCAGTTTTAATGTCTCCATGTGTTGCTCTGACAGGCATAATAGACTGATGTACAGAGTTATTACTTTCTAGTCAAACGGTTCAGTAATAACCATAAAAGTAAATTAAATGATTTACAAAATGTATAGGAAAATAAAACTACTTTCTCCATTATAGTGGTCCTTTCAGCGCCCCCACCCCCCAAAAAAAAAACCAATACAGACTTGGTGTACAGTATTGGCCAAAGTAAAAGTTTTGATCATGTAAAAGTAGCGAAGCATAAAAATAAATATAGATTTGGTGATGCCATAATTTTACAGATTCAGAGAATAAAGTTTAACATGTCATTAAAGGGGTACAAATAAAAATTCAAGCCACATTGTCACTTTATGTTGCTTCTTGCTCTTGAGGCAACCCAGCCCCATGACCAAGCTTCTGACTCGCTGTGTATGTTTGCTGTTCCCCCTCTTATTCTCTGCTGCCTTATGGCTCCCACCACGCTCCTAGAGATCCTAGGAAGGAAGCACAGACCTAGCCATGACGGTCCACATACTCGTTCTGTACTCCTGCACAGCTCTTGTGGCATACAACTAATCTAGACAGTGAGAATGAGGGGCGACATCAAACAATCAGTAGTGGGCTCAGTAAAAGGAGCAAGAAACAAGACCTAAGGGTGTGTTTCCATGGTCAGGAAACACTCAGTAATTGCGTGTTTGACGCTGTGCGCTGGCGCAGCGTCAAACACGCAGCTCCAGATGTTACAGCATAGTGGAGGGGATTTCAAGAAATTCCGTCTCCACTATGCTTAAAAACACGCAGGCGGCAGACCTGCGTTAACGGCATGCGGCGCGTCTTTTTAGATCGCAGCATGTCCTATGGATTGACTGCGCATTCACTAGGGGCGGGGCTTTGGGCGGAGCGGACTTTCCGCTCCGTCCAAAGCGCTGTGTTTCCTGATCATGGAAACACAGCCTAAGAGAAAATGTCAGATCCCAGTGTCCAGCAGCAAAGACTTGACGAAAGACTCAAAGACAGAAAAAATAATCCTGTCATTTTGAATGGTTCTTCATGTTTTGTAGGTCCCACATAGAACAGAAGAGATTTCTGATGATATAGTAATTTATGACATAACGGACAACATGGAAGAACAAGAGAAATCCTCCACTGCCCCTGAAAATTCAGGCAGTCCTTCTCCTGAACCCTTAAAGTAAGACCTCTTATATTTGAAATTGTAGCATTTTTGTTGCTTTCTAGAGTTCCAGGACTGTCAGATAAAAAAAAAGGTAAAATCTGAATCCTTGTTGTTCCTACTAGCGGTAAGCTTTCACACGAAGTTGTAATAGTGGAGGATGACAGCGAAGATGAAGAGGTCCAAGTTGTTCAAGACCACAGCTCACATCTAATTGGGCAGTTGAGCCCAGTCCGTGAGGAAATTTCAAGCCCGTTGATGTCTGGTCCTCTGCAGCTGAATACCCAGTCTTCACTTAGCACAGAAGACCCCTTCACCATTATGGATTCTATTCTTAATGAAAATGGTGTCATTTCCCAAAATATTAATCTCCTTGGAAAGTAAGTGTTCCCAATCCTCATAGATCTGTGTTAAGCCCCCGTCTCACATAGCGAGATCGCTAGCAAGATCACTGCCGAGTCACAAGTTTTGTGACGCAACAGCGATCTCCCCAGCGAGATCGCTGTGTGTGACACTTATCAGCGACCGGCCCCCTGCTGGGTATCGCTGATCGTGCTTGAATGCTCTGGTCATTTTTTTTGATCGTTGGTCTCCCGCTGGCTAGCAGCATCGCTGCGTGTGGCAGGCGGGAGACCAGCGATCAGCGAGCTGGAGCTGGTAACCAAGGTAAACATCGGGTTTCTAGGTGCCACACGGCACCTAGAAACCCGATGTGTAGTTAGATACCAGCGTGCTGGTGCAGGGGAGCTGGTAACCAAGGTAAACAGCGGGTTTCTAAGCACCCCGCGGCGCCTAGAAACCCGATGTTTACCTTGGTTACCAGCTCCCTGAACCAGCGCGCTGGTATCTAACGTACATGCGGGTAACTAAGCGACGTGCATCACTTGTTACCCGCATAGTCGCTGTCCTGATCACTGCTGAGATCTTCCTGTTTGGCAGCTCACCAGCGATCATGTAGCGACACACCAGTGATCCTGACAAGTTCATATCGTTGTCGGGATCGCTGGTGAGTCGCTATGTGTGACGGGGCTATTAGTCACTGTAGTGCTGTAAAGTGTCCAATAACTTATTTGACTTTTTTTTACTCCTGATGTTTTTTGTTTTAATATGGCCTTATTTTTCACTTGTTGCTTTTTTTCCGATGTTGCCCTGGCTCTCTACCAGTCTTTATACTCTTTCTGGCTAGAATTAAGGTCCCCATTTCCCCTAGTTTTCATTGTCTGAGGTCTAAAAGCATACAAAAGGATTAGGCTGCAAAGCCTCACTAGAAATGCCCCCTCTCTAACTGGCCAATAAAACTTAGTGGTGGTCCGAAGTCAAAGTAAACTTTATTGTAAATCTGTTTTCCACCATAGTCTAGCCATTTTCTAATATACTTGTATTAAAAATTCCCTACCGTTCCCTAACTACACTAACTGCTGTTGTATTTTTTTTTTTTTTTCCCTACTTCCCAATGACGTCATCAGGGGATTCCCACCACTGTCGCAACTCCTGGTGACGCCGTTGTTTCGGTTAAACGGGGTGGGGGACAAGTGCTGCATGGCCTATTTTTACAGGTCCTATAATTACCCGCAAACGATAGTACCTGGCAGTGCTATCCTCAATATACCAAATACTAAGCAATCTGTGCACAGGCGCTTAACAGTAGAATTATACAGGACAATTTAGGATGGTTATTTTAGCAATTACCCCACAAAGGAATCAATTGGCTTTTAATTTGACTACATAAAAATGTCGTTTTATTGGCCTATTAGAGGGGGACCATTTCTAATTTCCCCTAGCCCTTTTTGTCTATATATTACACCTCTCCCAGGTAACTAGTCTCCACCAGTGATTTATAACTAAGGTCTAAAAGCAAAGCGATGTACAGAAACTGCAACTCCTAATGATCCATGGTTATAGGGTCAGTTGTTTTCACAAGGCTTCTAATTAATAAGATGCTGTTACATGTACACAGCTTTAAATTCTTTTCTCTCATTTTCTAGAGTGGAACTGATTGATTATCTAGACAGCATTGACTGCACATTAGATGACTTCAAAGCGCTGCTATCAGGACGTCAGTTCAGCATAGACCGAGATCTGCTGGTAGATGTATGAACGCTTTTTTTTCTATATTGCTTAGATTGTGCATGCCATGTTCCTGAAGCCCACCGCCGGGAGAGCAATGTGTAGAGCAGGGACTCCGCTTCTGCCTTTACCACTGTCATTTTCATGAAGCCCACCACCGAGACACCCCCTCCCAGCCCAGGGTCCGCAGCATTGCCCCACTGCTGCCTCTGCAGGCTTCCTACAGCAGAGACCCTGTGTCCCCACTCCACTGCCGCCGCCCCTGGTAAGCTAAAGTCGGACTATAAAACGGACCCCCATTTGACACATTTAAAAACATTTTTTTCCTATTTTCCTCCTGAACATTTGGGGTGCGTCTTATGGTTCTGTACGTCTTATAGTCCGCAAAATATGGTACATGTAACAATTTTTTTTATTTAGTCACTAGACATGTTTTTTTTTTAAGTTTTTAAAAACAGTACAGTAGTTAAGGCTGGCTTCACACTTGCGTTTGAGCGACCTGCGCCTGTCTGCGCATGGCCACCGCTAAGCTCCGCCCCAGGCCGCGCCTCCTCCCGGCGGCTCCGCCTATGGGCGCATGATGCCGCATGCGACCTGCGTACCCTATCTTTAGCATTGGGTACGCAGGCTGTGCGCAGGTATGCGTTTGGCAGCGCATGCGTCCTTTTGACTGGTGTGCCGAGCGCACCAAAAGCAACATGCAACATTTTGGTGCGCTCGGCGCACCGTCAAAGGAACGCATGCGCCGCCAAACTCATACCTGCGCGCGGCCTCTGTACCTAATGCTAAAGATAGGGTACGCAGGTCGCATGCGGCGTCATGCGCCCATAGGCGGAGCCGCCGGGAGGAGGTGTGGCCGTGGGCGGAGCTTAGCTGCGGCCGTGCGCAGACAGGCGCAGGTCGCTCAAACGCAAGTGTGAAAGCACCCCAAGTCATCTAGCTATAAAATAATATAAACTAGTCTTAATAGTCTTTAAACCAGCGGTTCTCAACCTGTGGGTCTCGACCCCCACGGGGGTCGAACGACCAAAACACAGGGGTCGCTTAAAGGAGCCGGCGGCTCCAGCACTGTAGTGACAGCTGCAGCCGCCGGCTTCAAGAAGACATCCATACTTACCTTCCGTCGCTACCTTCCGTCGCTGCCTCCCTGTCGGCCGTGGCAGCTTTCTCCTGGCAGTGCGGTGACGTAGTACCGCTCATTAAGGTAATGAATATGGACGTGACGCCACTCCCATAGGCGTGGCGTCCATATTCATGTCCTTAATGAGCGGTATTACGTCACCTGCTGCGCACAGGAGGAAGCTGCCGCGGCCGTCAGGAATGCAGGGACCTGCAGCGACGGAGCGAGGAGGGTAAGTATGATGGGGGGAGGACGGGGGAGCAGAGCCATGTATACAGGATGGGAGGGGGAGCGGAGCCATGTATACAGGATGGGAGGATGGAGCATACTTGGGCGGCCTCTCTCTCAGGCCTCAGGCGTAGCACAGGCTCAGCAGGAGAACATCAGACACCGACCTCAGACAGACTTCAGATAATGGCGGGGTCGTCACGGGTAGACCAAGGAGGAACCGGCAGGACATCGGGACATCAGGAACACGGACTGGATCTCAGGGACACAGGAACACGGACAAGACATCAGGAACACGGATTGGATATCAGGGACAGGACATCAGGAACACAGATTGGATCCCAGGAACACAGACAGGACATCAGGACACAGGAACACGGACCCGGACATCAGGAACACGGATTGGATCTCAGGGAGTCAGGAACACGGACTGGATATCAGGAACACGGATTGGATCTCAGGGACACAGGAACACGGACAGGACATCAGGAACACGGATTGGATCTCAAGGACACAGGAACACGGACTGGACATCAGGAACACGGATTGGATCTCCGGAAGTCAGGAACACGGACAGGACATCAGGAACATGGATTGGATCTCAGGGAGTCAGGAACATGGACGGGACATTGACATCGGACTCCGGGCATCTGGCAATGATCGGCAGGCTCCGGACATCTGGCAACGATCAGCAGGCTCCGGACATCAGGCAGGGAGGATAGGATCCGAACATCTGGAAGTGGTCGTCGGACATCGGACATCAGGTCATGGTCATCAGGCATAGGATCCGGACATCTGGCAGCGACCTGAAAAGGAACCCAGCGGTCTGGTGCAAGCCCCGCCAGGCTCAACGTGAGCTGGCCGGGAATTGCACAGAAGCTGAGCACAGAGTAACAGAAACTCAGCACACACCGGACTCCTCCTTCCAAGATGAACTCAGGTTATATAGCAAGGATTCACAGTCACTGGCACAGGGTTCAGGACACAGCAGGATTTCAGGAACATAACACAGAGGACACAGTTCAGACAGTCAGGTACAGGATGCGATCCAGGATCAGGGATTCAGGTAATTAGACACAGCAGGAACAGGCCTGGATATACAGCCTCCAGGAACGGCGATCTGGGTACTCAGCCCCCAGCATAGGCGAAAACACAAGACACAGTTCAGACATTCAGGTACCGGGTTAGATCCAGGATCAGGGATTCAGGAAACAAGACATAGCAGGAACAGTAGAAACCATACCCTTCTACTACTTAAAGTAAAAAAGTTCAAAGAGAGTTTCTTAGAAAATTGAAAAAATAATTTTATTATAAACAGATTAAAATTGTACTAAATAATAGAGCAACTCAACTTAGCAGGCAAACTGTACAGGGGAAAATATTTCCTACAAGTAACTACTAGGGCATTTAATATTGACACATGTATAAAGCATTCATAAATCTAAATTTACAATAAATCGGCAATAAGGTTATTTTCATTATAAATTTTCCCATCAGCATAGGCATAGGCGAAAACACAAGACACAGTTCAGACATTCAGGTACCGGGTTAGATCGAGGATCAGGGATTCAGGAAACAAGACACAGCAGGAACAGGCCTGGATATACAGCCTCCAGGAACGGCGATCTGGGTACTCAGCCCCAGGCATAGGCAGAAACACAAGACACAGTTCAGACATTCAGGTACCAGGATAGATCCAGGATCAGGGATTCAGGGAACAAGACACAGCAGGAACAGGGAATCAGCTCTCCAGAGCTGATTGAACTCAGAGCAGGAGCTGAACACACAGCCACAACGGCTAGGTTCAGGAACTCAATGCAGATTCAATGCGAAGCTCTGGCAACGCCCACTAGGACTGGGGAACTTTATATATGAACTGCTTCACAGCGATAGGCTGGAGCAGTAATTCTAGTACACACCCAATCCTCATAAAAGCAGGACAGGTGTGGGCCGCGCCCCCTATGCAGAGCCAGACAGCTCAACACAGAGGAACACCTGACAGTGGCTGCTGCCACACACGTAGTAAGACATGCACAGTGCAGAGGACTTTGCAACCTACGGATGGTCTCTACAGCAGGCCAGGCACCTGACAGAAGCTGCTGCCACACACGTAGTAAGTCATGCACCACTGCAGAGGACTTTGCAACCTACGGATGGCTTTTACAGCAGGTCAGGGACCGCACATGCGGGTGGTCATGCAACGCAGCGGAGACACTCACAGCAAGTACGGCTACGCAGCAGAGCTGGGAACTGAGCAGCATCCATACAGGTAACAGACAACAGTATCCCAACTGGTTAGGGGGAAAGGAGCAAAAGGGTTAAAGCAGAGACATGCTGAGTAACGCTGGAAAACAAAGTACAGACAATTCCAGCGTTACACATATATACAGGATGGGAGGATGGGAGCGGAGCCATGTATACAGGATGGGAAGGGGGAACGGAGCAATATATACAGGATGGGAGCGGAGCCATGTATATAGGATGGGAGGGGGAGCGGAGCCATGTATACAGGATGGGAGGGGGAGCGGAGCCATATATACAGGATGGGAGGATGGGTGAGGAGCCATGTATATAGGATGGGAGGGTGGAGCGGAGCCATGTATACAGGATGGGAGGGTGGGAGCGGAGCCATGTATATAGGATGGGAGGTGGGAGCGGAGCCATGTATACAGGATGGGAGCGGAGCCATGTATATAGGATGGGAGGGTGGGAGCGGAGCCATGTATATAGGATGGGAGGGTGGGAGCGGAGCCATGTATATAGGATGGGAGGGTGGGAGCGGAGCCATGTATACAGGATGGGAAGGTGGGAGCGGAGCCATGTATACAGGATGGGAGGGGGGGAGCGGAGCTATATATACAGGATGGGAGGGTGGGAGCAGAGCCATGTATACAGGATGGGAGGGGGAGCGGAGCCATGTATACAGGATGGGAGGGTGGGAGCGGAGCCATATATACAGGATGGGAGGGAGGAGCGGAGCCATATATACAGGATGGGAGCGGAGCCATGTATACAGGATGGGAGCGGAGCCATATATACAGGATGGGAGCGGAGCCATTATACAGGATGGGAGATGGGAGCGGAGCCATTATACTGGATGGGAGGGGGAGCGGAGCCATATATACAGGATGGGAGGGGGGAGCGGAGCCATATATACAGGATGGGAGGGGGAGCGAGCCATATAAGATGGCAGAGCCATGTATACAGGATGGGAGAATGGGAGCGGAGCCATATATACAGGATGGGAGGGGGAGCGGAGCCATGTATACAGGATGGGAGGGGGAGCGGAGCCATGTATACAGGATGGGGAGGGCGGAGCCATGTATACAGGATGGGAGCGGAGCCATGTATACAGGATGGGAGGGGGAGCGGAGCCATATATACAGGATGGGAGGATGGGAGCGGAGCCATGTATACAGGATGGGAGGGGGAGCGGAGCCATATATACAGGATGGGAGCGGAGCCATATATACAGCATATTTCCGATGGCTTTAGCCCAGTGGCGTAGCAGGGGCGTAGCGTGGGCGGGCGAGGGGCGGTCCGCCCCAGGCAGCACGTGTGTGGGGCGGTCCGCCCCAGGCAGCACGTGTGTGGGGCGGTCCGCCCCAGGCAGCACGTGTGTGGGGCGGTCCGCCCCAGGCAGCACGTGTGTGGGGCGGTCCGCCCCAGGCAGCACGTGTGTGGGGCGGTCCGC
>JARQOD010000005.1:362160212-362216746 GCA_033576555.1 Oophaga sylvatica
TCTAGAGGTCTCAGGGGTATCAGCGCTGCTGTACCCCAACCTCTCCCTTGGCGGATCTGTATTACTCAAAGTCCCTGCAGAATCCTTGCCGGCCCTGGGGGATGAGGAGAGCTTCTCTGGCGGGAACGCAAACCACACGTGCGGTCACTGCGTTCTTCGCCCTGGGGGGAAGCATGGGCACTGCGCCAGAAACCCCTGAGGGTCCCTGTGGCGCCTTGGCTGGTGAGTACTCCACACAAATTTTAATAATAATTATGTGTGAGTGCTTTAGCGTCTGAATGAGCAGCGCTATTACTAATGTCAGTATGCTTCAGCGCTGCTGTGACAGCGTTACTACATGTATGTCAGTATGCTTCAGCGCTGCTGTGACAGCGCTACTACTTGTAATGTCAGTATGCTTCAGCGCTGCTGTGACAGCGCTACTACATGTAATGTCAGTATGCTTCAGCGCTGCTGTGACAGCGCTACTACATGTAATGTCAGTATGCTTCAGCGCTGCTGTGACAGCGCTACTACATGTAATGTCAGTATGCTTCAGCGCTGCTGTGACAGCGCTACTACATGTAATGTCAGTATGCTTCAGCGCTGCTGTGACAGCGCTGTTACAAGAAGATGTGGTGATTTTTTGTCCGCAGGCAGATAGCTGCAGGACAGAGAGGGAGCAGGAGCGGGGAGAGTTCGCGCTCATTATTTGAGCTAGCAGGGGGCGTGGCCTATCTATCCCGGTCTTTTGAGCAGGAAGACGCGCGCTCTGGCTTTTCTCCTGCGACCCCCTCACTGTGGCGGCCATTACTCAGGCTCCTGGGCTCCTCGGACCGCTCCTCTCCTCATATAGACACCACGGCCAGCTGGGTGAGTGCGGATTCCTCACCCCGCAGCGCAGCGATCGCTATCCTGCAGCTGCAGTCTCATCAGAGACATAAAAATTGGCTGGGGCTCACAAATATATATATATTTTGGTGAGTTTGCAATATTAACCCCTTTGAGGGTTATTTCTACCAGCTAAATTTGCTGACTGAATACCGCTGGGGTAACTCTGCTTGGTGGAGCGTTAACCCTTCAGCGTTTGAAAAAAAAAAAAAAAAAAAACCGCATAGTTTTTTGCTGGTATTACCGCTTTGACCTGCTCATACAGGTGAGACATGTCTGAACAGAGTTCAGATGCCGCGGATCACGTCCCAGTGCCATTGCGGCAATCAGATACGCAGACCTCCACAGCGTCTAGCGCTGCGGTCGACAGCGGTGGAAAATTGGATGATATCGCTCGATCGATTAATAACTTATCTGACCTTTTAGGTCAATATGTGTCTGCTAATTCCTCTCAGAGGAAGCGACGCAGGCCGTTACCGGCCTCTACACGGAGCGAGTCAGATGTATCTGATATTGGGCAGAGTTCCCCTTTAAATTCGGATGGAGAAATATCCGATTCAGATGCGGACGAGCCGCAGGGGCGTTCCTCTATGACGAAGCGTACGGAGGCATTAATTGAAGCCATGAGAGATATATTACAGTTACCGGAGGAGGTAACTAGTCGTCCTGGTAAATCAGCACGCTTGTTCCAGGAGTCCCGTGCTTCGCGCACAACATTGCCAGCTCTGGATGAGCTTAATGGTGTAATAGAGGAGGAACGTCTATGTCCAGATAAGCGTTTTCATGGAACGCATTTCTTTGATACACTTTATCCTTGCTCTACGGAGTTAAAGGCTAATTGGACTTCTGCTCCTGAAGTGGATGTGTCTTTGTCTCAGCTTAGTAAATCCTCTCTACTCCCTATTAAGGGAAAAGCGAGCTTACAGGAGCCTTTGGATAGAAAGGCAGAATTGGCGGCAAAAGCAAGCTATGAGGCTGCGGGTCATGGATTTCGAGCAGTGCTAGGATCCATGTGTGCTGCTAGAGCTTCTCTAAGCTGGTTGGCACGTCTGAAGACGGAGTTGCAAAATGAATCTCCGTTATCTGAGATACGGGAAACTTGTGAATGGTTAGAAACGGCAGCCTGTTATATCTTTGATGCCGGTCTGGATACGGCATCTCTGCTGGCCAAAGCGCAAGCTTCAGCGGTCACAGTCAGAAGAGCTTTATGGCTCAGACAGTGGGCCGGGGACGCAGTTTCCAAACAAGGGTTGTTGGCCTTACCTTACAAGGGTGGCCATCTTTTTGGATCCGACCTCACAGAGCTGATTTCCAAGGCTAAGGCGAAGGAATCAGCATTACCACAGCGAAGGGCCATGGCCTCGGTGTCCAGTAAGCCTGGTGTTTATAGTGGTCGGCGGTCCTTTCGGGGCCGAGGACGATCTAGTCACTCCTCGTGGGGATCGGGTCGTCCTTCTTTCTCAGGAAAGAAATCCTCTCAGAAAACTCGTACTCCCTGGAAGCAGAGTTTCCGCCAGAACAAGCGGGAACTTGACAAGAAACCCGCAAAGTCGGATTGACGCCAGGGGTCCACTCGAGGATTCTCGAGTGGGGGGTCGCCTGCTTCTTTTCAAGGAGACTTGGATGGCTCGCGTTCCAGATTCCTGGGTAACGCGGATAGTGTCGGCAGGCTATTTCATAGAGTTTGCTTCTCAACCCCCAAATGTTTTTTGTCAATCTCGCGTTCCGTCGGAACCCGAGCTTGTTGTCGCTCTACAGCGAGAGGTCGAATCGCTACTACAAAAGGGTGTAGTGATACCGGTTCCGTCAGAGGACCGAGGGAAAGGTTTTTATTCCAACCTTTTTATAGTTCCCAAAAAGGAGAACAAATTTCGCCCGATTCTGGATCTCAAGCGATTAAACCGGCATGTCCATGCCCGGAAATTTCGCATGGAGTCGCTTCGTTCCGTTGTGGCAGCTCTGTCACAGAACGATTTTCTGGTGTCAATCGACATTCGCGACGCCTATTTGCATATTCCCATCGGAAAGGCTCATCAGCGCTTTCTTCGATTTGCCATAGGTCAGAATCATTACCAGTTCGTGGCTCTGCCGTACGGCTTAGCCTCAGCGCCAAGGGTCTTTACAAAAATTCTGGCGCCCCTCATGGCACTCCTTCGAAGACAGGGGATTACGATTCTCCCTTATCTGGACGATCTTTTGATCGTGGCTTCCTCGGAGGAGGAGGCGTTGACGGCTCGGGATTTGTCTCTTCAGTTTCTGAAAGACTTCGGTTGGCTGGTCAATTGGGAGAAGTCGTCCCTGGAACCATCGAGGACAATTCTCTTTTTGGGAATGCATCTCGACACGTTTCGGTCGGTAGTTTCCCTACCACCAGACAAACAGTCATGTCTTCTTCGACATGTACAGATTATGACATCCTCAACGGCAATGTCCCTACGGAAGTGTATGCGTCTTCTGGGACTGATGGTGGCGTCCATGGAGGCAATTCCTTTTGCCCAGTTCCACTCCAGGACTCTTCAAAGGTTCATCTTGAGTCGATGGAATCAGTCGCAATCGCTGGATTGCAGTGTCACCATTTCTCGCGCGGTGCGGGATTCTCTAGAATGGTGGTTACGTCCAGGGGCATTCTCCCTGGGGAAGTCTTTCCTCCCTCTGAAGTGGTCAGTCATAACCACCGATGCCAGCCTGACGGGCTGGGGGGGTGTTTGGAACAATCTCTGGATTCAGGGGGTATGGTCACCGGAAGAGTCTGTGCTTCCGATCAACATCCTGGAATTGAGGGCGATTTTCCTTTGCCTCCAACATTGGACGGTCCCTTTGAGCGGTCTGCCAGTCCGTGTGCAGACAGACAATGCGACGGCTGTCGCGTATATCAATCACCAAGGTGGGACAAGGAGTTCCAGACTCATGGTAGAGGTGTCCCGAATTCTGATTTGGGCAGAGGCCAATGTACCAGCCATTTCGGCGATTCACATTCCAGGGGTTCAGAATATTACAGCGGACTTTCTCAGTCGCAGAAGGATGGATCCCGGGGAATGGAGCCTCCACCCGGAAGTCTTTGCACTACTGTGCTCTCGCTGGGGAACCCCCCAAGTGGATTTGATGGCATCCAGGTCCAATGCCAAGTTACCGACATTCATGTCCAGGTACAAGGACCCGAAGGCGGTGGCGGTGGATGCTCTAGTGGCTCAGTGGGATCAGTTCGAGCTGATCTATGTATTCCCGCCGATATCCTTACTGCGTCGGATCAGACTAGAGAGAATTCCAGCTATTCTGATAGCTCCAGACTGGCCAAGAAGGGTGTGGTTCTCGACAATAATGTCGCTGTTGGCGGCACCTCCGTTTCCACTCCCTCTTCAACCGGACTTGTTGACTCAGGGGCCCGTTTGTCATCCGGACTTGATGTCCCTGCGTTTGACGGCGTGGCTCTTGAGACCGAAATCTTGACCCGTAGAGGTTTTTCAGCCGAGGTCATTGCTACCCTTCGTGCTGCAAGATGTCCGGCTACTTCTAGGATTTACCACAAAATTTGGGAAACCTTCTTTTCGTGGTGTTTGGGGTCTTCTCGGAACCCGAGAAAATTTTCCATTCCCAACCTGTTGGCTTTTCTGCAGCATGGGCTAGACAAGGGTTTGGCAGTTAGCACTCTGAAAGGTCAGATTTCTGCTCTGTCCTTATTGTTCCGGAGAACCATTGCTTCGAATAGAGACGTGCTCTCCTTTTTCCGAGGTATCTCTCGTAAGTTTCCGCCGCGGAAGGCACCCGTGTCTCCTTGGCGGCTCAACCTTGTTTTGGAGGCTCTTCAGCATAAACCTTTTGAACCTATGGTTTCTGCTAGCCTTTCTTTACTTTCTTGGAAGGTGGCTTTCCTTGTTGCAGTCACTTCCTTGAGGAGAGTTTCTGAATTGGCAGCTCTTTCTTGTTCGCCTCCTTTTCTGGAGTTTTTTCCGGATCGTGTAGTGCTTCGCACTCGGGGTGATTTTTTGCCTAAAGTGGTGTCACAATTTCATGTTAACCAGGATATTGTGTTGCCTTCACTCTGTCCGGATCCGAAGAATACGAAAGAGCGAGATTTACACACATTGGATTTAGTGCGGGCCTTGAAGTTTTATCTATCTATTACTCAAGGTTTTCGTAAGACGGACTCCCTGTTTGTGGTTCCGGCAGGTCGTCGGCGTGGTCAACGAGCTTCCAAGGGTTCTATAGCTCGTTGGATCCGGTCAGCTATTTTGGAAGCTTACCGTCTTCGGGGTGAATCTTGCCCGATTAAGATTCGAGCCCATTCCACGAGAGCTGTGGCTTCATCGTGGGCTTTTCATCAAGGTGCTTCGGCAGTGCAGCTTTGCCGAGCGGCGACTTGGCGCTCTGTCCACACGTTTACAAGGTTTTATAAAGTGGACGTCAGTGCTTCCGCTGATGCAGCCCTCGGACGTAGGGTCCTGCAGGCAGCTGTAGTTTAAAGTTCTGGATGAACTTGTGTTTAGCGCTGGTTGCGCTTTGTTGTTAAGGTTGTTGGGTTTCTGCCTTTTGTTGGTTTTTTCCCACCCTTATTTTTGAACTGCTTTGGGACGTCCCATCAGTAATGAATACTGTGGCTCTCTTCCTTCATCTGCAGCTGAAACACGGATTTTGGTAAAGACTTACCTGTAAAATCCTTTTCAGCGAAGGAAGGAAGAGAGACACAGCACCCTCCCACGGCAGAAGTGTGTTGATGTTTTCAGATGCAGCGCGACCCTTATCTGATAGCGATTATCTGGGCTGAGGTCAGCGCGCTAAGGCTCTGTTCCAGCATCGCCAGCTCATCGCAGTAGTCAGGTTCCGTGAGTAGTACCTGGAACTCTGTGGTTTTTGGCTTTCTTTGCATGCATAACCTGTATCCTTGTGTTTTTTCTCTGAAGTTCCTTCAGAAGGGGTTATGTTGCTCCGCTGGTGATCTTGGCTCTTTTCCTAAAAGCTTTGGTACGACTGGAGCTGAGTAGGAGGAGCCCGAGCTGGAGGGGCCAGCCAGTCATCACTCTTTTGATCTGAGGTAACATCCTGATCTGGGGCTCCGCCTACCCATCAGTAATGAATACTGTGTCTCTCTTCCTTCCTTCGCTGAAAAGGATTTTACAGGTAAGTCTTTACCAAAATCCGTGTTTTAATGCACATGGCAAGACAACACTGGAGTATATTACACCCCTGTGCAGTCATTACATTGCATTTTACTTACATGGATTTACCTATACTTTTAAAGTGATCAATGGGAAGCTTCCCTGGTAAAAGAAATAATATTTGCCTTCATAACCCACCCCTACTCCAGCACTGCTGCTCCAACAGTTTCTGCCAGACCAGAAGTGATGATGACCGCAAAGGGAATCTGTCACCAGGTTGTTGCTATCCCATCTGAAAGCAGCATGATGTAGGTGCAGAGACAAGGATTCCAGTGATGCATCTTATACTAGGCTCTGGAATATATCTATTTTTTTATAATCACTACTCTCTGCTGCAGAGCTACTAGTTCTCTCACTTCTGAGTCCTTTTTAACCCCGACCTCATCACTTTCTGTCTATGCACAGTGTACGCAGAAAGCTGCCAATCGGTGGTGGGGTTGGGGTTACATAGGGCTCATGAATATGGAGGACTACATGACAGCAGGTGTACTAGTTCGTTAGTAATAGTCTCCTGCAGATAAATCAGTGTTTTTATGAAAACTGCAGTGACACATTGCTAGTATCATGGTTTCTGCCCCTACATCATGCTGCTGTCAGATTAGGTGACAGAACCTGGTGACAGCTTCCCTTACATTTTTGCGTGTCTATTGCATCGATGAAAACTTTTCTTATTGTTATCACTGCTCTCAAGGAATGCTGTTTAATAGAGGTGCAGCGTTTTTTGATGCATCCTACAGTGAGACGCAGTAGTGAATAACATACCCAGATTGTACACACAAAGGACTCCTATGACATTAAAGTACCACTTTGCAGTCAGATCCCATAAGCGACTTTCTCTTTCTTTTACCTCTGTTGGGATTTTTGTTTTTCCTGACAAGGATTCTGACTCCATTTGAGAAAATACACACAGGGAACATGATCTGTAACTGGTGTAATTCTGCCCGATGTGGTGGTATATTTTACCTTTTTTGTATTCTCGTTTAGCTGCAATAATGACTCTGCTGTATGTCCATCATATAAGATACTGCTTTTTCGCAGTATATCGTTTAGTAATGTATGTATCTGACTTACTAAAATGCATTTTTAACTCGCCACATCGCAGACAGACAGGAACCCGAAGGAGAATGAAAAACGGCACAGAAAAACATATAGTGGTAAGTAGTAACTGACAAGCTGAACACTTATTTGGTGAGAACGTTTATTGCAGAGAGAATTATTAGTTCTCTGAGGTCTTCATAAGAATTGTTATTCCAAAGTTATGTATATAGTATGGAGATTTCGGGAATGCAGCAAGTAGCACAATATTTCTTGAACCTAGAATATACAGGTGCTTCTCACAAAATTACAGTATCATCACAAAGTTAATTTATTTCAGTTCTTCAATACAAAATGTGAAACTCCTATATTATATAGTCATTACAAACAGAATAATCTATTTCGTGTTTATTTCTGTTAATGTTGATGATTATGCCTTATAGCTAATGAAAGCCCAAAAGTCATTATCTCCGTAAATTAGAATACTTTATAACACTAGCTTGAAAAAATGATTTTAAAATCTGAAATGTTGGCTACTAAAATGTAGGTTCAGTAATTTTACTCAATATTTGGTTGGGGCTCCTTTTGCATTAATTACTGCATGAATGCGGTGTGGCATGGAGGCGATCAGCTTGTGGCACTGCTGAGGTGTTATGGAAGCCCAGGTTGCTTTGATAACAGCCTTCAGCTCGTCTGCATTGTTGGGTCTGGTGTCTCTCATCTTCCTCTTGACAATATCCCATAGATTCTCTATGGAGTTAAGGTCAGGCGAGTTTGCTGGCCAATCAAGCACAGTGATACTGTTGTTTGTAAACCAAGTATTGATACTTTTGGCAGTGTGGACAGATGCCAAGTCCTGCTGGAGAATGAAATTTTCAAAAAGTTTGTCAGCGGAGGGAAGCATGAAGTTCTCTAAAATTTCCTGGTAGACGGCTGCGCTGACTTTGGTCTTAATAAAACACAGTGGACCTACACCAGCAGATGACATGGCTCCCAAACCATCACTGATAGTGGAACCTTCAGACTAGACCTCAGGCAGCTTGGGTTGTGTGCCTCTCCACTCTTCCTCCAGACTCTGGGACCTTGATTTCCAAATTAAATGCAAAATTTCTCCTTTGCCTCACTGGGGGACACAGGACCATGGGTGTATGCTGCTGCCACTAGGAGGCTGACACTAAGTTAATACAAAAAAAGTTAGCTCCTCTGCAGTATACACCTAGTACTGGCTCCAACACAAACCAGTTCATGCTTAGTGTTCATAGGAGGCACATCGGGTCAGGTCTTCAGACCACAATTTTTTATTTCAGCTGCAGATGAAGGAAGAGAGCCACAGTATTCATTACTGATGGGTAGGCGGAGCCCCAGATCAGGATGTTACCTCAGATCAAAAGAGTGATGACTGGCTGGCCCCTCCAGCTCGCGCTCCTCCTACTCAGCTCCAGTCTAAGATTTGAGGTCCAGAGGATGGTCGCTGCTAATGCAGCTCCTCAGAAAATTTTATTATTTTAATATTCGGACAGGAGACTTGGATCACTAGTTGGTCTAGAGGTCTCAGGGGTATCAGCGCTGCTGTACCCCAACCTCTCCCTTGGCGGATCTGTATTTACTCAAAGTCCCTGCAGAATCCTTGCCGGCCCTGGGGGATGAGGAGAGCTTCCCTGGCGGGAACGCAAACCACACGTGCGGTCACTGCGTTCTTCGCCCTGGGGGGAAGCATGGGCACTGCGCCAGAAACCCCTGAGGGTCCCTGTGGCGCCTTGGCTGGTGAGTACTCCACACAAATTTTAATAATAATTATGTGTGAGTGCTTTAGCGTCTGAATGAGCAGCGCTATTACTAGTGTCAGCGTTACTATGTCAGTATGCGTCAGCGCTGCTGGGACAGCGCTACTACATGTAATGTCAGTATGCTTCAGCGCTGCTGTGACAGCGCTACTACATGTAAATGTCAGTAAGCTTCAGCGCTGCTGTGACAGCGCTACTACATGTAATGTCAGTATGCTTCAGCGCTGCTGTGACAGCGCTACTACATGAAGATGTGGTGATTTTTTGTCCGCAGGCAGATAGCTGCAGGACAGAGAGGGAGCAGGAGCGGGGAGAGTTCGCGCTCATTATTTGAGCTAGCAGGGGGCGTGGCCTATCTATCCCGGTCTTTTGAGCAGGAAGACGCGCGCTCTGGCTTTTCTCCTGCGACCCCCTCACTGTGGCGGCCATTACTCAGGCTCCTGGGCTCCTCGGACCGCTCCCCTCCTCATATAGACACCACGGCCAGCTGGGTGAGTGTGGATTCCTCACCCCGCAGCGCAGCGATCGCTATCCTGCAGCTGCAGTCTCATCAGAGACATAAAAATTGGCTGGGGCTCACAAATATATATATTTTGGTGAGTTTGCAATATTAACCCCTTTGAGGGTTATTTCTACCTGCTAAATTTGCTGACTGAATACCGCTGGGGTAACTCTGCTTGGTGGAGCGTTAACCCTTCAGCGTTTGAAAAAAAAAAAAAAAAAAAAAAAAAAACCGCATATGTTTTTTTGCTGGTATTACCGCTTTGACCTGCTCATACAGATGAGACATGTCTGAACAGAGTTCAGATGCCGCGGATCACGTCCCAGTGCCATTGCGGCAATCAGATACGCAGACCTCCACAGCGTCTAGCGCTGCGGTCGACAGCGGTGGAAAATTGGATGATACCGCTCGATCGATTAATAACTTATCTGACCTTTTAGGTCAATATGTGTCTGCTAATTCCTCTCAGAGGAAGCGACGCAGGCCGTTACCGGCCTCTACACGGAGCGAGTCAGATGTATCTGATATTGGGCAGAGTTCCCCTTTATATTCGGATGGAGAAATATCCGATTCAGATGCGGACGAGCCGCAGGGGCGTTCCTCTATGACGAAGCGTACGGAGGCATTAATTGAAGCCATGAGAGATATTCTACAGTTACCGGAGGAGGTAACTAGTCGTCCTGGTAAATCAGCACGCATGTTCCAGGAGTCCCGTGCTTCGTGCACAACATTGCCAGCTCTGGATGAGCTTAATGGTGTAATAGAGGAGGAACGTCTATGTCCAGATAAGCGTTTTCATGGAACGCATTTCTTTGATACACTTTATCCTTGCTCTACGGAGTTAAAGGCTAATTGGACTTCTGCTCCTGAAGTGGATGTGTCTTTATCGCAGCTTAGTAAATCCTCACTACTCCCTATTAAGGGAAAAGCGAGCTTACAGGAGCCTTTGGATAGAAAGGCAGAATTGGCGGCAAAAGCAAGCTATGAGGCTGCGGGTCATGGATTTCGAGCAGTGCTAGGATCCATGTGTGCTGCTAGAGCTTCTCTAAGCTGGTTGGCACGTCTGAAGACGGAGTTGCAAAATGAATCTCCGTTATCTGAGATACGGGAAACTTGTGAATGGTTAGAAACGGCAGCCTGTTATATCTTTGATGCCGGTCTGGATACGGCATCTCTGCTGGCCAAAGCGCAAGCTTCAGCGGTCACAGTCAGAAGAGCTTTATGGCTCAGACAGTGGGCCGGGGACGCAGTTTCCAAACAAGGGTTGTTGGCCTTACCTTACAAGGGTGGCCATCTTTTTGGATCCGACCTCACAGAGCTGATTTCCAAGGCTAAGGCGAAGGAATCAGCATTACCACAGCGAAGGGCCATGGCCTCGGTGTCCAGTAAGCCTGGTGTTTATAGTGGTCGGCGGTCCTTTCGGGGCCGAGGACGATCTAGTCACTCCTCGTGGGGATCGGGTCGTCCTTCTTTCTCAGGAAAGAAATCCTCTCAGAAAACTCGTACTCCCTGGAAGCAGAGTTTCCGCCAGAACAAGCGGGAACTTGACAAGAAAACCGCAAAGTCGGATTGACGCCAGGGGTCCACTCGAGGATTCTCGAGTGGGGGGTCGCCTGCTTCTTTCAAGGAGACTTGGATGGCTCGCGTTCCAGATTCCTGGGTAACGCGGATAGTGTCGGCAGGCTATTTCATAGAGTTTGCTTCTCAACCCCCAAATGTTTTTTGTCAATCTCGCGTTCCGTCGGAACCCGAGCTTGTTGTCGCTCTACAGCGAGAGGTCGAATCGCTACTACAAAAGGGTGTAGTGATACCGGTTCCGTCAGAGGACCGAGGGAAAGGTTTTTATTCCAACCTTTTTATAGTTCCCAAAAAGGAGAACAAATTTCGCCCGATTCTGGATCTCAAGCGATTGAACCGGCATGTCCATGCCCGGAAATTTCGCATGGAGTCGCTTCGTTCCGTTGTGGCAGCTCTGTCACAGAACGATTTTCTGGTGTCAATCGACATTCGCGACGCCTATTTGCATATTCCCATCGAGAAGGCTCATCAGCGCTTTCTTCGATTTGCCATAGGTCAGAATCATTACCAGTTCGTGGCTCTGCCGTTCGGCTTAGCCTCAGCGCCAAGGGTCTTTACAAAAATTCTGGCGCCCCTCATGGCACTCCTTCGAAGACAGGGATTACGATTCTCCCTTATCTGGACGATCTTTTGATCGTGGCTTCCTCGGAGGAGGAGGCGTTGACGGCTCGGGATTTGTCTCTTCAGTTTCTGAAAGACTTCGGTTGGCTGGTCAATTGGGAGAAGTCGTCCCTGGAACCATCGAGGACAATTCTCTTTTTGGGAATGCATCTCGACACGTTTCGGTCGGTAGTTTCCCTACCACCAGACAAACAGTCATGTCTTCTTCGACATGTACAGATTATGACATCCTCAACGGCAATGTCCCTACGGAAGTGTATGCGTCTTCTGGGACTGATGGTGGCGTCCATGGAGGCAATTCCTTTTGCCCAGTTCCACTCCAGGACTCTTCAAAGGTTCATCTTGAGTCGATGGAATCAGTCGCAATCGCTGGATTGCAGTGTCACCATTTCCGCGCGGTGCGGGATTCTCTAGAATGGTGGTTACGTCCAGGGGCATTCTCCCTGGGGAAGTCTTTCCTCCCTCTGAAGTGGTCAGTCATAACCACCGATGCCAGCCTGACGGGCTGGGGGGTGTTTGGAACAATCTCTGGATTCAGGGGTATGGTCACCGGAAGAGTCTGTGCTTCCGATCAACATCCTGGAATTGAGGGCGATTTTTCTTTGCCTCCAACATTGGACGGTCCCTTTGAGCGGTCTGCCAGTCCGTGTGCAGACAGACAATGCGACGGCTGTCGCGTATATCAATCACCAAGGTGGGACAAGGAGTTCCAGACTCATGGTAGAGGTGTCCCGAATTCTGATTTGGGCAGAGGCCAATGTACCAGCCATTTCGGCGATTCACATTCCAAGGGGTTCAGAATATTACAGCGGACTTTCTCAGTCGCAGAAGGATGGATCCCGGGGAATGGAGCCTCCACCCGGAAGTCTTTGCACTACTGTGCTCTCGCTGGGGAACCCCCAAGTGGATTTGATGGCTTCCAGGTCCAATGCCAAGTTACCGACATTCATGTCCAGGTACAAGGACCCGAAGGCGGTGGCGGTGGATGCTCTAGTGGCTCAGTGGGATCAGTTCAAGCTGATCTATGTATTCCGCCGATATCCTTACTTCCTCTAGTGCTGCGTCGGATCAGACTAGAGAGAATTCCAGCTATTCTGATAGCTCCAGACTGGCCAAGAAGGGTGTGGTTCTCGACAATAATGTCGCTGTTGGCGGCACCTCCGTTTCCACTCCCTCTTCAACCGGACTTGTTGACTCAGGGGCCCATTTGTCATCCGGACTTGATGTCCCTGCGTTTGACGGCGTGGCTCTTGAGACCGAGATCTTGACCCGTAGAGGTTTTTTAGCCGAGGTCATTGCTACCCTTCGTGCTGCAAGATGTCCGGCTACTTCTAGGATTTACCACAAAAATTTGGGAAACCTTCTTTTCGTGGTGTTTGGGGTCTTCTCGGAACCCGAGAAAATTTTCCATTCCCAACCTGTTGGCTTTTCTGCAGCATGGGCTAGACAAGGGTTTGGCAGTTAGCACTCTGAAAGGTCAGATTTCTGCTCTGTCCTTATTGTTCCGGAGAACCATTGCTTCGAATAGAGACGTGATCTCTTTTTTCCGAGGTATCTCTCGTAAGTTTCCGCCGCGGAAGGCACCCGTGTCTCCTTGGCGGCTCAACCTTGTTTTGGAGGCTCTTCAGCATAAACCTTTTGAACCTATGGTTTCTGCTAGCCTTTCTTTACTTTCTTGGAAGGTGGCTTTCCTTGTTGCAGTCACTTCCTTGAGGAGAGTTTCTGAATTGGCAGCTCTTTCTTGCTCGCCTCCTTTTCTGGAGTTTTTTCCGGATCGTGTAGTGCTTCGCACTCGGGTGATTTTTTGCCTAAAGTGGTGTCACAATTTCATGTTAACCAGGATATTGTGTTGCCTTCACTCTGTCCGGATCCGAAGAATACGAAAGAGCGAGATTTACACACATTGGATTTAGTGCGGGCCTTGAAGTTTTATCTATCTATTACTCAAGGTTTTCGTAAGACGGACTCCCTGTTTGTGGTTCCGGCAGGTCGTCGGCGTGGTCAACGAGCTTCCAAGGGTTCTATAGCTCGTTGGATCCGGTCAGCTATTTTGGAAGCTTACCGTCTTCGGGGTGAATCTTGCCCGATTAAGATTCGAGCCCATTCCACGAGAGCTGTGGCTTCATCGTGGGCTTTTCATCAAGGTGCTTCGGCAGTGCAGCTTTGCCGAGCGGCGACTTGGCGCTCTGTCCACACGTTTACAAGGTTTTATAAAGTGGACGTCAGTGCTTCCGCTGATGCAGCCTCGGACGAAAGGGGCCTGCAGGCAGCTGTAGTTTAAAGTTCTGGATGAACTTGTGTTTAGCGCTGGTTGCGCTTTGTTGTTAAGGTTGTTGGGTTTCTGCCTTTTGTTGGTTTTTTCCACCCTTATTTTTGAACTGCTTTGGGACGTCCCATCAGTAATGAATACTGTGGCTCTCTTCCTTCATCTGCAGCTGAAACACGGATTTTGGTAAAGACTTACCTGTAAAATCCTTTTCAGCGAAGGAAGGAAGAGAGACACAGCACCCTCCCACGGCAGAAGTGTGTTGATGTTTTCAGATGCAGCGCGACCCTTATCTGATAGCGATTATCTGGGCTGAGGTCAGCGCGCTAAGGCTCTGTTCCAGCATCGCCAGCTCATCGCAGTAGTCAGGTTCCGTGAGTAGTACCTGGAACTCTGTGGTTTTTGGCTTTCTTTGCATGCATAACCTGTATCCTTGTGTTTTTTCTCTGAAGTTCCTTCAGAAGGGGTTATGTTGCTCCGCTGGTGATCTTGGCTCTTTTCCTAAAAGCTTTGATACGACTGGAGCTGAGTAGGAGGAGCCCGAGCTGGAGGGGCCAGCCAGTCATCACTCTTTTGATCTGAGGTAACATCCTGATCTGGGGCTCCGCCTACCCATCAGTAATGAATACTGTGTCTCTCTTCCTTCCTTCGCTGAAAAGGATTTTACAGGTAAGTCTTTACCAAAATCCGTGTTTTATTTTTTATTCCATAATTTTTTCGTTTTTACTATCTTTTACAAGGAATAGAGGGGCCGACGGATCCTTTCAAGGGTCCGACCTCCCCAAACCAACAACAGGCGGGAACGTGGAGTGTCTCCTCTACGTACCCCCTCCTGCACGGTAGATAGCCATGCCTGAGCTTGATTTTTGTGGTGATGGTTCTTTCCAAGGCACCGATCTCCCCGCACCAGCAACAGATGAGAATATGGAGTGTCGCCTCCATGTAGCCCCTTCTAAAGCCAGGCTACAGCTGGACAACAGCCCTGTCCTATCCCAGAGGAATGAACCCCGGGGATGCCAGAGCCGCGCTGCCTTACACAGTTGCGCTTCTATCTTCATTAGTCCTTCCCTGCAGTATTCATCCTTGTGCCTCATATTGAGCAGAGGCACAGCATGTCTCAATCAAAGGCATCCAAGAAGGCCAACAAAACACATACAGTATTGTTCACCTCATGTACCACCTGTCAGGCTGCATTACCGCGGGCACCGAAGAATCCACTTTGTGAAGCCTGTGACCCCGAACGTGCTCAGGAGCTCCCCGCCACAACCGATCTCAGTGTACCTAGTCCCCCTGAATGGGCTTTGTCACTGTCGCAGTCCATGATGTCGCTCACTAAAGCGATTGAGTCCCTCCAGGGGTAGGGACAATAGCCTGCCTGTACCCCTTCTTCTACCACACTTTTTCCTTCCACTCAACTTTCCATTAATATGCTTGGATACAGCACTCTGAACAGCAAGCTTCTTTAGCAATGACCTTTTGTGGCTTACCCTTTTTCTGGAGTGTGTCAATGACTGTCTTCTGGACATCTGTCAAGTCAGCAGTCTTCCCCACGATTGTGGACCCTACTGAAACAGACTAAAGCCCCCGTCTCACATAGCGATCTCGCTAGCGAGATCGCTGCTGAGTCACTAGTTTTGTGACGCAGCACCGAGCTCACCAGCGATATCGCTGTGTGTGACATTCAGCGACGATCAGCCCCCCTGCCGGGTATCGCTGATCGTCGCTGAAATGTCAGGACATTTTTTTGATCGCTGGTCTCCCGCTGACAGGCACGCATCGCTGCGTGTGACAGGCGGGAGACCAGCGATCCGCTGGTAACCAAGGTACACAGTGGGTTTCCAGGCGCGGGGCTGTGCCTAGAAACCCGCTGTGTACCTTGGATACCAGCGCCCTGATGCAGGGAGCTGGTAACCAAGGTACACAGCGGGTTTCCAGGCACCGCGCAGTGCCTGGAAACCCGATGTATACCTTGGTTACCAGCTCCCTGCATCAGGGTGCTGGTATCCAAGGTACACTGCGGGTAACTAAGCGATGTTACCCGCAGTGTCGCTTGTACTGATCGCTGCCTGTTTGGCAGCTCAGCAGCGATAATGTAGCGATACATCAGCGATCCTGATCGTTGTCGAGATCGCTGGTGTATCGCTATGTGAGACCCAGTCTTTAGGGACCTTTTTAAATACTTAGGAAGCCTTTGCAGATGTTTTTTTGTTAATTCTAATTTACTGAGATAATGACTTTTGGGTTTTCATTGGCTGCATAATCATCAACATTAACAGAAATAAACACTTGGAATACATCACTCTGTTTGTAATGACTCTATATAATATGAGTTTCACTTTTTGTATGGAAGAACTGAAATAAATGAACTTTCTGATGATATTCTAAAATTTTTGAGAAGCGCCTGTACTGTGCTACATGGCTACCATGTTCAGTGAATGGCGGTGTCTCCCTGGCCCATCCCTTGTGCCACCCTTTGGTAATTGGAGCAGTTTGGCCTTCATTATATGAGTGGTGTACATACCAGCAATACTTGGCAGTTGTCTCCTGAAGTATGTGATGTGAAATAATTTTTTTCAATGCTGCCATACTGTAAACACAATAGTGTAATTACTGTATTAAAATGTTTTCTGCATATGTCCAAAATCTCAGGTAACAAAGCACAGAGTGGAATACAGCGGCTCTGAGGATGAAGAGGACAAGAATTACTATGGGGAATCTGGTAAAGCACGTCTTATGCTATTAACACCATGTTAAAGAGTATAACCAAGAGAAGAGTAATCCATATAAACCTTGAAATGTTTCCTAACTAGTGGAATATAGAAATAACTGGTGAACAAGCAAATTAGTCAGTGTTTAATGGGAAATAAATTACTGTAGCTTTCGCTCCCTACATGTCTTAGAAACTTAATCACAAGTATTTATACCTTTTGTGGGGTTATTCTCCATATATAACATGCATTAGCTGAATGTGAATGAATAGAAAGGAGGGTATATTTTAGGTAGTCTCTTGTTGTAAAATGACCTGGGAGACCACACTAGGAGCCACAGTTTGCCAACCTTATACCCTCACTAATTCAGTAGAGATTTCTGGAGGGGTACCAGGGCAGCACAAGTGCTCCACAAGACTTCTAACATCCCCTAAGGTTCAGCTTCTTATAGGGTGGCAAAAAGAGGGTTGCGAGGCAACCTGAATAAGTGAAGGACCAAGTGTGACGGAAAGAAGCCCATGATGCAAAGAAATAGCAAGGTACACACCTCATACTCTAAGGAAAGGTGTAACACGTGGTTGGATGCGATCATGGAACATTAATTGAATCACTGTGTTTATAATCAGAAAAATCTAACATGAATGAAATTAAATGGGTTTTCCAAGGAACAGAAGTTCATTTTATGCAATAGATCTTGGAATAATAATTTCCTTAGTTGGATGTGTATAAATAAAATGTTCCTGTGCTGAGCTAATCTTATAAATGTGCCCCTGCTGTGTACTGTGTAATGTCTGTGTCTGATCGTACAGGGACATGGTCTGATCATACCACAGCTCCTGGGCACGGGGGAAGCAAAATAAATTATACAGTCATTACAGCACGGGATTGCAAATTCTTTCTTTGAAGCAAAACATTGTTTAAAAAAAGGCGGGGGAATGCTTTATCTCACAAAAAGAATCATCTGTGATCCCGTACTGTAAAGTCTGTATAGTCTTTCTGTTCCCCCACCCCCACCAGCCCAGGAGACCATGTTCCTGCACGGTCAGACACAGTTATTACACAGCAGGGGCACATTTATAAAATTATCTCAGCACAGGAACATTTTATTTTAACACATCCAATTGTGGAAATTATTATTATTCCAAGGTCTATTGATTAAAATGAACTTTGTTTGTGGGAAAACCCCTTTTAAGTATTCAGGAAAATATGATTGGTATCTCTGACAAGCAGATATAAAGCCCAGTAATGGATGATTACAAATAAACTTATTTTTTAATATTTCATCCAGGGCTGGCTGTGAAGTCTGTAAGCCAAACTTCTGACTCCCAACTCCTTAATTTCCCTGACCTCCGACCCCAAAGCACTGCCTCAATGCTGAGCATGTACATAAAGTGCAGCACAGATTCATCTCGGCTAAAAGCCTAAATCCTTAGATCAGGGACAGAACAGACCTTTATAGGAGATTTCATAACTTTCCCAAATTCTTATGAAAACATTTACAGCACATCCTACATTGTACTACTGTACCCAATACTGTTTGTTAGGCAAATGCTGCATGTGTTTTGGCTGTCGTACCTGTGTGACTGGCGTTCTATTCAAGCCTCATTTGTGTGCATTTTTTACTAGGCAGCCACCCCCTCCATAAATAAATTGGTAGGTTTTGGTGATGAGCGAGTATGCAGATTGCTCGGGTGGTCTCCCGAGTATTTTGGCGTGCTCGGAGATTTAGTTTGTCGTCGCAGCTGCATGATTTGTGGCTGCTAGACAGCCTGAATACATGTGGGGATTCCCTAACAAACAGGCATTCCACACATGTATTCAGGCTGTCTTTAGCCGCAAATCATGCAGCTGCGACGACAAACTAAATATCCGAGCACGCCAAAATACTCGGAGATCACCCAAGCAACGAGTATACTCTCGCTCATCACTAGTAGGCTTCTGAGTGGCTGCTTTAATCAGTAGTTTGGACCTGTGCTACCCCTGCGCCTTTTATAATTTGGGTCTGCTGCATCCTGCTTGTGCATTTGTGATCTGACCTGATGTTGGTAAGGCTGTTTTTTTCTGTTTGCAGCTGTCAAACAGCCATGAGACATGCAGCCATGGCAACTTGATAGTTTTCGAGCACACCGACGATACTTTAACACTCGAGCATGCTCGGATAACGCCTTATATCAGCACGTTCACTCATCTCTTAGTGGTGCCTCTTGCTTAATGATTTATTAGCGTCTGTGGCCTTTCAGAAAAGGTGTGTATATACTGACAGACCCTGTGACACTTGGATTACACACAGGTGGACTTTCCATCACTAAGCATGTGACTAGTGAAGGTAATTGCTTGCACCAGAAAAGGGGTGAATACATATGCACATGCCAGTTTTTAGTTATTTGATCCCATAAATTGAATGTATGCCTTTATTTTTCTCAATTCACCAACAAGACTATTTAGCGCTGATACATCAGACACATTGTATTACAAAAATATTTAAACACAGGTTGTAATGTAACAAAGTAGGTTAAAAGCCAAGGGGCGAGAGGGTGCGAATACTTTAGCAAGCGACTGTGTATTGTGCAAATTCTCACTGATCGTGGTTATAAGTTTTCTGTTTTCTTTTTCATTTTGCCCAAACCGTCATGGCCACTTCTTTCATCCATAACTCAACCCTGCAAAATGTAACACAGAGACCTCTTTGAATTGCTACTTTCCAGCACCCTCCTCATATCCTACAACTTCTACACCAACCATATAGTGCTATAGTCAGTTCCCCAAACCATAATAATGCCCCTTAGTAGTAGTTGGTACCCTCCTTTTGTTACGTCACACAGTAATGGTGCCCCTGCACAGTAATAATGTTTCCTTTGTGCGTCCTCATTGTAAAAATTCTCCCATGTGCCTGCTTACAGCACCATGTAGAAATAATGTCACACTGTACTTTCTTTAATAACACCCTTTATGACCCTTATAATAATAATGACCCCGTGTTTTGTAACAAAAAAAACCTTCTGTTCTTTCTTATAATGCCTCCTGTCATTCCACTATGACAGTGAACCCCATTGTACCTCCTTATACTAATTACCCCATTGCCATTTTATTGTAGTATTGCCCTTAAGCAGGGGTGTACATATATCTTATCACAAACATGGGCATAGTCATAAAAGAGCATAATTCTCAGCTTTTAAAGACTGAGAGGGACATGTAATGTGGCATGTACGGTTATTCTGCTTGTACTGATGCCCCTTGGTGTTCTCACATAATACAATATCCTTTCCCAGGAGCTTCAAGAGTATCATGCTCCCCAAAATGCCACCACATAGTATGGTATTCTTACAGAAAACACACACTGTGTGATTGGTTTCCCCCAACGCCCAGTGTGATGGGTATATACAGGGCCCCACAGCCACTTACATATGGTGTGACGGTCTCAACACCCACCCACATAGTATGATGTTCCCACAGCTCCCTATATACAGTATAATGCCCCAACAGCTGCTTATATACATTATGATGGTCTCTGTCTCCCCCTCTATACAGTATGATTTTCCCACATCTCTCTATATAAGGAATTATGTCCTCTTCTCTCCCTGGATGTAGTATCATGGACCACAACAGCGAACCCACCCACCCCCCCCCCCTTACACATTGATAGTCCTAATCTTTATCTCCCATATTCCTTAGCCTCCATCTCCTCATCCAGCGTGTCTAGCGTGGGTTGGCGCAATGCTATGATGTAATCGTGCAGCTTGATGTCCCCTGTGTAGCAGCTACCTATAAGGGCCTGTGCACACATTGCGGATTTGCCTGCGGATTTTTCCGCGCCGAAACCGCACCTCTTGGCAGAAACCGCAGGCGCGGTTTTGGCGCGGTTTTGATGCGTTTTTTTGGCGCGGTTTTGACGCGTTTTTTCTCATGCGGTTTTGTATGCGGTTTTTACAGCTAAATAAAGATATGTTGTTTAACAAAAAAAAAAAAAGATTTGTGATGTCATTTCTTGCCCAACCTCCTCTTTTACATTTGTCCAACCCACACTCCATTACACACACACAGATAGAGATAGGCCGGCGTCGCACTTGCGAGTGTGATGCGAGTAAGTCGCACGACTTTCTCGCATCAACACCCGGCACGGCTGCCCGCTCTCGGACCCGAGTGTGCGGCTACATGTATTTCTATGCAGCCGCACATTCGGGTCCGAGAGTGGGCGGCCGTGCCGGGTGTTGATGCGAGAAAGTCGTGCGACTTACTCGCATCGCACTCGCAAGTGTGACGCCGGCCATAGATAGATAATAGATACCAGTAGATAGATAGACAGATAGATAGATAAAATGGTACATAAATAGTTAAAGACACACACGCGTATACATACACAAAATAACGCAATAGTTAATAAAAAAAAAAATATATAGGAAAAAAAATGGCGTGGGCTCCCGCGCAATTTTCTGCGCCAGAGGGGGAAAGCAGACAGCCGGGGCCAATATTTCTAGCCTGGGAAGGGGTTAATACCCATGGATCTTCCCAGGCTATGAATATCAGCCCGCAGCTAGCCTTCACTGGCTATTAAAATAGGGGGACCCCCCCCAAAAAAATGACGTGGGGTCCCCCTATAATTTATAGCCAGACAGGCTAGGCAGACAGCTGCGGGCTGATATTCATAGCCTAGGAAGGGGCCATGGATATTGGCGCCCTCCCTGGCTAAAAATACCAGCACCCAGCCGCCCCAGAGTTGGCGCATCTGTACGATGCGCCAATTCCGGCACTTAGCCCCTCTCTTCCCACTCCCCTGTAGCGGTGGGATATGGGGTAATAAGGGGTTAATATCACCTTGCTATTGTAAGGTGATATTAAGCCCGGTTAATAATAGAGAGGCGTCAATAAGACGCCTATCCATTATTAATCTTATATTAATAAAGGGTTAAAAAAAAACAACACACGCATAAGAATAAATTATTTTAATGAAATAAAACACAACACGGTTTTCATATCTTTATTACACACTCAGATCCAAGCGACGCCCTCGATCTCCTGTAAAAAAACGTAAAAAAATAAAACAACCGTATACTCCCTGTCCGACGCAGTCCAATTAATAACGAATGTCCCACGACGGTCTCCCCTATAGAACAGTGACATCAGGTGATGTCACCGTTCTATAGGGCCTCCCAGTGTTGCACTGACAGGAGACAATGGCTCCTGCAGTGCATCACTGAGTCCATTCTCTCACTTTATGGCAATGCTGCGTGGGAATTTTCTCACCCAGCATTGCCGTGAGAGAATGAACTGTAGTGACGTCATTCTCTCCCGGCGGCAGAGCGATACACAGATGGATGGCGTCGGGGAAGAGGTGAGTATGTGCTCAATGTTATGTGTTGTATGTTACTGTATGTTATATGTTCTGTATGTCATTATATGTTCTGTATGTCATGTAATTTTTTTTTTTTTTACATTCAGCAGTGCACATTAGCCGGATGATGGGACTACTACTGTCCCATCATTGGCTAATGTGTCAGTCACTGTCACTGTAGCAGGCATAGCCGGATGGGACTTGTAGTCCCATCCGACGATGCCTGCATACACGGAGACACGCACACAGCCCCGCACACCGCCGCACATACACAGCCCCGCACACTGATCGCGCACACCGATCACGCACACTGATCGCGCACACAGACCCGCACACCGATCACGCAGACACCGGCACACAATCACCGCCCACACACATAGCGCCGCACACTATACACGCCCACGCACCGCCCACACACATAGCGCCGCACACTATTCACGCCCACGCACCCCCCACACACTTCCCTCCTCCCGAACTGCAGCGGTTTCAGCCGCAGCAAACCCGCAGATCTTTTTTAGATCTGCGGTTTTGCTGCGGAAGTGCCCGACTCAATGCAAGTCAATGGGCGCCGAACCGCTGCGGTTCCGCATAAAGAATTGACATGCTGCGGAAAATAAAACGCGGCTAAACCGCGCGTTTTTTTCCGCAACATGTGCACAGCAGACCTGCGGTTCCCATAGGGATTCATTGGCTGTGCACTGTGCTGCGGGTTGGATGCGTTTCCGCTGCGTTCAAAACCGCAGCGGAAACGCATCTAAAACCGCAAAGTGTGAACGGGGCCTAAGGGGCCAAAGTACCCGTGGTCTAACTGAGTACATGGTGGAGCA
The DNA here is from genome assembly GCA_033576555.1 of Oophaga sylvatica. NCBI lineage: Eukaryota > Metazoa > Chordata > Amphibia > Anura > Dendrobatidae > Oophaga > Oophaga sylvatica. Next base: position 362,182,886 of record JARQOD010000005.1, read on the forward strand.
GGGAACTGATAGGTCTGTGCGCTGATGACCCAGTTACTGTTGACAGTGTCTCGATCAATGCTGTCTACTGCCAGGCCAGCCTACCTGGCATGTGCCAGAATTGCCCGATGGCCTGTCTGAGCGTGGTTGCAGTAATATACTTCTACAGGACTTACGTTCAACCACTTGTAGCAAAGATCTGAGAAGAGGTCGTTCAGATGGAACAGCCCGTGTAAATCAGACATTGATCGGACCTTTCTAAATATGGAATGATCATAGAAACGTCTATCAAATCTGTCAGTGAGCTCATTCTATTCTAACACGGCGTTTCCCGAACTCCAGTCTTCACGGCCCCAACAGATCAAGTTTTCAGGATATCCTTATTGACCGTAATTGAATAGTTACCAAGGTGTCATAATTGCCACAGGTTCTCTGACCTGTATAAATCTAGGGAGATCCTGGAAACATGATCTGTTGGGGAGCTGTGAGGATTGGAGTTTGAGAATCCGTTGCTTAATAAATAAATGTAAAAAAAAATTACAAACTTTTCTGTCTGTTTCTGGGCTCCTCTCAGCTGATTTATGACCACAGACTACATTGAAGTTGAATGTGCAGAAACAGAGAGCCTGTAATAGTTAAATGGTGCAAATGTTGAAATGAAGCCCAAATAAAAAAAATATATATTTTTAGCCCAAAATGCATGCATTTGTTTAAAAATATAAATATTTGTCCCCAAAGGTGATCATCACATTTTAAAGAGAACCTGTTGCATGAAAAAAATGCTGTTAATCTGCAGGTAAATAGCGTTCTGAACCTGCCAGCGCCTGCACTTTGAGCCCCGCTGCCAGGTGGAAATTAACCTTATTCCTCCCGGCGACGTTCGGGTTTGTCATTGGGGTTGCATCGGTGCGGATTCAGTCACCACTTTGTATATAGAGAGTGGCGACTGTACCTGCACCCCCTGCAATGATTTACAGCAGGTTCTAATGCTGAGCCTGCTGTCAGTTAGTGCCGGGTGACGGATACTTCCACCGCTCTCTAGACACAGCGGTGACTGATCCCGAGCTTGCGCCACCCCCGTTACTTAAACTTGAACGCTGCCGGGAGGAATAAAGTTCATTTCTGAGAGTTGAATACAGCAGTCAGTGATGTTGTCGTCGCCATGTAATGTGGGACGTTCTGAGACATTGTGCCTGCTCCAAATTAAATTGGAAAATCCAAATACGTGCATGGAAGAGCCACACAGATACATTGGGCATCAAGGCAGATCTCCCATTATTACATCATTGGTCAGTGTTTACATACATTGTAACAGTATGATTGGCTCAGCTTATATCTACACTAGTGATGAACCCGTTCTACGCCCGGGTGGCAAGCATTTTTATAGGTACATGGTCTCCCATTCTGGTATGTGCTTCCCCCTCCTATTCTGGTATGCATGGCACCCCTCATCCCTATCCTGGTATGTATGGTCCCCTCACCCCCACCCAAATCTACAATGCATGGCACCCCATTCCTCATCCTGGTATGCAAGGTCACCTCCTGCCCAATCCTGGAATGCATGGTCCCCTCACCCCCCAATTCTGGTATGAATGGTCCCGTCACCCCCAATTCTGGTATGAATGGTCCCCTCACCCCCCAATCCTGGTATGAATGGTCCCCTCACCCCCCAATCCTGGTATGAATGGTCCCCTCATCGCCCAGTCCTGATGTGCATGGTCCCCTCACCCCCCAATCCTGATGTGCATGGTCCCCTCACCCCCCAACCCTGATGTGCATGGTCCTCTCACCCCCCAACCCTGATGTGCATGGTCCTCTCACCCCCCAACCCTGATGTGCATGGTCCGCTCACCCCCAATCCTGATGTGAATGGTCCCCTCATCCCCAATCCTGATGTGCATGGCCCCCTCACCCCCCCAATCGCGATATGCATGGTCCCCTCACCCCCCAATCCCGGTATGCACGGTCCCCTCCCGCCCAATCCTGGAATGCATGGTCCCCTCACCCCCAATTCTGGTATGAATGGTCCCCTCACCCCCCAATCCTGGTATGAATGGTCCCCTCATCGCCCAATCCTGATGTGCATGGTCCGCTCACCCCCCAATCCTGATGTGCATGGTCCCCTCACCCCCCAATCCTGATGTGCATGGTCCCCTCACCCCCCCAATCCTGATGTGCATGGTCCTCTCACCCCCCAATCCTGATGTGCATGGTCCTCTCACCCCCCAATCCTGATGTGCATGGTCCCCTCACCCCCCAATCCTGATGTGCATGGTCCCCTCATCCCCAATCCTGATGTGCATGGCCCCCTCACCTCCCCAATCCTGGTATGCATGGTCCCCTCACCCACCCAACCCTGGTGTGCATGGTCCGCTCACCCCCCAATCCTGCTGTGCATGGTCCCCTCACTCCCCCCCAATCCTGATGTGCATGGTCCCCTCACCCCCCCCCAATCCTGATGTGCATGGTCCGCTCACCCCCCAATCCTGATGTGTATGGTCCCCTCACCCCCAATCCTGATGTGCATGGTCCCCTCACCCCCCCAATCCTGATGTGCATGGTCCTCTCACCCCCCCAACCCTGATGTGCATGGTCCCCTTACCCCCAATCCTGATGTGCATGGTCCCCTCACCCCCCAATCCTGATGTGCATGGTCCCCTCACCCCCCAATCCTGATGTGCATGGTCCCCTCACCCCCCAATCCTGATGTGCATGGTCCCCTCACCCCCCAATCCTGATGTGCATGGTCCCCTCACCCTCCAATCCTGATGTGCATGGCCCCCTCACCGCTATTAAACTGCACAGATACCCCAAAAAAAAAAAAAAACATTTATACTCACCTTTCATCCCTGTGCTCCAGCGCTGTTCCGTTCAGCTGGACGCCGGGTGAGGAGAGCGGCGCCGGAGTACGCGCATGCCCATACCGCACGGTCCGGCGCCATATTGCTGAAGACACACTGTAAATGTGTCTTCAGCAAAATGGCGCCGGATAGCGCTATTGCGCATGCGCGATCCGACGCGCACTCCTGGTCTCCTGCCCCGGGAGAAGAGAAGCGCCGTGGCAACGCTCCTCCCGGTCAGGTAAGTATGTGAGTATGGCTCCGGAGATCGCGGTATGCATCCAGTACGCATACCGCGATCTCTGGCGCCATACAGAGTACTCACCGCTCTGGATGCCTCACTCTGTCTGGAGCCAGACTGCGCAGGCGTTTCGCACTTGCGCAGTCTATAAAGGCTTCAGACAGAGTGACGCTCCCACCGTTATATTATAGATATGTGCTGGCATTAGCATACATACATCACATTGGCCAAAGTTAGTATCATCTACACCAAACGTTTGGATCTAGGTGTGTGTCTATCTCTTCTTTTTTTTCACTTTCCTATGTTAATATTATTATAGCACCATTATTCCATGGCGCTTTATTGTACAGTAAAGTCACGACTGGTGCAGGAGGAGAGAGGTCGCTGCCCATGAAGGCTCACAATCTACAAGGGATTGATGAGGATGTTATTTCTACGCCCCTTAGGGTCCCGTCACACTCTTCAATGTCCCAGCGATCCCACTAACGATACGACGTGGATGGGATCGCTGGGACATCGTTACCTGATCGCTGGTGAGCTGTCACATGGGCAGACTGACCAGCGAGCACGCTGGTATCCAATGTACACATCGGGTAACTAAGCACCGCGTGGCACCTAGTTACCCTATATGTACCCTAGATACCAGCTCCCAGCGCTCTACAGCAGAAGCTGGGAGCCGGTATCCAGGGTACATATCTGGTAACTAGGCGCTGCGCAGCCCTTAGTTACCCGATATGTACATTGGATACCAGCTCGCTGATCGTTGGTCTCCTGCTGTCACACGCAGCGATGCACAAAATCGGTGACGCTTCAGCGATCTCGCTAGCGATCTCGCTTAGTGTGACGGGGGCTTTAGACAAAGAAATTCCTCAATCTCCTTATCTCAGAACATACACAGACTTTATTTTGGAAAGCAGATGAGATGATTGTAGAATAACCAAAATGGAGTCAAGATAGATAAATAACTCCTTCTCTCACAACTACTTGTACTGTAGATAATGGAAGTGGAGTGCACAGTCCCATTCTGAGAGTTGCATACAGCAGTCAGTGACCTCTTGGATGGTAGATAATGAGTGCACTTCCACAGTCCACTTCTAAGTGTTGCATTCAGCAGTCACTGACCTCTTGGATGGTAGATAATGAGTGCGCTTCCACAGTCTGCTTCTGAGAGTTACATACAGCAGTCAGTGACCTCTTGGATGGTAGATAATGAGTGCACGTCCACAGTCCACTTCTGAGAGTTACATACAGCAGTCAGTGACCTCTTGGTAGATAATCTAGCGTGCCCACCCAGTCTTTGAGTGTTACATACAGCAGCCACTGACCTCTTGGATAGTAGATAATGAGTGCGCTTCCACAGTCCACTTCTGAGAGTTACATACAGCAGTCAGTGACCTCTTTGCTGGTAGATAATCTAGCGTGCCCACCCTGTCTTTGAGTGTTAAGCCCCCGTCTCACACAGCGATCTCGCTAGCGAGATCGTTGCTGAGTCACTAGTTTTGTGACGCAGCAGCGATCTCCCCAGCGATATCGCTGTGACATTCAGCGACGATCAGCCCCCCTGCCGGGTATCGCTGATCGTCGCTGAATGTCCTGGACATTTTTTTTGATCGCTGGTCTCCCGCTGACAGGCACGCATCGCTGCGTGTGACAGGCGGGAGACCAGTGATCCGCTGGTAACCAAGGTACACAGCGGGTTTCCAGGCGCGGGCTGTGCCTAGAAACCCGCTATGTACCTTGAATACCAGCGCCCTGATGCAGGAGCTGGTAACCAAGGTACACAGCGGGTTTCCAGGCACCGCGCAGCGCCTGGAAACCCGATGTGTACCTTGGTTACCAGCTCCCTGCATCAGGGCGCTGGTATCCAAGGTACACTGCGGGTTAACTAAGCGATGTTACCCGCAGTGTCGCTGTGCTGAACGCTGCCTGAGCTGCCTGTTTGGCAGCTCAGCAGCGATCATGTAGCGATACACCAGCGATCCTGATCGTTGTCGGGATCGCTGGTGTATCGCTATGTGAGACCCGGGCTTTACATGCAGCAGTGGGGGACATCTCTGCTGGTAGATCATGGAGCCTGCCTGCACAGTCCTTTTCTTAATGGTTATATAAAGCAGTCACTGACCTCTCTAATGGTAGACAATGGAGTGAGCCTGCAGTCTTTTTCTGATAGTTAAATACAGCAATCTGTGATGTCTCCTATAAAAGACCTGATATCATTGTTATCTGTTTGTGTCATCATATGTATCTTACAATCGTACTATTTGTCCTTTTATTTTAAAGGCTCTGCAAAGAAGATGGAAAAAACATGCAGAATATCATGTGCCAAAATGGGACGAATGCTTAAGCGCATTCATCGAGACAACACTCTGCTGAATGAGAAGGTTCTCGCTGTAGAGCAACAGTCTTTCCAGAAACTTTCAGAAATATCAACAGTATTGACCAGTCTAGCTAACTACATGATGTGCATTCAGAATTCCCAAAGACCAGGACATCCAACTGCCACAGATACTGCAAGGATTCATCCCAATGACAAGCATAACTTTCAGAGACACCATCATGGCCTGTTTTCTGATGCCACCAAGAAAGAGTATGACTCGTAGCTTCCATTAATGACACATGTGACTATACACACATTGGAAATAATCCCTAATCGGTATGTGTCATGGTAGGCACTGTGTGAGTCTTTTAGCCGTATCTAGTAGTAGTAATTTTAAACTTTCCAGAGAGCCAGTTTTTGGCGTATTGAAGGCATGAGTTACTTTTAAATGAAAAGAATTGAGATTTACATTATTTAAATATGCAACAAGATAAAGTGTTAGTGTCATCGGTTTGGAAGTATGCCGTGGAGTGCCGAAGACAGCATGGCTGAGGCGTTTTCTCACGCTTGTGTCCAAGTCCTGCATATAAGAAACTGAAGTAGACTTGGTATAGCAAGAGTTGAGCAGTGGGAAGGAGCCAAAAAGACTAATTAAAAGCTGATGTCTGGAAGCGCTGGGTGGCTGAATTTTTTCACTTCTCGTCTTGTTTTTCATTTAATGTTCTGATAATCTGGATTCAGTCTTGTCCTGTCCATGCATGATTATCAGATTTTTACTGTATTCCCATGTGTCACATCAAACTTTGTCCCAGTGGATGTTTTACAATGCCTTCTGACACAGTAGTGACGTTTTTATCTTGTAATTTCTTAGTTCATTTAAGACTTTTTTGGTTTGCAGCAAGAGCTTAGACATGAGAAATCGCATTAGTTGCCTAATAGATAAGAGTATGCACTGGACACAGCGTCTTTGTGGTACTATTGTTTATCACTGCTTATGTGATGCATATTCTATAGCTCTACTGGCTCTATTCTGTGGTTGCTTTCTGGACACTATGCCCATAAAAGTGTTTTATTATCTGGTTCGTGTTTTCTTTTTTTCACATTAACGTTTTCAGTAATAGACTTGGTAGAATCTGTGGGGTTTCGTGAGTAGTTAAGAATAGTTACTGGATCTTTTAAAGGGGATTGATTAGGAATGGATATTTACAAGTACACACTTTGGGGAAATTGCTGTTGAAGTCGACACTCTCCTAAAGATGTCACTTGAGTCTAAAATGGATTAGAGACTCAAAGGTCATTTATAAACATGGTTTTCAGCTGCAGATGGAAGGAAGAGAGCCACAGTATTCATTACTGATGGGTAGGCGGAGCCCCAGATCAGGATGTCACCTCAGATCAAAAGAGTGCTGACTGGCTGGCCCCTCCAGCTCGGGCTCCTCCTACTCAGCTCCAGTCTAAGATTTGAGGTCCAGAAGGATGGTCGCTGCTAATGCAGCTCCTCAGAAGATTTTATTATTTTATATTCGGACAGGAGACCTGGATCACTAGTTGGTCTAGAGGTCTCAGGGGTACCAGCGCTGCTGTACCCCAACCTCTCCCTTGGCGGATCTGTACTTACTCAAAGTCCCTGCAGAATCCTTGCCGGCCCTGGGGGATGAGGAGAGCTTCCCTGGCGGGACGCAAACCACACGTGCGGTCACTGCGTTCCTCGCCTTGGGGGGAAGCATGGGCATAGCGCCAGAAACCCCTGAGGGTCCCTGTGGCGCCTTGGCTGGTGAGTACTCCACACAAAATTTTATTATTAATGTGTGAGTGCTTTAGCGTCTGATGACAGCGCTATTACATGTATATCAGTATGCTTCAGCGCTGCGGTGACAGCGCTATTATATGTTTATCAGTGTTTTTTCACCAGCCTCTCCCTTGGCGGATCTGTAATTACATAATGGTCCCTGCAGAATCCTTGCCGGCCCTGGGGGATGAGGAGAGTTTTCCCTGGCGGGGGCGCAAACCACACGCTGGGTCACTGCGCTTCCCGCCCTGGGGGGAAGCATGGGCATAGCGCCAGAAACCCTTAGGGGTCCCTGTGGCGCTGAGCTGATGAGTTTTCCACACAATTTTTATTATAATAATGTGTGAGTGCTTCAGCGCTGCGGTGACAGCGCTACTACTGTATGTCAGTATGCTTCAGCGCTGCTGTGACAGCGCTGTTACATTGTAGATGTGGTGATCTTTTGTCCGCAGGCAGATAGCTGCAGGACAGAGAGGGAGCAGGAGCGGGGGAGTTCGCGCTCAACATTTGAGCTAGCAGGGGGTGTGGCCTATCTATTCCCGGTCTTCTGAGCAGGAAGACGCGCGCTCTGGCGTTTCTCCTGCGACTCCCTCACTGTGGCGGCCATTACACAGGCTCCTGGGCTCCTCAGACCGCTCCTCTCCTCATAAGACACCACGGCCAGCTGGGTGAGTGCTGATTCCTCACCCTGCAGCGCAGCGATCGCTATCCTGCAGCTGCAGTCTCATTAGAGACATAAAATTGGCTGGGACTCACACTTCATATATATATGTTGTGGTGAGTTTGCAATATTAACCCTTCTGAGGGTTATTTCTACCAGAAAAATTTTTTGACTGAATACCGCTGGGGTAACCCTGCCTGGTGGAGCGTTAACCCTTCAGCATATATAAAAAAAAAAAAAAAAAAAAAAGAAAAACCGCATAGTTTTTGCTGGTATTACCGCTTTGGCCTGTTCATACAGGTGAGACATGTCTGAACAGAGTTCAGATGCCGCGGATCACGTCCCAGTGCCATTGCGGCAATCAGATACGCAGACCTCCACAGCGTCTAGCGCTGCGGTCGACAGCGGTGAAAAATTGGACGATATCGCTCGATCGATCAACAACTTGTCTGACCTTTTAGGTCAATATGTGTCTGCTAATTCTTCTCAGAGGAAGCGACGCAGGCCGTTACCGGCCTCTACACGGAGCGAGTCAGACGTATCTGATATTGGGCAGAGTTCCCCTTTAAATTCGGATGGAGAAATATCCGATTCAGATGCGGACGAGCCGCAGGGGCGTTCCTCTATGGCGAAGCGTATGGAGGCATTAATTGAAGCCATGAGAGATATATTACAGTTACCGGAGGAGGTAACTAGTCGTCCTGGTAAATCAGCACAATGTTCCAGGAGTCCCGTGCTTCGCGTACAACATTGCCAGCTCTGGATGAGCTTAATAGTGTAATAGAGGAGGAACGTCTATGTCCAGATAAGCGTTTTCATGGAACGCATTTCTTGGATACACTTTATCCTTGCTCTGCGGAGTTAAAGGCTAATTGGACTTCTGCTCCTGAAGTGGATGTGTCTTTATCTCAGCTTAATAAATCCTCACTACTCCTATTAAGGGAAAAGCGAGCTTACAGGAGCCTTTGGATAGAAAAGCAGAATTGGCGGCAAAAGCAAGCTATGAGGCTGCGGGTCATGGATTCCGAGCAGTGCTAGGATCCATGTGTGCTGCTAGAGCTTCTCTAAGTTGGTTGGCACGTCTGAAGACGGAGTTGCACAATGAATCTCCGTTATCTGAGATACGGGAAACTTGTGAATGGTTAGAAACGGCAGCCTGTTATATCTTTGATGCCGGTCTGGATACGGCATCTCTGCTGGCCAAAGCGCAAGCTTCAGCGGTCACAGTCAGAAGAGCTTTATGGCTCAGACAGTGGGCCGGGGACGCAGTTTCCAAACAAGGGTTGTTGGCCTTACCTTACAAGGGTGGCCATCTTTTTGGATCTGACCTCACAGAGCTGATTTCCAAGGCTAAGGCGAAGGAATCAGCATTACCACAGCGTAGGGCCATGGCCTCGGTGTCCAGTAGGCCTGGTGTCTATAGTGGTCGGCGGTCCTTTCGGGGCCGAGGACGATCTAGTCACTCCTCGTGGGGATCGGGTTGTCCTTCCTTCTCAGGAAAGAAATCCTCTCAGAAAACTCGTACTTCCTGGAAGCAGAGTTTCCGCCAGGACAAGCGGGAACTTGACAAGAAGCCCGCAAAGTCTAATTGACGCCAGGGGTCCACTCGAGGATTCTCGAGTGGGGGGTCGCCTGCTTCTTTTCAAGGCGACTTGGATGGCTCGCGTTCCAGATTCCTGGGCAACGCGGATTGTGTCGGCAGGCTATTTCATAGAGTTTGCTTCTCGACCCCCAAATGTTTTTTGTCAGTCTCGCGTTCCGTCGGAACCCGAGCTTGTTGTCGCTCTACAGCGAGAGGTCGAATCTCTGCTACAAAAGGGTGTAGTGATACCGGTTCCGTCAGAGGACCGAGGAAAAGGTTTTTATTCCAACCTTTTTATAGTTCCCAAAAAGGAGAACAAATTTCGCCCGATTCTGGATCTCAAGCGATTAAACCGGCATGTCCATGCCCGGAAATTTCGCATGGAGTCGCTTAGTTCCGTTGTGGCAGCTCTGTCACAGAACGATTTTCTGGTGTCAATCGACATTCGCGACGCCTATTTGCATATTCCCATCGGAAAGGCTCATCAGCGCTTTCTTCGATTTGCCATAGGTCGGAATCATTACCAGTTCGTGGCTCTGCCGTTCGGCTTAGCCTCAGCGCCAAGGGTCTTTACAAAAATTCTGGCGCCTCTCATGGCAATCCTTCGAAGACAGGGGATTACGATTCTCCCTTATCTGGACGATCTTTTGATCATGGCTTCCTCGGAGGAGGAGGCGTTGACGGCTCGGGATTTGTCTCTTCAGTTTCTGAAGGACTTCGGTTGGCTGGTCAATTGGGAGAAGTCGTCCCTGGAACCATCGAGGACAATCCTCTTTTTGGGAATGCATCTCGACACGTTTCGGTCGGTAGTTTCCCTACCACCAGACAAACAGTCATGTCTTCTTCGACATGTACAGATTATGAGATCCTCAACGGCAATGTCTCTACGGAAGTGTATGCGTCTTCTAGGACTGATGGTGGCGTCCATGGAGGCAATTCTTTTTGCCCAGTTCCACTCCAGGACTCTTCAAAGGTTCATCTTGAGTCGATGGAATCAGTCGCAATCGCTGGATTGCAGTGTCACCATTTCTCGCGCGGTGCGGGATTCTCTAGAATGGTGGTTACGTCCAGGGGCATTCTCCCTGGGGAAGTCTTTCCTCCCTCCGAAGTGGTCAGTCATAACCACCGATGCCAGCCTGACGGGCTGGGGGGGTGTTTGGAACAATCTCTGGATTCAGGGGGTATGGTCATCGGAAGAGTCTGTGCTTCCGATCAACATCCTGGAATTGAGGGCGATTTTCCTTTGCCTCCAACATTGGACGGTCCCTTTGAGCGGTCTGCCAGTCCGTGTGCAGACAGACAATGCGACGGCTGTCGCGTATATCAATCACCAAGGTGGGACAAGGAGTTCCAGACTCATGGTAGAGGTGTCCCGAATTCTGATTTGGGCAGAGGCCAATGTACCAGCCATTTCGGCGATTCACATTCCAGGGGTTCAGAATGTTACAGCGGACTTTCTCAGTCGCAGAAGGATGGATTCTGGGGAATGGAGCCTCCATCCGGATGTGTTTGCACTACTGTGCTCTCGCTGGGGAACCCCCAAGTGGATTTGATGGCATCCAGGTTCAATGCCAAGTTACCGACATTCATGTCCAGGTACAAGGATCCGAAGGCGGTGGCGGTGGATGCTCTAGTGGCTCAGTGGGATCAGTTCGAGCTGATCTATGTATTCCCGCCGATATCCTTACTTCCTCTAGTACTGCGTCGGATCAGACTAGAGAGAATTCCAGCTATTTTGATAGCTCCAGACTGGCCAAGAAGGGTGTGGTTCTCGACAATAATGTCGCTGTTGGCGGCACCTCCTTTTCCACTCCCTCTTCAACCGGACTTGTTGACTCAGGGGCCCGTTTGTCATCCGGACTTGATGTCCCTGCGTTTGACGGCGTGGCTCTTGAGACCGAAATCTTGACCCGTAGAGGTTTCTCAGCCGAGGTCATTGCTACCCTTCGTGCTGCGAGATGTCCGGCTACTACTAGGATTTACCACAAAATTTGGGAAACCTTCTTTTCGTGGTGTTTGGGGTCCTCTCGGAACCCGAGAAAATTTTCCATTCCCAACCTGTTGGCTTTTCTACAGCATGGGCTAGACAAGGGTTTGGCAGTAAGCACTCTGAAAGGTCAGATTTCTGCTCTGTCCTTATTGTTTCGGAGAACCATTGCTTCAAATAGAGACGTGCTCTCCTTTTTCCGAGGTATATCTCGTAAGTTTCCGCCGCGGAAGGCACCCGTGTCTCCTTGGCGGCTCAACCTTGTTTTGGAAGCTCTTCAGCATAAACCTTTTGAGCCTATGGTTTCTGCTAGCCTTTCTTTACTTTCTTGGAAGGTGGCTTTCCTTGTTGCAGTCACTTCCTTGAGGAGAGTTTCTGAGTTGGCAGCTCTTTCTTGTTCGCCTCCTTTTCTGGAGTTTTTTCCGGATCGTGTAGTGCTTCGCACTCGGGGTGATTTTTTGCCTAAAGTGGTGTCACAATTTCATGTCAACCAGGATATTGTGTTGCCTTCATTCTGCCCGGATCCGAAGAATGTGAAAGAGCGAGCTTTACACACATTGGATTTAGTGCGGGCCTTGAAGTTTTATCTATCTATTACTCAAGGTTTTCGTAAGACGGACTCCCTGTTTGTGGTTCCAGCAGGTCGTCGGCGTGGTCAACGAGCTTCCAAGGATTCTATAGCTCGTTGGATCCGGTCAGCTATTTTGGAAGCTTACCGTCTTCGGGGTGAATCTTGCCCGATTAAGATTCGAGCCCATTCTACGAGAGCTGTGGCCTCATCGTGGGCTTTTCATCAAGGTGCCTCGGCAGTGCAGCTCTGCCGAGCGGCAACTTGGCGCTCTGTCCACACGTTTACAAAGTTTTATAAAGTGGACGTCAGTGCTTCCGCTGATGCAGCCCTCGGACGTAGGGTCCTGCAGGCAGCTGTAGTTTAAAGTTCTGGATGAACTTGTGTTTAGCGCTGGTTGCGCTTTGTTGTTAAGGTTGTTGGGTTTCTGCCTTTTATTGGTTTTTCCCACCCTTATTTTTGAACTGCTTTGGGACGTCCCATCAGTAATGAATACTGTGGCTCTCTTCCTTCCATCTGCAGCTGAAACACGGATTTTGGTAAGAACTTACCTGTAAAATCCTTTTCAGCGAAGGAAGGAAGAGAGACACAGCACCCTCCCAAGGCAGAAGTGTGTTGATGTTTTCAGATGCAGCGCGACCCTTATCTGATAGCGATTATCTGGGCTGAGGTCAGCGCGCTAAGGCTCTGTTCCAGCATCGCCAGCTCATCGCAGTAGTCAGGTTCCGTGAGTAGTACCTGGAACTCTGTGGTTTTTGGCTTTCTTTGCATGCATAACCTGTATCCTTGTGTTTTTTCTCTGAAGTTCCTTCAGAAGGGGTTATGTTGCTCCGCTGGTGATCTTGGCTCTTTTCCTCAAAGCTTTGGTACGACTGGAGCTGAGTAGGAGGAGCCCGAGCTGGAGGGGCCAGCCAGTCAGCACTCTTTTGATCTGAGGTGACATCCTGATCTGGGGCTCCGCCTACCCATCAGTAATGAATACTGTGTCTCTCTTCCTTCCTTCGCTGAAAAGGATTTTACAGGTAAGTTCTTACCAAAATCCGTGTTTTGTGGTCCTCATCTTCTTGTGTATGGCACCTATGTACTTAGGACAGGGCTAAAGCCATATGTCCATTCCAAGCACAGGTAATATCGCTCCATGGCACAGTCACACAGACTGAGATTAGATAATGTAGGGAGGACCTGAGGGCACTACAAATGCTTGAGGGGATCACTGACCACACACTAATGAGGAGATGGCAGGACAAAAAAGAAAAGCAGTGTGTACAAAATGGTCAAGATCACCCATATGCGATATATTAAAAAAAATATATATATATTTCTCCATCACCTCATTGGGGGACACAGAACCATGGGTGTTATGCTGCTGCCACTAGGAGGACACTAAGCAAATACACAAGAAAAGGTTAACTCCTCCATCAGCAGTATACACCCTCTGCTGGCTCTGTTCTGAACCAGTTCTTGCTTAGTGTCTGTAGGAGGCACTAGGGTCTGATCAGACCTCAACTTTCTTATTTTTTACTTTTTACATGGAATAATCGGGCGACGGGGCTTTTCAAGGTCCCGATCTCCCAAAATCGTCAACAGGCGGGAACGCGGAGTGTCGCCTCCCCGTACCCCTCCTGCAACCTTTACATCTACCTGGGCTCTCATCAGGGGCGACGGATCCTTTAACGGGTCCGATCTCCCCGCACCGACAACAGACGGGAACATGGGGTGTCGCCCCATGTACCCCCTTCCGGAGCCAGGTACTCAGCCCGCTACGGCCCCGGGCAGCAGCACAAAGTCTTACCTGCGGCATCTATGGGACCCCACTGCACCACCACTGTGGTGAACGGCTGGTGACACAAAGAGCCCTCTCCACCTCCCTATTAAAGGTATGGTGGATTGAGGAAGAAACTTTTGTGCGGCCACGCAGCGCTCCCGACTCTGCTACATCCAAGCACCGCAGAGTGAGTGCAGCGGGGGGGGGGGGAAGGTGCTCGGGCAGAGCTTTTTCCTCTGGGGGCACGGACACAGGACGCAGGACCTGGGTAAGCTGCACAAGCCACTTATCCTCTTGCCTGCATACATTGCTTAACCCCTCCGCTGCAGATACACTGTAAGCCCTGCACCACAGTCTATTAGTCAGACTCCGCTCCATACAGGCTTCTGCAATATGTCTCAGCCAAGAGCTGCTAAGAAGGCGGAAAAGTCACACACAGTGATCTGTACCTCATGTAACGTCTCCCTACCTCGGAGACACCCTAAACCTCTTTGTGAGGCCTGCGAAGCCTCATGCCCGCAAGAGCCCCCCGCTACTGTCGACCACAGTGATGCCAGCCCCCTTCAATGGGCTAATTCCTTGGCACAGTCCATGGACTCTCTTACTAAGGCCTTAGAAGCCTTCCGTGATTCCTCCTCAAGCCAGGGCGTCTCCGTACCTTCTCTAGACGCCCCCCCAGCCACACAAGAGTCTTCCTCAGACAGGGCCCGGAGGGCGTCACAGAGCGCACATTCTTCTAGGAAACGTACCCGTGATGCGTCCCCACGGAACTCAGATGCCTCAGCATCATCTAATTCTGTGTCTCGTTCCCCCTCACCAGGGGCCCACAGCGAACACGACTCTGAATATGAGTCAGATGTAGCCGCAGACCCTGACTCCTGAGTTCCAGGAATCCATAGACTCTCTCATCGAGGCTGTGAATCAGATCCTCAAAGTAGAGGAGGAACCTGGGTCCAATCCGGACCACCCCGTGGCATTCAAAAGAACAAAACGTCCTCGCAGGGTTTTCGCCAATCATCCCGAATTTACGGGTATTGTGCAAAGACATAGATGTCCAGATAAGCGGTTCACAGACCAAAAGCCATTCGAGACACGGTACCCCTTTGCATCTTCTCTAAACAAAGAGTGGACCGAGTCCCCTGCCGTGGACCCACCCATATTGAGACTAGCTTCAAAAACTCTCCTCTCTCTGTCAGACGGATCTTCCGTCAAAAATCCCACTGATCGCCAGATTGACAACCTGGCGAGGTCAGTCTTCGAGGCTGCCGGGACAGCACTTTTCCCTTCCTTTGCCATCACTTGGGTAGCCAGAGCGATAGCAGCCTGGGCAGAGGCCCTAGTTGGAATCAGTCGACACCGTAGTCTACCTCCCGAGGTATCCAGTCTCGCCTACCAGATCGCCCGGGCTGGTGATTACGTTGTCCATGCCTCCCTAGACGCTGCTAATTGCTCTGCACAGGCAGCCGCAAACGCAGTTACCATCAGACGAGCCCTTTGGCTCCGAGAATGGCGAGCAGACTCCGCTTCAAATAAATCTGACTTCCTTGCCATATCAAAATGGGCGCTTGTTTGGAGAAAAACTAGATCAGATTATCTCGGATGCCACGGGGGAAAGAGTAAATTTCTTCCCCAGCGTAGATCTAATCGACCCTTTCGGAACCAATTTCAGGTTCGCTCCCAACCCTTTCGCGGATCCACAAACTGGTCTTTCTCACCCGCCTCTGCGGGTTCGGCCCATCCCCCACGCAGGGACAGGAGTTCGCATCCTTCATTCAAACCATCTAACTCCTGGAGAAACAGATCTCCCCGGTGCAGATCTAAGACCACTCCTTCCCACAAGTTTTCTGTGACTCCCTGCCGTGTCCGGACGACACGGACAGGGTAGGCGGACATCTACTCTTGTTCTCTCAGGTCTGGCTTGCGGTCGTCCACGAACAATGGGTCAGGGACCTTGTGTCCTTCGGATACAAAATCGAATTCGAGTTTCCTCCACCAACTCGTTTCTTCCAGTCACGTATCCCAAAGACAAGGGCACTAGCAGCTCCTTTCTATCAGGCCATATATGCCCTCCGCAAAAGTGCAGTCATTGTCACAGTTCCTCCCACGGAAAGGTTCAAGAGTTTCTACTCAAACCTGTTTGTGGTCCCAAAAAAGGACGGAACCATGCGCCCCATCCTAGATCTAAAGCTGTTGAACAAATTCATCAGATTACGCCACTTCAGGATGGAATCCCTCCGTTCAGTCATCGCCTCCCTGAAGAAAAAGGAATATCTTGCATCCATCGACATCAAAGACACATACCTTCACATACCAATCTTCCCAAGTCACCAGCGTTTTCTACGCTTTGCGATCGGAGAGGAAAATTTTCAGTTTACTGCTCTGCCCTTCGGTCTCGCCACCGCCCCCAGAGTGTTTACAAAGGTCATGGCGGCCGTCATGTCCATCCTACACTCTCGGGGTGTGGTAATCTTACCCTACCTGGACGATCTTCTCGTCAAGGGCCCGTCCTATCGAACTTGTGCAGAGAGTGTCACTATTGCCATCGACACTCTGTATCGCCTAGGATGGCTAGTGAACCTAGAGAAGTCCTCCCCAGTCCCATCCCAGTGAATTTCCTTTTTGGGGATGATCCTGGACACTTACCAAGGGTTGGTATTTCTCCCTCCAGAGAAGATATATCCTCCCTGTCCCGGGGAGTTCAACTTCTAATTCTTGCCCGGTCTCACTCCCTGTGGTTCGCCATGCAGGTCTTGGGAAAAATGGTGGCATCCATCGAGGCAGTGCCATTTGCTCAATTTCACCTCCGTCTCCTACAGCAGGCGCTGACTTCAGCCTGGGACAAGGATCCAGCCTCCCTGGATCAACGCTTTCGTCTGACAATCAGGATCAGACACTCCCTCAAGTGGTGGACGGTAAAGTCGTCACTGGATCAGGGAAGGTGCTTCCTTCCGGTACACTGGCTGGTGGTGACCACCGACGCAAGTCTCCTCGGATGGGGAGCGATATTTCGGCACCACACAGCTCAGGGACGTTGGTCCACTCAGGAAGCCAACCTCCCAATCAATGTCCTTGAGATCCGTGCGATATGGCTAGCTCTTCACCGTTTCCACCACCTCTTGGCAGGTTGTCCCATTCGGATCCAATCAGACAACGCCACGGCCGTGGCATACATCAATCGCCAGGGAGGCACACGAAGCAGAAGAGCAATGCTCGAAGTGACGCACATTCTGCAATGGGCCGAGACGAACCACTCGCTCATCTCGGCAGTTCACATTCCGGGAGTAGAAAATTGGGCGGCGGACTTTCTCAGTCGCCAGGGTATTGCTTCCGGAGAGTGGTCTCTTCATCCGGAAGTCTTTCTTAAGATTTGTCAGCGTTGGGGCACTCTGGACGTCGATCTCATGGCCTCCAGAGCCAACGCGAAGGTTCCAGCGTTCATAGCCAGGCCTCGCGACCCATTAGCCATCGGCTCCGATGCGCTGGTACTGCCATGGAGCCAGTTCCGTCTTCCCTACATCTTTCTTCCACTTCCGCTGATCCCTCGGGTCATCAGAAAGATCAAAGCGGAGGGCATCCCAGTAATCCTCGTCGCTCCGGATTGGCCACGCCGAGCGTGGTATGCGGAACTAGTATATCTAGTCGCCGACGTCCCTTGGTTGCCGAATCGTCCAGACCTCTCCCAGGGACCCATTTACCACCAGAACTCGAGAGTCCTCAGTTTAACGGCCTGGCTATTGATTCCTGGATCCTAGCCCAATCCGGTTTCTCACAACGAGTGGTCTCTACCATGATCAACGCTAGGAAGCCTGTTTCCATGCGCCTTTATCATCGTGTTTGGAAGACGTTCTTTTCATGTTGTAAAGATAACGGTCGGTCTCCTTTGGTGTTTTCCACCGTTGCCATTTTGGAGTTCCTGCAGGCAGGCTTAGACTCTGGTCTAGCGCTGGCCTCTCTTAGAGGTCAAATTTTGGCTATTTCCGTCCTATTCCAACGACGGATAGCTTCCAAGCCGCAGGTTAAGACATTCATCCAAGGCATGTCCCATCTTGTCCCTCCATACAAGATGCCGTTGGAACCTTGGGATCTTAATTTGGTCCTCAGTGCCTTACAAGAGAACCCCTTCGAGCCCATGCTTGAGGTTTCTCTCTCTCTTCTTTCATGGAAAGTTGCCTTTCTTGTGGCAATAACTATTAGAACCCTCTTGTTAGATTTTGTTTCAGTTTGCTGGTCACATGACCTTTTTACCCTATTTAGTCTGGCTCCGCCCTTCTGGCTTTGCTGGACTTCATTGTATTATCTACTCTTAAGCTAGCCGGGTGCTTAGGTGCCTTACTCTGTCAGTTTTGCTTGATTTTAGGATCTCTTAGTATTTGTTTTCTGTTTTATATTCCCTGCTACACTTTCTGTTAGGAGGTGTCCACCTTTTCACCCAGTCCCTAGATCTTGTAGGGATTCCTCCCTCGCAACTATAGGTCTTCGTTCAGACTAGCTGAGGACTTTAGCGGGTCTGGTCGCAGGATCAAGTTCCCCGTTACATCGTAGGGATCCAGCTCAGTCCTAGTGTAGGGACAGAATTCCCACCTTTCCTTAGTGCTTGTAGCAGATCACAACAGTAAGTCCAGCCCAAAGAAAAAAAAAAAAAAAAAAATCTCTAAGGAAAGATTTTCTGTTTCATCATGGTCTCGGTTCAGGATTTGGTTCAACGCCTGCAGGGACTTTCTCTGGAGGTGGCTGAGATAAAGCAACACGTGAGTAGTTGTTCTGGACACATGTCGTGGAGCCAAAGGTACGTTTGCCTGATTTATTTTTTGGTGAACAACAAGATTTTTTTTCTTTTAAAAATGCTTGCTTGTTGTATTTCCGTTTGAGACCCAGATCCTCTGGTGATGAATCACAGCCCATAGGGGTTCATAATGTCACTTTTGCGCAAAGAACCTCAGGACTGGGCCTTTTCTCTGCAGTCTAGTGATCCATGCTTTAGATCAGTGGATAGTTTTTTTTTCTGCTTTGAGGTTATTGTATGACGTGTTTCTTCAGCTGAGACAGAATTGAGACGTTTGAGACAGGGATCAGGTAATGTGGAAAAATATTGTACTCACTTCCGAAGGTGGTCCACTCAGGTGGGCTGGAACGATTCAGCTTTGAAAAGTTTATTTCTTGCAGGGTTAAGTGAAAGGGTTAAAGATTTGCTGATTGCTTATCCCATACCTGGTAACTTGCAAGAGGCTATGCAATTAGCCATACGGGTGGATAGGAGACTGCGTGCAAGGGTTAATGAGAGTAAATCTGCCTTGTCAGCTCAAAGTTTGGAGAAGGAATGTACTGACATTGCAGAGCCGATGGAAATTGGAGCAATGGCACCTCACTCTCGAGAAAAAGAACGCAGATTTGCTCAAGGTTTATGTTTCTATTGTGGTAAATCTGAGCATTTCATTAAGAACTGTGCGCTTCGAATGAATAAAGAGAGAAAAAAAAATGAGGTCAGTTTTGCCCGCATAGCTTGTTTAAACAATAAAGGTGTCTTTCTTTCTGCTACCACTGCTGTTGAGGAGGAATTAATGGAGTTTCGGGTATTTGTGGATTGTGGTTCAACTCTCAATGTGATTGATGGGAAATTTTTGGAAAAACTAAAATTAAAACCCAAACTTCTGTCTTCCCCTATTAATGTGGTGTCTGTGGATGGTTCTCCCTTGAAAAATGTTACTCACCATATCTGTGAATTTCCTCTTACTATTAATGGTGTTCATGAAGAGAATTTGGATTTGGTAGTTTTGAATAATTTGCCCTCACCGGTGATTTTGGGGTTACCCTGGTTAAAATTGCACAATCCGGTACTGGATTGGTCTACCAATGAAATTAAGTCCTGGAGTCCCACTTGTTATGACAAGTGTTGTAACGGGCGTATTGCTGCTGTAGTTAAGGGGGAGTTACCTGTACCTATTCAAGACCTGAGTAGTCTCGAAAGCTTGCAATTTGTTACCATCTTTTCAGTTAGCCATTAAAAGGTATCAACTACTGAGGACTCTCAACTCTAAATATTTTTCTGTACCTATTCAGGATTTTTGGAAAGTTTTTTCTGATAAGGAATCGCAGGTATTGCCTCCTCATAGAGATTATGATTGTGTAATTGAATTTGTCCCTGGAGCGACTCTTCCTAAAAGTCGTTTATTTAATTTGACTATTCCTGAGAGAAAGGCTTTGGAGGAATACATACAGACAAGCTTGGCCGCCGGTCACATTAGGCCTTCCAAATCTCCTGTGGCGGTTGGATTTTTTTTTGTTAAAAAAAAGGACGGCGGTTTACGGCCTTGTCTAGACTTTCGTGAGATTAATAAGATTACTGTACGCAATCCTTACCCACTGCCATTGATTCCTGATTTGTTTAATCAGTTAGTGGGGGCCAAGTGGTTCTCGAAAATTGATCTTCGAGGGGCATACAATTTGTTGCGCATGAAGGAGGGGGATGAATGGAAGACTGCGTTTAACACTCCACTGGGTCATTTTGAGAATCTGGTCATGCCCTTTGGACTTTCCAGTGCTCCGGCATTTTTTCAGAATCTTATTAATGACATCCTTAGACCTTTGATCGGCAGAAATGTGGTTGTGTATTTGGATGACATTTTGATTTATTCATCAGATTTGGAGTCTCATTGGAGGAGTGTGCGTGAAGTATTACAGTTACTGAGTGATAATTCACTTTTTGCCAAACTAGAAAAATGTGAGTTCGCTGTACAGAGACTTAGTTTTTTGGGCTACATTGTCTCCAGTGAAGGTTTTGAGATGGACCCAGTGAAAGTGCAAGCTGTGCAGGATTGGCCTAGACCTATTGGTGTGAAATCAATACAGAGGTTTTTGGGGTTCGCCAATTATTAGAGAAAATTCATAAAAAATGTTTCTGTGATTGCCAAACCTCTGACCGATCTCACCAGGAAAGGTGCTGATGCGGTTCAGTGGACTACTGAGGCCATTGAGGCTTTTGTGTTGCTAAAGGAGAGGTTCAGCTCTGCTCCCATCCTTACGCAGCCTGATGTGACTAAACCATTTTTGGTTGAGGTTGATGCTTCTTCTGTGGGGGTCGGCGCGGTGTTGTCTCAGGCAAAGACGGATGGAGTACATCCCTGTGCTTTTTTTTCAAAGAAATTTTCTGAGTCTGAACTAAATTATGATATCGGTAATCGGGAATTGTTGGCAATTAAACTCGCATTTGAACACTGGCGTCATTTTTTGGAGGGAGCGGAATTTCCTATTCAAGTCTTCACCGATCATAAAAATCTGATCTACCTTGATGCTGCCAAACGCTTGATCAGGCTAGGTGGGCACTGTTTTTCTGACGGTTTAATTTTACCGTTACTTACATCCCAGGTACTAAAAATGTTAAAGCTGATGCTTTGTCTCGCAGCTTTTCTCCTATGGTGGGTACTGAGGAGGAGGAGGAAAACATCTTGCAAGAGGGGGTTGTGATTGCTGTTTTGGACTCTGTGTTGGAAGATGAGATTCTTAAAGCACAGGAGAATGCCCCATCTAACACGCCGCATGGGAGGTTGTTTGTGCCTGGTACCCTGAGGAGAGATTTGTTTGTTGAATGTCATGACTCTCGGTTGGCAGGTCATCCTGGAATCTCTGAGACCAAGAGACTTGTGGGTCGCAGTTTTTGGTGGATGGGATGGCAGAAGGAAGTCATTAAGTGGGTGCGTCAATGCACTGTGTGTGCTAGATCTAAGTCTTCTCATACTCCTGCTGCAGGGTTGCTTTGCCCTCTGGAGGTCCCTAGTGCACCTTGGACACATTTGGCTATAGACTTTATTACTGATCTTCCCCCCTCTGAGGGTTTCACTGTCATCTGGGTGGTCGTGGACCGTTTTAGCAAGATGTGTCACTTGGTTCCTTTCATCAAACTGCCCTGCGCTAAGACTCTCGCTAAGGCCTTTGTCAAGGAAATAGTCAAACTACATGGCGTTCCTACTGACATTGTTTCCGATAGGGGACCTCAGTTTGTGGCTAGTTTTTGGCGCGCTTTTTGTGACAGGTTGGGAGTTCATATGTCGTTTTCTTCCGGATATCATCCTGAGTCTAATGGCCAGACAGAAAGGAAAAACCAGGATGTTGAGCAGTTCTTGCGTTGTTTTGTGACTGTTAATCAAGAGGGGTGGTCTGAGTTTCTGCCACTTGCTGAGTTTGCTCTTAACAATCATACATCCGCTTCTGCTGGTTGTTCGCCTTTTTTTTGTTGTACTTGGAGACATCCGTCTTTTGGGTCATTTTCCAAGTTGGGATCGGCTGTACCTGAAGAGGAGAATTTTTGTGCTGTTTTGGAGAGGGTTTGGACTGATGTGCGTGGTAATCTTCAGGAGGCTAACAAAAGATCCAAAGTGTATTTTGATAGAAAACGACAAGAGGTTTTGTTTGCTATTGGTGACATGGTTTGGTTGTCCTCTAAGAATCTGCGCTTGAGGATTCCGTCTAAGAAATTGGGTCCCAAGTTTGTAGGGCCCTTTAAGGTGCTTCAGGTTATTAACCAATCTGCTGTTAAGTTGGAGCTTCCTACCTCCTGGAAGATTAATCCGGTGTTTCATGTTTCTCTCTTGAAAAAAGCTGAGATCTCAGATGGAGACGTCTCGGCCACTGTTCCCCTGGTGGTGGAGGACGGGCAATATGAGATTTCCCGCATCCTAAATTCTAGACGGTATAGAGGGAGTTTGCAGTACCTCGTCGCTTGGAAGGGTTATGGACCCGAGGATAACTCATGGGTGAGGGCGGATGATGTTTCTGCGTCTAGACTTGTCAGAGCGTTTCACAAGAGGTTTTCGGATAAGCCTAAGTCCTAGGGGATCCGGAGGATCCTCTTTGAAGGGAGGGTACTGTTAGAACCCTCTTGTTAGATTTTGTTTCAGTTTGCTGGTCACATGACCTTTTTACCCTATTTAGTCTGGCTCCGCCCTTCTGACTTTGCTGGACTTCATTGTATTATCTACTCTTAAGCTAGCCGGGTGCTTAGGTGCCTTACTCTGTCAGTTTTGCTTGATCTTAGGATCTCTTAGTATTTGTTTTCTGTTTTATATTCCCTGCTACACTTCTGTTAGGAGGTGTCCACCTTTTCACCCAGTCCCTAGATCTTGTAGGGATTCCTCCCTCGCAACTATAGGTCTTCGTTCAGACTAGCTGAGGACTTTAGCTGGTCTGGTCGCAGGATCAGGTTCCCCGTTACATCGTAGGGATCCAGCTCAGTCCTAGTGTAGGGACAGAATTCCCACCTTTCCTTAGTGCTTGTAGCAGATCACAACAATAACGTCCATCAGATGGGTCTCGGAACCGGCAGCTTAGTCTTGCAAACCTCCTTTTATGATTTTCCACCAAGACAAGGTGGTGCTCAGGACGTGTCCGGCTTTTTTGCCTAAGGTCGTCTCGGTTTTTCATCTGAATGAAGACATAGTTCTGCCTTCTTTCTGTCCGGCCCCGGTCCATCGTACTGAGAAAGCTCTTTACACTTTGGACCTGGTCAGGGCCCTCAGGAGGTACATCTCCAGAACAGCGCCTTTCCGCAAATCAGATACCCTGTTTGTGCTTCCGGAGGGACCCAGGAAAGGTCTGCTTGCTTCTAAGAGCACGATTGCCAGATGGATTCGTTCAGCAATCCAAGAAGCTTTTCCGTGTCAAAGGTCAGCCTATCCCGGCGGGGATTAAGGCTCACTCCACTCGATCAGTGGGGGCTTCCTGGGCCATTGGGCACCAGGCTTCCGCTCAGCAAGTGTGCAGGGCTGCGACTTGGTCCAGTCTTCACACGTTTGCTAAGCATTACAACATTCATGCTTTAGCCTCTTCAGATGCAGCCCTTGGCAGACAAATTCTGCAATCGGCAGTTTCGCATCTGTAAGTCTGCCTTCTAGTCAACTAGACTTTAAGGCATTGGGTGCGTGAGGTCTCACACGTTGTGATGTTTTCCCATCCAGGGACTGCTTTAGGTCGTCCCATGGTTCTGTGTCCCCCAGTGAGGCGTTGGAGAAACAGGGATTTTTGTGAGTACTAATGCAGCAGTCTGTGAAGGTGGCTCTTTTACTTCTGTGCCCCAGCAACGCTGAAATATTCAGTTTTATAAATCGGTCCCCATATCTTAGATGGGTCTAAGAGGTATATCCTCTTCCAGTGACTAAACCTCCCCCCAGCCATCCATCATGGCTCTTCAGCGTCACCGCGACTCCTCCTGCCTTTTTTTTTGTTTTCTTTCGTTTCTGTCTGGCGCCTGCGCTCTTGTATCAGTCCCCAGGCATGTGCATTACGCACTGCCCGGGAACTGTCAGAAGACTCTAGCGTCTGCGTCGTTGCCTTTCCCCTGATCCCTCCCCGCAGTGTGTTATTATGTATTCATACTGCGGGGCAGGAAATCTGGCCCCTGCGCAGTCTACCTGTGTAGCTGCGCCTGCCCCCTTCTCCCAGACTCCCTCCACTTTCACTTTCAGACAGTCTTCGGCAGGAAGAGTTGCGGTGACGCTGAAGGGCCTTGATGGACGGCTGGGGGGAGGATTAGCCACTGGAAGAGGACATACCTCTTAGATGCAATTAAGGTATGGAGAATGATTTATAAAACTGAATATTTCAGCGTTGCAGGGACACAGAAGTAAAAGAGCCACCTTCACAGACTGCTGCATTAATGCTGCTGAAGGTGGCTCTTTTACTTCAAAACGGCCGAGGGGGTGTCAAGTTCCCTTTAAAATGTAATCATTTGGAAGTAAAATAAAAGCTGGAGAAAAGTTAATTTAAAAAAAGGTGTTGCATGACTCTTGTTGACTTGATCCACCAGACATCCACAGTTGGGTACAGTCAGGCAGGACATCCAGTGACATGAACAGTACATTCACTCATGACGTTCCATTTCAAGTGAGCTTTACTTGAAAAACTTATTGCCCCTGAAGTATATGGGTGAATGAAATTACCTGAATATGCTTTCTCATTCTACATCAGTTTCCCAACCTGTTGGGGGAGGGAGGGGCATGATATGTGGCTTTCATAATGTATGCATGTATGCCCTCTTATTAGTAACAGGTCTAGCAGAGGGCTAGTCCATATGGTAAGTTTTTGGAGTAGACCTGCACAGAACAGCTGCTCTGGACAAACGTATATTCGTGTGTGAGCAATATTTCAAGCTGAAGTTAGGATGACCAGTTAGAGGTTTCCTTGAAGTGGTAAGCAGTGGTGTTTAGACAATATGTTGATGCAAGTATATTGAATTGTGGGGGCAAGGTGAGAACACCTAGATGTAAGGATAGCACGAGATCCCTGTGTGAATTCTGCTGGGAAGTTTTGGCTGTTATAGGTGAACCCTGGGTGTCCCTACTGCCATGTGAAAGTACTGAATGTCACTACTCCGGGATCTCTTGATGTGGTTCGCAACACCTCTGAGTCCTCCAACCATCAAAATTGTTCTCTTAATATATTGCAATCATCGTATTATATAAAACTGTGTACTTACAATTTGCTCTCTTTGCCTTTCTATCCAGCTAATTCTTCTCTTTCCTTTGCTGTATGTAGAAACAGGAAGTCTGCTCTCTTTTCTCTTCCCAGTGTCATTGACTTTAGCTGTTACTGATGAGTCATACGGGCTACATTGACCTCCTGTTTGTAGAGCTTAGGATTCAGCTAGTCAGTTTTTAATCGCATGTCATAAGTCTAATGGAAAAGAGAAGAATTAACTGAGTAGTGAGCAATTGTAAATACACAGTGCCATGTAATATGATGATGGCAATATATTAGGAGGATAAAAATTTGGATGGGAGTGCTTCTTTCAGAGCTTTAAGGACGGACCTTTATTTTCCAAATCTGAACAATGTCCCCTTATGTGCAAATAACACTGGGACGATTTAAAGGGAAATTGTCACCAGAAGAAAACGCTATTAACCTGTAGATATGGGGTTATTCTGCAGGTTAATAGTGTCATGATGCTGGCTGTTGCCTGCACTTAGCCGAACAATGCGGGAAGAGAATGAACTTTATTTGCAGCGTTCTCATTTCTGTCACGGGGCACTGGTACAGTCACCGCTCTAAGAATAGAGGCGGGTGTAAGCACACCCCTGGTACTGAATGACCGCTGATCCCCAATGCAAGAGTCCGTGTCAGTCAGGGCTGAGGGTGCAGTTACAGCAGCCGTTCTATGTTCTCAGAGAGTTGACTGAACCAGCGCTGCCCCCATGTAGCCGGAACAGCTGTTAGTAAGGGAAGGGGGTGCGATTACAGCCACCTCTGTATAATCAGAGAGGTAACTGAACCAGTGCCCGCGGCGCCCCCATGACTGAAATGGGAATGCTGCAAAAAAAGTTAATTTTTCTCCTGCAGCGTTCGTCTAGGTGCAGGCATCGGGCAACATATTAACCTGCAGACTATCCTCATATCTGCGGATTAATGGCATTTTTTTTTCTGGTGACAGGTTCCCTTTAACATAACCCAGCGATTCTGAGATTTGTTTTTTCGTGACATGTTGGTGGTACGTTTCAGTTGATATGATATGCTTTTATGAAAATATTGAAAATTTGCCAGTTTCAAAATTTTACAATTTTCAAACTTTAAATTTTTATGCCCTTAAAATCAGTTACATCACACAAAATGGATAACCTTTCCCGTACACTGGGCAAAATAAGTATTTGATACACTGCTGTTATTGCAAGTTTTCTTACCTACAAAGAATAGGGAGGTCTGTAATTTTTATCGTAGGTTCACTTCAACTGTGAAACAGAATCTTAAACAGTTAGTGACCGGGCCAAATTTTTTAAATTTGACCAATGTCACTTTATGTGGTAATAACTCTGGAACGCTTCAACATATCTCATTGATTTTTGAGGTTTTT
This sequence comes from Oophaga sylvatica, assembly GCA_033576555.1. NCBI lineage: Eukaryota > Metazoa > Chordata > Amphibia > Anura > Dendrobatidae > Oophaga > Oophaga sylvatica. The sequence continues at coordinate 362,209,447 of JARQOD010000005.1, forward strand.
TCGTGACACATTGTACTTTATGATGGTAAATTTATGTAGATATTTTCTGCGTTTATTTAAAACGAAATCAGAAATTTTGCAAAAATTTCCAAAAATTATCACCATACAAAAACATTAATAAAGAACGTTTGTTATGTCTACATCAGCACCATTTGTAAAATGTTGCTTTATTTTGCTAGCATTTTAGAAGGTTTAAAATTGTGGCAGTAATTTTTCGTTTTTTCACAGAAATTTGCAAACTTTTTTTTTTTAATTTTTTTTAGAGTCTTATTAAATTTGGAAGTGACTTTGGAGGCCCTATATATTGGAAACACCCCAAAAATGATACCATTTTATAATAGGAATGAAGAAATTTATTTTTGCCATCTAAATGTTGATAACTCATGAACAGACCTCTATTAGCCGGCAGACTTTAAGGCCATTATTTGGCCATGAATTGCCATGGCAAACATCAGGACCATACAATCAATATCTCAGGGTGCCGATGAGGTTAAAGAGGAAGCCCCCACAGTCTGTTAACTATCTAGATGCTGTAGTCATTGACAGCAGTATTTAACGGGTTAAATTACTATAGTTGGTACCAACACTGATCGTTGCTGATGCAGCTATAGAGTACTGCTGAAAGCTGCTGGATTGTCACCCGTCGGGGGATGCTAGTCTCTTATATTGCAGATCGGTAAAAAGACATATTGGTGGTCATTAAGGGGTTAAAAAAAAATCCAGAAAATCACATTGTATGATTTTTACATAATTTGCATTTTATTGCATGAAATAAGTATTTGATACAATAGGAAAACAGCTTAATATTTGGTTCATAAACCTTTTTTTTTGCAAATACAGAGGTCAGATATTGCCTGTAGTTCTTGACCAAGTTTGCAAACACTGCAGCAGGGATTTTAGCTCGCTCCTCCATACAGATATTATCCAGATCTTTCAGGTTTCCGGGTTGTTGCTGGGCAACATTGAGTTTCAGCTCCCTCCAAAGATTTTCTGTTGGGTTCAGATCTGGAGACTGGCTACTCCACTCCAGGACCTTGAAATGCTTCTTTCGGAGCCACTCTTAAGTTGCCCTGGCTTTGTGTTTTGGGTCATTGTCCTACTGGAAGACCCAGCCACGACCCATCTTCAGTGTTCTTGGCTGCGCCCCGCCGCACAACCCGAAACGACGCATGCGTAGTAAAACACTGCCAAAAGCATACGAACGCATGTACCTGCGTCCACAAGGTTAAAGATAGGAAAACACGACGCATGCGAACGTTTGCGCCTGAAACGCTGCAGACACAACCGCAAATGTGAAACCAGCCTTACTGAGGGAAGGAAGTTGTTGGCCAGAATTTCGCCATACATGACCCCATCCATCCTCCCTTCAATGGTGCAGTCATCCTGTCCCCTTTACCGAAAAGCACCCCCCAAGGTATGATGTTTTCTCCAACTTGCTTCACGGTTGGGATGGTGTTCTTGGGGTTGTACTCATCCTTCTTCCTCCAGACACGGCAAGTAGAGTTGATACCAAAACGTTCTGTTTTGTTGGTCTCCTCTGACTACATGACCTTGTCTTGTGCCTCCTCTTGATCATGCAGATAGCCATTGGCGAACTTCGAACAGGCCTTGACATGAGCTGGCGTGAGCAGGGGGACCTTGCGTGCCCTGCAGGATTTTAATCCATGATGGCACAGTGTGTTACTAACTAATGTTTTAGACTGATCCCAGCTCTCGACATGTCATTGACCAGGTCCTCCCATGTAGTTCCGGGTCAGATACCTGACCTTTCTCAGAGTCATTCTTACTCCACAAGGCGAGACCATGCATGGAGCCCCAGACCAAGGAAGATTGACAGTCATCTTGAGCAATTATTAGAAAATGGAAGAAACACAACAATTGTCTGCTCACCAGGCTGATTGCCTATTGTCCTGTAGCCCATCCCAGCCTTCTGCAGGTCTACAATTTTGTCTCTGATGTCCTTAGAAAGCTCTTTGGTCTTGGCTGTGCTGGAGAGGTTGGAGTGTGATTAAGTGTACCTGCTGGTGAAGATCATGGATGCCGGGGCCAGCCCGTCCGGTAACGGCAGGGGGAGTCCTCTGTTGCTGCGGGTGCGGTGCCCGAAGCCGCCACCGCCGGATCCGACAGGCTGCTGGGTGAGCGGGCGGGAGCAGCAGCTGCTCCGGAGAGGGGTCTGGGGCTACCAGGGGCCCGGCACGCACAGGGCAGCGCCGGCTAATGGAGAATCCAAGATGGTGGCTGCCCTGGAAGTGGAGTGGTTTCCGGGTCCCTTGGCCAGCGCATGCGCTGTGCGCGCTCCCAGCAGAAAGCAGTGCAGGTCGGGGATGACGTCAGACGCCGGGAAATTTAAAAAGGGGCGCCTGTAGCTGCTCCTGGCTGGAAGCGTCCTGTGGCAATGGATAGCGACCAGCAACAGGAGCAGCTCAGGCTAAGCAGCAGCATCATCACCGGCATAAGGATCGGGACAGCCGAGAAGCCCGGTCTACTAGCGTCTCCACACAGCATAGCAGATCCGCTGCTAGGAGCAGATCTCCATCTGCGGAGCTTCCTATATAGGAGCCGATTCCGCCCCCCCGAACCGGTACCTGCAATCGCAGAGGTGGTGAGTGATCTTCGTGAATGTGCACCATTGTAATAGCCTTCTCTTCCTTATTAGGGAAAGAAGGACAAGAAGAAGAACAGGGAATGTTCCACCTGGAGCAGGGCCCTACCAGGGACATGGGACAAAAAGCTATGCGATTCCTGTACACAAGAAATTCTGTGTAGGGTAAATCTGGATTTTGCCTCTGATCTCAGAGCGATTATCCGGTCAGAAATTCAAAGTGCCCTGGTGTCACTAAAAAAAGGGGCAAAAGGAGGGAGGAAAAGTCCCTTGATAAAACCCCAGTCTGACCCCTCCGCATCCGGGGAAGTTTTTTCAGACACATCAGCCTCTGTCCCCTCATCCTCGACGAGGAAGAAGGGGGGCCCCATTGCTTTCCTTTGGAAGAAGTGGACTCACTGGTAAAAGCTGTGAGAGCAACTATGGGGGTATTGGACCCCCGCCCAGATAGATCGATCCAAAATATAATGTTTGGAGGGCTGGGCCAGAGAAGACATAGGATATTTCCCATCAACGACAATGTTCAAGGCCTGATCAGGAAAGAATGGGGCAGGATAGATAGGAAGAACTCCTCAGTCCCCTCTCTTAAAAGGAAGTATCCCTTTGATGAGGAAGCGTCCACATCATGGGACAAAGCCCCCAGACTCAACAAGGCCATAGCCAAGGCCTCAAAAAGGTTCGCCCTCCCCTTTGAAGACATGGGTACGCTTAAAGATCCCCTGGATAAGAAGGCTGACACCTTCCTCAAGGGTATCTGGGAGTCAGTAGGTGCAAATATTAGGTCATCTATAGCGACAACCTGTACCTACCGGTCCCTGATGGTATAGGTAGACCAACTTGAGAAACAGCTAAGGGAAGGGACACCCAGGAATAAGATACTAGAGTCTATACCACTGATAAGGGCAGCGGGGGCCTTTTTAGCGGACTCATCAGCCGATTCAGTCCGCCTAACTTCTAAGGCGGCAGGCCTATCAAACGCGGCCAGAAGAGCACTATGGCTGAAATGCTGGCCGGGTGACCTGCAGACCAAAATGAGACTATGCTCGATCCCATGTGACGGCAAGTTTTTATTTGGCGAAACGTTGGGACGATATTCTCCAGCAGGCAGGAGACAATAAGAAAGGGTTCCCCAACCTAACTACGTTGCCCTTTAAACGTTCCTTTCGGAATAAAAAGTTTTTTCAGAGAAGGCCACCCAAAGTACCGAGTAGATGGGGAAGAAGGGACGAGGAGAGATAGAGGCTTCCTCTTCGGTAAACCTCCCGTGATAAAAAAAATCCTCTAAGTGACGTTTCGCCCGAGATGGGGGGAAGACTAACTTCTTTCCTTGCGGCCTGGGAGAAGATCTCGAGCAGTCCGTGGATATTGGGTCTGATCGAAACAGGTCTGAGGATAGACTTTCTCTCCCTCCCACCTCAGAGATACATAATTACGCCACCAAGATCCTCTGTATGGGAACAAAAAGCCTTGGAGGGGGAAGTATTAAAACTACTAGGTAAGTCGGTCCTGCAGGAGGTTGCCCCTCAAGAGAGAGGTAAGGGGTTCTACTTCCCCTCCCCCCTATTTCTAGTGTCCAAGCAAGACGGCACTTATAGTGTCAAGGTAAAATATAATTTTCTACTTCTATATTTTTATATTCATATGTTTATATGTTTTCTTATACTTCCATATGCTTATGTACTTACTACAATTTAAAACACAAAGTTTTCCTTGAATGAGTAGTATTCAGATTGAAATTTATTCTAAGAAGATGACGTCAGTACCAGCCAGTGTCTGTCTCCGAGAAATGCACTGGTGTCTGTCTCCACCTTGTGTCCAACCACTGTACTACACTAACTATTTAATAACTCGAACTGAGAAACCACGTGATATACAAGAAAACCAGAATTGATTCTTAGGAAACGAAACTTAAGGATGACACGATGAAAGGAGGACTTAGAAGAAGATCTAAGGACCAATTAGAGATGGCCAGATGCTGGACATGTACATATATGGACATCTATAGCTTACCTCCCTGCTCTCGTCCACCCTTTTACTCCACCCTGACATCCTGTGTATGTAATCTCATGCTCTCAGAAATAAAGCTTAGAACTTGCTGAGATGGTCACCTATTAACACCATTTTAAGAGCATGCTCTAAGACTGAACCAGCCTGATTGTCTGACTCTTTCTTATAACTGGTACCACATGCTCATAATCTAATTTGGAGTGACTGAAGGACGAGTGATTTGTCGCTACGACCCCGGCAATTGGCGCATCCAACGTGGGGCAGTGGATTGCCGCCCGTCCGGACCCGTCCTGAGGACTTTGCGGTGGTGCCCGCGGTGACTGAGTGCGAGGACTGATCACCCTCCGTTGAACACGGTAAGTTGGGATCATATACTTTATATGCGTCCCACTTGCCTGTGTATCAGTCATTGTTGGCTTAAGCTGTATTGTCTTTTTGGGTCTGGGTGGGTGACCGGTTGAGTGGTGAGACCGGAGGCAATCCCACGCCACGCTCCGAACCAGCAAGTGAGACCGAGTGACGTCGCATGTCTGCGTGTACTCGCGTCAGCATCACTTTCCTCCTCCTTCGGTCACTGTACCTTTATGTAGATAGCTACCTTCCTGTGATTGTTAGAATAAAGTTGGGACAAATTTTAGATTCTTGAAGTATTGAGTGGGGTAGAAGACGCACATGATAGTCTAGTTAGTGACAGATTGATTAGGATTCTCTGTCTTATCAGTGACGAATTGAGCCAGGGCTCTTCGTCTGAGAAGTGACAAATTGAGCAGGGGCTCTTTGTCTAACATGGGGAGCCTCATTAGGAGAAGCCCCAGTGTCAGTGCATGGAGCGGGGACTCTACTGTGTAGAGTGTCACGGCGAACTGTGCTGTAAAGTCACCATCCACAGTTAGGAGAGGGACAGATTGAGTAGGGCTCTTTGTCTTGTCAGTACATGGAGCGGGGACTCTGTATTGACGGGTGGTGACCTGCAAGTGGCGCCGGTGGTCTGAGTCGCGACAGACCATTGCACTCTTGTTAAATCATGATGCGTATGTTTAGATCTGAGAGACCTCATAAGTTAGAGGGTGGTGCTGTGGGAGTCAGTGAGCTTGTTCAGTCACGGGAAGGCTGTTAAAAATGTGAGGAGTTTGTATAAGATGATGGGTTTGCCTACTATGGGCAGACTTCAGTCTTCAGTGTGGAAGGATTATGTAGGACAAAAAGCAAGGAAAGTTGGGTGATAAGGGACTCCTGCATCAGGCTCAGGCACATCTCAGAGTAGCAAATGATTTGAAAGTTGAGGGCTGGAAGGAAGTAGATGGTGTAGGAGGTTCAGAAGGTGCCGAGCCTTTGTTCGGATATGTGAAATGCTCTGCATATGATCTTGTTGATGTAAATAAAATGGCCGCTGTACCACTCATGCATGTCACGGTTTCAAGCCCCCAGCCACCACCCTATAATGGCACCGATCTCAGAACAAAGGGAGGTTGGACTTGTAGTGCATGTGGTGAACAGAATCCGCCCTGGGCGGAGACCTGCCGTGTCTGTGGGGTGGGTCGCCCCTGGTGTAATGCCCAGCCCAGTACCCCTTCCATACCTAACAGTGGGACGCCCCCAGACAACGCCCTTCCCACTTCCCCTAGCAGCCATCTTGGGACACCCAGAACCACCCAGTCAGGCCTATATCCCCTCCTGACGCCTTTCGGCACCTACTGCCAACCACCCGGACAACCGGAAAAGGTTTTAGTCCCCGTCGCTGAGGCCCCTGTCCCAGGGCTCGGTCCTTCAGCCCCTGCTTCTGTTCCTAATCCGGAAGCTACTGCACTACCTCTGTTCCCAGTGGGTGCCCCTCCCAGGAGAGGAGAAATTAGGCACCAGGAGCTATCTGAAACCAATGATAAAGTAGTAAAATTTGTGATTGCTTTGTCTAAAGAGTCAACTAACACCCACTCTACAGTGTCTGCTTCTCTCCCAGAATTTACAGGTGACACGATGCACGACTTCTCGCCTGGTGACCTTGTGTACTTGAAAAAGTTTTTGAGAAGAGACTGTCTCTAGCCCAGATTTGAGGGTCCCTACACTGTGGTCCTGACCACCCCTACTGCCCGAAGCTCGAGGGCAAGAGCACCTGGATTCACGCCTCCCACTGCAAGAAGGACAAGATTAGTCAGCAGTCATGAAGTTTCTGATATACATATCCTTTTGGGCTGTATCCTGATCTCCAGTAGTGCCAGCATTGCCCACCTTTGGGGTTAACTTCTGGGTTAATACTACAACCCCTGTGGTTATCTTTAAGTTCGATTTCTGTCAAATATTCAACTGTGATAGAAATGATTTCAAGGGATCAGCGCACCAGATTTGGGGGGAAAGGGACATTTTATCTCTGTGTCACCCGCCCAGGGAATGAAAACTGTTATGATTGGTCAGATGTGGGATAGAACACAGAAGAAGGAAAATTGGCAGATGAAGCTAGATACGATAGATTGATAGAATGAGACATACAAGTGTTATATTTGCAGGAACGGACCTGAGAAAGCAGAAGTCAGTGACAGCAAGCAGAGATATAAGGGAGGGGAAGTGCTGGTAGCAGCGAGATGGTATTTTGCTTTAGACCAAGGTCACTCTACAGATAAGCAAACTGCAGGCTGAGAAGGTGTGATACCGCATGATTTCTGGGCTTCAGATAAAACAGATGTGGGCAGATTAAGG
>JARQOD010000005.1:362216846-362315385 GCA_033576555.1 Oophaga sylvatica
GCTTGCGCTTTGGCCACGGGGCCCCTTCCCCGCCGGATCAAAGTTTAAAACCCGGCTGCCGTTTCAACCTTTCACAATTTTCCCATCTCAGAAAACGGAGATTCATTTGCAAACCCGTCTTCAAACGTCCCAAACCCAACTTAGAGAACTCTAGCAGCACACAGGGATCCAGCACTGCTCGAATCCATGACCCGCAGCCTCAAGCTTGCTTTGCCCCCAAATTCTGCTTTTCTTACCCAAAGGCTCCGTAAGCTCGCTTTTCCCTTTAAATAGGGATAGTGAGGATTTATTAAGCTGAGATAAAGACACATCCACTTCAGGAGCAGAATTCCAATTGCCTTTAACTCCGCAGAGCAAGGATAAAGTGTATCCAAGAAATGCGTTCCATGAAAATCGCTTATCGGGACATAGACGTTCCCCCCTCATTACACTATTAAGCTCATCCAGAGCTGGCAATGTTGTACGCGAAGCACGGGACTCCTGGAACTTTGCGTGCTGATTTACCAGGACGACTTTTTACCTCCTCCGGTAACTGTAATATATCTCTCATGGCTTCAATTAATGCCTCCATAACGCTTCGCCATAGGGGAACGCCCCTGCGGCTCGTCCGCATCTGAAATCGGATTTTTTCTCCATCCGAATTAAAGGGAACTCTCCCCAATATCAGATACGTCTGACTGGCTCCGTGTAGAGGCCGTAACGGCCTGCGTCGTTTCCCTCTGAGAAGAATTAGCAGACACATATTGACCAAAAAGGGTCAGACAAGTTGTTGATCGATCGAGCGATATCGTCCAATTTTTCACCGCTGTCGACCGCAGCGCTAAAACGCTGTGGAGGTCTGCGTATCTGATTGCCGCAATGGCACGGGACTGATCCGCGGCATCTGAACTCTGTTCAGACATGTCTCACCTGTAATGAACAGGCCAAAGCGGTAATACCAGCAAAAAACTATGCGTTTTTCTTTTTTTTTTTTTTTTTTTTTTATATATGCTGAAGGGTTAACGCTCCACCAGGCAGGGTTACCCCAGCGGTATTCAGTCAAAAAATTTTTCTGGTAGAAATAACCCTCAGAAGGGTTAATATTGCAAACTCACCACAACATATATATATGAAGTGTGAGTCCCAGCCAATTTTATGTCTCTAATGAGACTGCAGCTGCAGGATAGCGATCGCTGCGCTGCAGGGTGAGGAATCAGCACTCCCCAGCTGGCCGTGGTGTCTTATGAGGAGAGGAGCGGTCTGAGGAGCCCAGGAGCCTGTGAATGGCCGCCACAGTGAGGGAGTCGCAGGAGAAACGCCAGAGCGCGCGTCTTCCTGCTCAGAAGACCGGAATAGATAGGCCACACCCCCTGCTAGCTCAAATGTTGAGCGCGAACTCCCCCGCTCCTGCTCCCTCTCTGTCCTGCAGCTATCTGCCTGCGGACAAAAGATCACCACATCTACAATGTAACAGCGCTGTCACAGCAGCGCTGAAGCATACTGACATACAGTAGTAGCGCTGTCACCGCAGCGCTGAAGCACTCACACATTATTATAATAAAAATTGTTGGAAAACTCATCAGCTCAGCGCCACAGGGACCCCTAAGGGTTTCTGGCGCTATGCCCATGCTTCCCCCCAGGGCGGGAAGCGCAGTGACCCAGCGTGTGGTTTGCGCCCCGCCAGGAAAACTCTCCTCATCCCCAGGGCCGGCAAGGATTCTGCAGGGACCATTATGTAATTACAGATCCGCCAAGGGAGAGGCTGGTGAAAAAACACTGATAAACATATAATAGCGCTGTCACCGCAGCGCTGAAGCATACTGATATACATGTAATAGCGCTGTCATCAGACGCTAAAGCACTCACACATTAATAATAAAATTTTGTGTGGAGTACTCACCAGCCAAGGCGCCACAGGGACCCTCAGGGGTTTCTGGCGCTATGCCCATGCTTCCCCCCAAGGCGAGGAACGCAGTGACCGCACGTGTGGTTTGCGTCCCGCCAGGAAGCTCTCCTCATCCCCCAGGGCCGGCAAGGATTCTGCAGGGACTTTGAGTAAGTACAGATCCGCCAAGGAGAGGTTGGGTACAGCAGCGCTGGTACCCCTGAGACCTCTAGACCAACTAGTGATCCAGGTCTCCTGTCCGAATATAAAATAATAAAATCTTCTGAGGAGCTGCATTAGCAGCGACCATCCTTCTGGACCTCAAATCTTAGACTGGAGCTGAGTAGGAGGAGCCCGAGCTGGAGGGGCCAGCCAGTCAGCACTCTTTTGATCTGAGGTGACATCCTGATCTGGGGCTCCGCCTACCCATCAGTAATGAATACTGTGGCTCTCTTCCTTCCATCTGCAGCTGAAAACCATGTTTATAAATGACCTTTGAGTCTCTAATCCATTTTAGACTCAAGTGACATCTTTAGGAGAGTGTCGACTTCAACAGCAATTTCCCCAAAGTGTGTACTTGTAAATATCCATTCCTAATCAATCCCCTTTAAAAGATCCAGTAACTATTCTTAACTACTCACGAAACCCCACAGATTCTACCAAGTCTATTACTGAAAACGTTAATGTGAAAAAAGAAAACACGAACCAGATAATAAAACACTTTTATGGGCATAGTGTCCAGAAAGCAACCACAGAATAGAGCCAGTAGAGCTATAGAATATGCATCACATAAGCAGTGATAAACAATAGTACCACAAAGACGCTGTGTCCAGTGCATACTCTTATCTATTAGGCAACTAATGCGATTTCTCATGTCTAAGCTCTTGCTGCAAACCAAAAAAGTCTTAAATGAACTAAGAAATTACAAGATAAAAACGTCACTACTGTGTCAGAAGGCATTGTAAAACATCCACTGGAACAAAGTTTGATGTGACACATGGGAATACAGTAAAAATCTGATAATCATGCATGGACAGGACAAGACTGAATCCAGATTATCAGAACATTAAATGAAAAACAAGACGAGAAGTGAAAAAATTCAGCCACCCAGCGCTTCCAGACATCAGCTTTTAATTAGTCTTTTTGGCTCCTTCCCACTGCTCAACTCTTGCTATACCAAGTCTACTTCAGTTTCTTATATGCAGGACTTGGACACAAGCGTGAGAAAACGCCTCAGCCATGCTGTCTTCGGCACTCCACGGCATACTTCCAAACCGATGACACTAACACTTTATCTTGTTGCATATTTAAATAATGTAAATCTCAATTCTTTTCATTTAAAAGTAACTCATGCCTTCAATACGCCAAAAACTGGCTCTCTGGAAAGTTTAAAATTACTACTACTAGATACGGCTAAAAGACTCACACAGTGCCTACCATGACACATACCGATTAGGGATTATTTCCAATGTGTGTATAGTCACATGTGTCATTAATGGAAGCTACGAGTCATACTCTTTCTTGGTGGCATCAGAAAACAGGCCATGATGGTGTCTCTGAAAGTTATGCTTGTCATTGGGATGAATCCTTGCAGTATCTGTGGCAGTTGGATGTCCTGGTCTTTGGGAATTCTGAATGCACATCATGTAGTTAGCTAGACTGGTCAATACTGTTGATATTTCTGAAAGTTTCTGGAAAGACTGTTGCTCTACAGCGAGAACCTTCTCATTCAGCAGAGTGTTGTCTCGATGAATGCGCTTAAGCATTCGTCCCATTTTGGCACATGATATCTGCATGTTTTTTCCATCTTCTTTGCAGAGCCTTTAAAATAAAAGGACAAATAGTACGATTGTAAGATACATATGATGACACAAACAGATAACAATGATATCAGGTCTTTTATAGGAGACATCACAGATTGCTGTATTTAACTATCAGAAAAGACTGCAGGCTCACTCCATTGTCTACCATTAGAGAGGTCAGTGACTGCTTTATATAACCATTAAGAAAAGGACTGTGCAGGCAGGCTCCATGATCTACCAGCAGAGATGTCCCCCACTGCTGCATGTAAAGCCCGGTCTCACATAGCGATACACCAGCGATCCCGACAACGATCAGGATCGCTGTGTATCGCTACATGATCGCTGCTGAGCTGCCAAACAGCAGCTCAGGCAGCGTTCAGCACAGCGACACTGCGGGTAACATCGCTTAGTTAACCCGCAGTGTACCTTGGATACCAGCGCCCTGATGCAGGGAGCTGGTAACCAAGGTACACATCGGGTTTCCAGGCGCTGCGCGGTGCCTGGAAACCCGCTGTGTACCTTGGTTACCAGCGGATCACTGGTCTCCCGCCTGTCACACGCAGCGATGCGTGCCTGTCAGCGGGAGACCAGCGATCAAAAAAAATGTCCAGGACATTCAGCGACGATCAGCGATACCCGGCAGGGGGCTGATCGTCGCTGAATGTCACAGCGATATCGCTGGGGAGATCGCTGCTGCGTCACAAAACTAGTGACTCAGCAACGATCTCGCTAGCGAGATCGCTGTGTGAGACGGGGGCTTAACACTCAAAGACAGGGTGGGCACGCTAGATTATCTACCAGCAAAGAGGTCACTGACTGCTGTATGTAACTCTCAGAAGTGGACTGTGGAAGCGCACTCATTATCTACTATCCAAGAGGTCAGTGGCTGCTGTATGTAACACTCAAAGACTGGGTGGGCACGCTAGATTATCTACCAAGAGGTCACTGACTGCTGTATGTAACTCTCAGAAGTGGACTGTGGACGTGCACTCATTATCTACCATCCAAGAGGTCACTGACTGCTGTATGTAACTCTCAGAAGCAGACTGTGGAAGCGCACTCATTATCTACCATCCAAGAGGTCAGTGACTGCTGAATGCAACACTTAGAAGTGGACTGTGGAAGTGCACTCATTATCTACCATCCAAGAGGTCACTGACTGCTGTATGCAACTCTCAGAATGGGACTGTGCACTCCACTTCCATTATCTACAGTACAAGTAGTTGTGAGAGAAGGAGTTATTTATCTATCTTGACTCCATTTTGGTTATTCTACAATCATCTCATCTGCTTTCCAAAATAAAGTCTGTGTATGTTCTGAGATAAGGAGATTGAGGAATTTCTTTGTCTAAAGCCCCCGTCACACTAAGCGAGATCGCTAGCGAGATCGCTGAAGCGTCACCGATTTTGTGCATCGCTGCGTGTGACAGCAGGAGACCAACGATCAGCGAGCTGGTATCCAATGTACATATCGGTAACTAAGGGCTGCGCAGCGCCTAGTTACCAGATATGTACCCTGGATACCGGCTCCCAGCTTCTGCTGTAGAGCGCTGGGAGCTGGTATCTAGGGTACATATAGGGTAACTAGGTGCCACGCGGTGCTTAGTTACCCGATGTGTACATTGGATACCAGCGTGCTCGCTGGTCAGTCTGCCCATGTGACAGCTCACCAGCGATCAGGTAACGATGTCCCAGCGATCCCATCCACGTCGTATCGTTAGTGGGATCGCTGGGACATTGAGAGTGTGACGGGACCCTAAGGGGCGTAGAAATAACATCCTCATCAATCCCTTGTAGATTGTGAGCCTTCATGGGCAGCGACCTCTCTCCTCCTGCACCAGTCGTGACTTTACTGTACAATAAAGCGCCATGGAATAATGGTGCTATAATAATATTAACATAGGAAAGTGAAAAAAAAGAAGAGATAGACACACACCTAGATCCAAACGTTTGGTGTAGATGATACTAACTTTGGCAATGTGATGTATGTATGCTAATGCCAGCACATATCTATAATATAACGGTGGGAGCGTCACTCTGTCTGAAGCCTTTATAGACTGCGCAAGTGCGAAACGCCTGCGCAGTCTGGCTCCAGACAGAGTGAGGCATCCAGAGCGGTGAGTACTCTGTATGGCGCCAGAGATCGCGGTATGCGTACTGGATGCATACCGCGATCTCCGGAGCCATACTCACATACTTACCTGACCGGGAGGAGCGTTGCCACGGCGCTTCTCTTCTCCCGGGGCAGGAGACCAGGAGTGCGCGTCGGATCGCGCATGCGCAATAGCGCTATCCGGCGCCATTTTGCTGAAGACACATTTACAGTGTGTCTTCAGCAATATGGCGCCGGACCGTGCGGTATGGGCATGCGCGTACTCCGGCGCCGCTCTCCTCACCCGGCGTCCAGCTGAACGGAACAGCGCTGGAGCACAGGGATGAAAGGTGAGTATAAAATGTTTTTTTTTTTTTTTGGGGTATCTGTGCAGTTTAATAGCGGTGAGGGGGCCATGCACATCAGGATTGGAGGGTGAGGGGACCATGCACATCAGGATTGGGGGGTGAGGGGACCATGCACATCAGGATTGGGGGGTGAGGGGACCATGCACATCAGGATTGGGGGGTGAGGGACCATGCACATCAGGATTGGGGGGTGAGGGGACCATGCACATCAGGATTGGGGGTAAGGGACCATGCACATCAGGGTTGGGGGGGTGAGAGGACCATGCACATCAGGATTGGGGGGGTGAGGGGACCATGCACATCAGGATTGGGGGTGAGGGGACCATACACATCAGGATTGGGGGGTGAGCGGACCATGCACATCAGGATTGGGGGGGGGTGAGGGGACCATGCACATCAGGATTGGGGGGAGTGAGGGACCATGCACAGCAGGATTGGGGGGTGAGCGGACCATGCACACCAGGGTTGGGTGGGTGAGGGACCATGCATACCAGGATTGGGGAGGTGAGGGGGCCATGCACATCAGGATTGGGGATGAGGGGACCATGCACATCAGGATTGGGGGGTGAGGGGACCATGCACATCAGGATTGGGGGGTGAGAGGACCATGCACATCAGGATTGGGGGGTGAGAGGACCATGCACATCAGGATTGGGGGGGTGAGGGGACCATGCACATCAGGATTGGGGGGTGAGGGGACCATGCACATCAGGATTGGGGGTGAGCGGACCATGCACATCAGGATTGGGCGATGAGGGGACCATTCATACCAGGATTGGGGGTTTGAGGGGACCATTCATACCAGAATTGGGGGTGAGGGGACCATGCATTCCAGGATTGGGCGGGAGGGGACCGTGCATACCGGGATTGGGGGGTGAGGGGACCATGCATATCGCGATTGGGGGGGTGAGGGGGCCATGCACATCAGGATTGGGGATGAGGGGACCATTCACATCAGGATTGGGGGTGAGCGGACCATGCACATCAGGGTTGGGGGTGAGAGGACCATGCACATCAGGGTTGGGGGGTGAGAGGACCATGCACATCAGGGTTGGGGGGTGAGGGGACCATGCACATCAGGATTGGGGGGTGAGGGGACCATGCACATCAGGACTGGGCGATGAGGGGACCATTCATACCAGGATTGGGGGGTGAGGGGACCATTCATACCAGGATTGGGGGGTGAGGGGACCATTCATACCAGAATTGGGGGTGACGGGACCATTCATACCAGAATTGGGGGGTGAGGGGACCATGCATTCCAGGATTGGGCAGGAGGTGACCTTGCATACCAGGATGAGGAATGGGGTGCCATGCATTGTAGATTTGGGTGGGGGTGAGGGGACCATACATACCAGGATAGGGATGAGGGGTGCCATGCATACCAGAATAGGAGGGGGAAGCACATACCAGAATGGGAGACCATGTACCTATAAAAATGCTTGCCACCCGGGCGTAGAACGGGTTCATCACTAGTGTAGATATAAGCTGAGCCAATCATACTGTTACAATGTATGTAAACACTGACCAATGATGTAATAATGGGAGATCTGCCTTGATGCCCAATGTATCTGTGTGGCTCTTCCATGCACGTATTTGGATTTTCCAATTTAATTTGGAGCAGGCACAATGTCTCAGAACGTCCCACATTACATGGCGACGACAACATCACTGACTGCTGTATTCAACTCTCAGAAATGAACTTTATTCCTCCCGGCAGCGTTCAAGTTTAAGTAACGGGGTGGCGCAAGCTCGGATCAGTCACCGCTGTGTCTAGAGAGCGGTGGAAGTATCCGTCACCCGGCACTAACTGACAGCAGGCTCAGCATTAGAACCTGCTGTAAATCATTGCAGGGGGTGCAGGTACAGTCGCCACTCTCTATATACAAAGTGGTGACTGAATCCGCACCGATGCAACCCCAATGACAAACCCGAACGTCGCCGGGAGGAATAAGGTTAATTTCCACCTGGCAGCGGGGCTCAAAGTGCAGGCGCTGGCAGGTTCAGAACGCTATTTACCTGCAGATTAACAGCATTTTTTTCATGCAACAGGTTCTCTTTAAAATGTGATGATCACCTTTGGGGACAAATATTTATATTTTTAAACAAATGCATGCATTTTGGGCTAAAAATATATTTTTTTTTTATTTGGGCTTCATTTCAACATTTGCACCATTTAACTATTACAGGCTCTCTGTTTCTGCACATTCAACTTCAATGTAGTCTGTGGTCATAAATCAGCTGAGAGGAGCCCAGAAACAGACAGAAAAGTTTGTAATTTTTTTTTACATTTATTTATTAAGCAACGGATTCTCAAACTCCAATCCTCACAGCTCCCCAACAGATCATGTTTCCAGGATCTCCCTAGATTTATACAGGTCAGAGAACCTGTGGCAATTATGACACCTTGGTAACTATTCAATTACCGGTCAATAAGGATATCCTGAAAACTTGATCTGTTGGGGCCGTGAAGACTGGAGTTCGGGAAACGCCGTGTTAGAATAGAATGAGCTCACTGACAGATTTGATAGACGTTTCTATGATCATTCCATATTTAGAAAGGTCCGATCAATGTCTGATTTACACGGGCTGTTCCATCTGAACGACCTCTTCTCAGATCTTTGCTACAAGTGGTTGAACGTAAGTCCTGTAGAAGTATATTACTGCAACCACGCTCAGACAGGCCATCGGGCAATTCTGGCACATGCCAGGTAGGCTGGCCTGGCAGTAGACAGCATTGATCGAGACACTGTCAACAGTAACTGGGTCATCAGCGCACAGACCTATCAGTTCCCTGCTCCACCATGTACTCAGTTAGACCACGGGTACTTTGGCCCCTTAGGCCCCGTTCACACTTTGCGGTTTTAGATGCGTTTCCGCTGCGGTTTTGAACGCAGCGGAAACGCATCCAACCCGCAGCACAGTGCACAGCCAATGAATCCCTATGGGAACCGCAGGTCTGCTGTGCACATGCTGCGGAAAAAAACGCGCGGTTTAGCCGCGTTTTATTTTCCGCAGCATGTCAATTCTTTATGCGGAACCGCAGCGGTTCGGCGCCCATTGACTTGCATTGAGTCGGGCACTTCCGCAGCAAAACCGCAGATCTAAAAAAGATCTGCGGGTTTGCTGCGGCTGAAACCGCTGCAGTTCGGGAGGAGGGAAGTGTGTGGGGGGTGCGTGGGCGTGAATAGTGTGCGGCGCTATGTGTGTGGGCGGTGCGTGGGCGTGTATAGTGTGCGGCGCTATGTGTGTGGGCGGTGATTGTGTGCCGGTGTCTGCGTGATCGGTGTGCGGGTCTGTGTGCGCGATCAGTGTGCGTGATCGGTTGTGCGCGATCAGTGTGCGGGGCTGTGTATGTGCGGCGGTGTGCGGGGCTGTGTGCGTGTCTCCGTGTATGCAGGCATCGTCGGATGGGACTACAAGTCCCATCCGGCTATGCCTGCTACAGTGACAGTGACTGACACATTAGCCAATGATGGGACAGTAGTAGTCCCATCATCCGGCTAATGTGCACTGCTGAATGTAAAAAAAAAAAAATTACATGACATACAGAACATATAATGACATACAGAACATATAACATACAGTAACATACAACACATAACATTGAGCACATACTCACCTCTTCCCCGACGCCATCCATCTGTGTATCGCTCTGCCGCCGGGAGAGAATGACGTCACTACAGTTCATTCTCTCACGGCAATGCTGGGTGAGAAAATTCCCACGCAGCATTGCCATAAAGTGAGAGAATGGACTCAGTGATGCACTGCAGGAGCCATTGTCTCCTGTCAGTGCAACACTGGGAGGCCCTATAGAACGGTGACATCACCTGATGTCACTGTTCTATAGGGGAGACCGTCGTGGGACATTCGTTATTAATTGGACTGCGTCGGACAGGGAGTATACGGTTGTTTTATTTTTTTACGTTTTTTTTACAGGAGATCGAGGGCGTCGCTTGGATCTGAGTGTGTAATAAAGATATGAAAACCGTGTTGTGTTTTATTTCATTAAAATAATTTATTCTTATGCGTGTGTTGTTTTTTTTTAACCCTTTATTAATATAAGATTAATAATGGATAGGCGTCTTATTGACGCCTCTCTATTATTAACCGGGCTTAATATCACCTTACAATAGCAAGGTGATATTAACCCCTTATTACCCCATATCCCACCGCTACAGGGGAGTGGGAAGAGAGGGGCTAAGTGCCGGAATTGGCGCATCGTACAGATGCGCCAACTCTGGGGCGGCTGGGTGCTGGTATTTTTAGCCAGGGAGGGCGCCAATATCCATGGCCCCTTCCTAGGCTATGAATATCAGCCCGCAGCTGTCTGCCTAGCCTGTCTGGCTATAAATTATAGGGGGACCCCACGTCATTTTTTTGGGGGGGGTCCCCCTATTTTAATAGCCAGTGAAGGCTAGCTGCGGGCTGATATTCATAGCCTGGGAAGATCCATGGGTATTAACCCCTTCCCAGGCTAGAAATATTGGCCCCGGCTGTCTGCTTTCCCCCTCTGGCGCAGAAAATTGCGCGGGAGCCCACGCCATTTTTTTTCCTATATATTTTTTTTTTTATTAACTATTGCGTTATTTTGTGTATGTATACGCGTGTGTGTCTTTAACTATTTATGTACCATTTTATCTATCTATCTGTCTATCTATCTACTGGTATCTATTATCTATCTATGGCCGGCGTCACACTTGCGAGTGCGATGCGAGTAAGTCGCACGACTTTCTCGCATCAACACCCGGCACGGCCGCCCACTCTCGGACCCGAATGTGCGGCTGCATAGAAATACATGTAGCCGCACACTCGGGTCCGAGAGCGGGCAGCCGTGCCGGGTTTTTATGCGAGAAAGTCGTGCGACTTACTCGCATCACACTCGCAAGTGCGACGCCGGCCTATCTCTATCTGTGTGTGTGTAATGGAGTGTGGGTTGGACAAATGTAAAAGAGGAGGTTGGGCAAGAAATGACATCACAAATCTTTTTTTTTTTTTGTTAAACAACATATCTTTATTTAGCTGTAAAAACCGCATACAAAACCGCATGAGAAAAAACGCGTCAAAACCGCGCCAAAAAACGCATCAAAACCGCGCCAAAACCGCGCCTGCGGTTTCTGCCAAGAGGTGCGGTTTCGGCGCGGAAAAATCCGCAGGCAAATCCGCAATGTGTGCACAGGCCCTTATAGGTAGCTGCTACACAGGGGACATCAAGCTGCACGATTACATCATAGCATTGCGCCAACCCACGCTAGACACGCTGGATGAGGAGATGGAGGCTAAGGAATATGGGAGATAAAGATTAGGACTATCAATGTGTAAGGGGGGGGGGGGGTGGGTGGGTTCGCTGTTGTGGTCCATGATACTACATCCAGGGAGAGAAGAGGACATAATTCCTTATATAGAGAGATGTGGGAAAATCATACTGTATAGAGGGGGAGACAGAGACCATCATAATGTATATAAGCAGCTGTTGGGGCATTATACTGTATATAGGGAGCTGTGGGAACATCATACTATGTGGGTGGGTGTTGAGACCGTCACACCATATGTAAGTGGCTGTGGGGCCCTGTATATACCCATCACACTGGGCGTTGGGGGAAACCAATCACACAGTGTGTGTTTTCTGTAAGAATACCATACTATGTGGTGGCATTTTGGGGAGCATGATACTCTTGAAGCTCCTGGGAAAGGATATTGTATTATGTGAGAACACCAAGGGGCATCAGTACAAGCAGAATAACCGTACATGCCACATTACATGTCCCTCTCAGTCTTTAAAAGCTGAGAATTATGCTCTTTTATGACTATGCCCATGTTTGTGATAAGATATATGTACACCCCTGCTTAAGGGCAATACTACAATAAAATGGCAATGGGGTAATTAGTATAAGGAGGTACAATGGGGTTCACTGTCATAGTGGAATGACAGGAGGCATTATAAGAAAGAACAGAAGGTTTTTTTTGTTACAAAACACGGGGTCATTATTATTATAAGGGGTCATAAAGGGTGTTATTAAAGAAAGTACAGTGTGACATTATTTCTACATGGTGCTGTAAGCAGGCACATGGGAGAATTTTTACAATGAGGACGCACAAAGGAAACATTATTACTGTGCAGGGGCACCATTACTGTGTGACGTAACAAAAGGAGGGTACCAACTACTACTAAGGGGCATTATTATGGTTTGGGGAACTGACTATAGCACTATATGGTTGGTGTAGAAGTTGTAGGATATGAGGAGGGTGCTGAAAGTAGCAATTCAAAGAGGTCTCTGTGTTACATTTTGCAGGGTTGAGTTATGGATGAAAGAAGTGGCCATGACGGTTTGGGCAAAATGAAAAAGAAAACAGAAAACTTATAACCACGATCAGTGAGAATTTGCACAATACACAGTCGCTTGCTAAAGTATTCGCACCCTCTCGCCCCTTGGCTTTTAACCTACTTTGTTACATTACAACCTGTGTTTAAATATTTTTGTAATACAATGTGTCTGATGTATCAGCGCTAAATAGTCTTGTTGGTGAATTGAGAAAAATAAAGGCATACATTCAATTTATGGGATCAAATAACTAAAAACTGGCATGTGCATATGTATTCACCCCTTTTCTGGTGCAAGCAATTACCTTCACTAGTCACATGCTTAGTGATGGAAAGTCCACCTGTGTGTAATCCAAGTGTCACAGGGTCTGTCAGTATATACACACCTTTTCTGAAAGGCCACAGACGCTAATAAATCATTAAGCAAGAGGCACCACTAAGAGATGAGTGAACGTGCTGATATAAGGCGTTATCCGAGCATGCTCGAGTGTTAAAGTATCGTCGGTGTGCTCGAAAACTATCAAGTTGCCATGGCTGCATGTCTCATGGCTGTTTGACAGCTGCAAACAGAAAAAAACAGCCTTACCAACATCAGGTCAGATCACAAATGCACAAGCAGGATGCAGCAGACCCAAATTATAAAAGGCGCAGGGGTAGCACAGGTCCAAACTACTGATTAAAGCAGCCACTCAGAAGCCTACTAGTGATGAGCGAGAGTATACTCGTTGCTTGGGTGATCTCCGAGTATTTTGGCGTGCTCGGATATTTAGTTTGTCGTCGCAGCTGCATGATTTGCGGCTAAAGACAGCCTGAATACATGTGTGGAATGCCTGTTTGTTAGGGAATCCCCACATGTATTCAGGCTGTCTAGCAGCCACAAATCATGCAGCTGCGACGACAAACTAAATCTCCGAGCACGCCAAAATACTCGGGAGACCACCCGAGCAATCTGCATACTCGCTCATCACCAAAACCTACCAATTTATTTATGGAGGGGGTGGCTGCCTAGTAAAAAATGCACACAAATGAGGCTTGAATAGAACGCCAGTCACACAGGTACGACAGCCAAAACACATGCAGCATTTGCCTAACAAACAGTATTGGGTACAGTAGTACAATGTAGGATGTGCTGTAAATGTTTTCATAAGAATTTGGGAAAGTTATGAAATCTCCTATAAAGGTCTGTTCTGTCCCTGATCTAAGGATTTAGGCTTTTAGCCGAGATGAATCTGTGCTGCACTTTATGTACATGCTCAGCATTGAGGCAGTGCTTTGGGGTCGGAGGTCAGGGAAATTAAGGAGTTGGGAGTCAGAAGTTTGGCTTACAGACTTCATAGCCAGCCCTGGATGAAATATTAAAAATACGGATTTTTGTGTTACTCACCGTAAAATCCTTTTCTCCGAGACACTCATTGGGGGACACAGGACTGTGGGTGTATGCTTCTGCCGCTAGGAGGCTGACACTAAGTAACATAAAAAAGGTTAGCTCCTCCTCCGCCGTATACACCTCAGCACTGGCCGCAGGCAAACCCAGTTTAGTGCAAAAAGCAGTAGGAGGCTAAAAAATAAATCAAGAGTTAACACAGATACAGTATATTCAGAAGAAAAAAACTGCTGATACCAATTTAAGGAGAATAGAGTTAACTCAATATAAAGCCAGCCGGCTCTTAGGGAGGGTGCTGTGTCCCCCAATGAGTGTCTCGGAGAAAAGGATTTTACGGTGAGTAACACAAAAATCCGTATTTCTCCTTCGTCTCATTGGGGGACACAGGACTGTGGGACGTCCCAAAGCAGTCCCTTGGGTGGGAAACCGACTCCACAGTGTAATTTATAACCAAGCATTGCTTATAGGTGCGCAACCGCGCCCTGAAGAATCCTTCTACCCAGACTGGCATCCGCAGAAGTCTGGGTATGGACATTATAATGC
The DNA here is from genome assembly GCA_033576555.1 of Oophaga sylvatica. Lineage (NCBI taxonomy): Eukaryota > Metazoa > Chordata > Amphibia > Anura > Dendrobatidae > Oophaga > Oophaga sylvatica. Next base: position 362,231,221 of record JARQOD010000005.1, read on the forward strand.
TTGGAAAAAGTATGCAGACTGGACCAGGTTGCTGCTTTACAAACCTGTTCCACCGAAGCCTGATGCCGAAGGGCCCAGGAGGCACCCACCGCTCTGGTGGAGTGAGCCTTGATCCCTGCGGGAACCACCGCGCCTCTGATACGGTAAGCCTCCTGAATGGCTAACCGAATCCACCTAGCCAAGGTTGACTTAGAGGCAGCAAGTCCCTTCCTGCGACCTTCAGGGAGGACAAACAGCGTGTCCGTCTGTCGAAAGGACGCCGTCCGAGATACATATCTCCTGAGTGCTCTCACCAGATCCAGCGTATGGAGAGCCTTCTCCACTCGGTGCGTGGGAGCTGGGCAAAATGAGGGCAACACAATGTCCTCATTAATATGAAATGAGGACACAACCTTAGGCAGAAAAGGTGGTGTTGGTCTGAGCACCACCTTATCCTGATGGAAAAGTAAGTACGGAGCTCGACAAGACAGTGCAGCCAGCTCCGAAACCCGCCTTATGGATGTAATGGCTACCAAAAACACCACTTTCCAGGAAAGAAATGATAGAGAAACTTCCTGCAAAGGTTCAAAAGGAGACTCCTGTAGGACTCCCAGGACTAGATTGAGGTCCCAAACCTCTAAGGGAGTCTTGTAGGGAGGAACTATATGGACAACCCCCTGAATAAAGGTCCTAACCTGAAAATTAGACGCAATCTTTCGCTGAAAAAGAACCGACAAAGCTGATATCTGTCGTCTAAGAGTACTAGGCGCTAGACCTGAATCTAGGCCAGCCTGGAGAAAAGATAGAATGTTCGGAATTGAAAAGAGGAGCGGGGAACAACCATGTTCCCTGCACCAAGTAAAAAGGACCTTCCAAGTACCGTGGTAGATGCGAGCCGAAACGGGCTTTCGGGCGTTAGCCATCGTTGCGGCGACCTTTTTAGAGAATCCAGCCCTGGTCAGGATCCAAGATTCAACGGCCAGGCCGTCAAACACAGGACCGCTGAGTTCTGGTGGTAAATTGGGCCCTGGGAGAGAAGGTCCACACGCTCTGGCAGTCGCCAGGGTGTGTCGGTGAGCAATTGTACCAGCTCCGCGTACCATGAGCGACGCGGCCAATCCGGAGCGATTAATATCGCTGGAACCCCCTCTATCCTGATCTTTCTGATCACCCTTGGGAGAAGGGCTATTGGTGGAAACAAGTATGGAAGATGAAACTGATTCCATGGTAGGACCAGAGCGTCTACTGCAAATGCCTGCGGATCCCGGTACCGGGAGACGAAGTTGGGCACCTTGGCATTTATCTTGGAAGCCATCAGGTCCACATCTGGGGTTCCCCAGCGTCGGCATATCTGCTGAAAAACCTCGGGATGAAGCGACCATTCCCCTGACGCTATGCCGTGACGGCTGAGAAAATCCGCAGCCCAGTTTTCCTCGCCCGGAATGTGGACCGCTGAAATCACAGAGTGATTTACCTCTGCCCAAGTCAGAATCTGTTTTACCTCGTGCATGGCCGCCCTGCTGCGGGTACCTCCCTGATGGTTTATGTATGCCACTGCCGTGGCATTGTCCGATTGTATTCTGACTGGGTGGCCCGCCAGATGCTGGTGAAAATGTCTCAGAGCTAGCCGAATAGCTCGGATCTCTAAAATATTGATCGGGAGGATCGATTCCTGCTGAGACCAAGTTCCCTGGGCTGTATGGTGACGAAACACTGCTCCCCATCCGAACAGGCTGGCGTCCGTTGTGACAACCAACCAAAAATTTGGAGGAAACAACCGACCCTGTCGAAGAGTGGTGCTCTTCGTCCACCACATTAGAGTCTGTCTGACCTGCAGGGACAGACGACACCGAAGATTGAGGGAGTAAGGGCTCCCGTCCCATACTGCCAAGAGTGCATGTTGAAGGGGGCGAAGATGAAATTGGGCAAATGGAATAGCCTCTATTGCTGCCACCATCCTTCTCAGGACCCTCATGCAAAACCGGATGGTGTGAGGAATTGGTTGGCGAAGGATCCGTACCTCTTGACGGAGAACCAAGGCCTTGTCCTGAGGAAGAATTATCAACCCCTGAGCGGTGTCGAAATTCATCCCTAAAAAGGTGATCTTCCGAGATGGTACGGGAGATGATTTCTTCGTATTCACCAGCCACCCCAGGCGAGCAAGGGTGTCTAACGTAATGCTGACACTTTCCTCGCAGATTTGAAAAGACGGACCCTTGATGAGGAGATCGTCTAAGTAAGGCAGGATGACTACCCCCCTGGAGTGCAGAATGGACACAACAGCAGCCATGACCTTTGTGAACACCCTGGGGGCTGTGGCTAGCCCGAATGGCAAGGCTGCGAACTGAAGATGAAGTTTGCCGACGGCAAACCGAAGAAATCTCTGGTGAGGAGGAAATATGGGGATGTGAAGATAGGCATCCTGAATGTCTATTGATGCTAGAAATTCCCCTTTTTCCATGGCTGCAATGACCGAACGGAGAGATTCCATTCGGAAATGCCGAATTCTGACAAACCGGTTCAGTCGCTTTAGATCCAAAATGGGCCTTACGGTACCGTCCTTTTTGGGTACAATGAACAGGTTGGAATAAAACCCCTGACCCTTTTCGATCTCCGGTACAGGCACGACAACCCCGCTGTGCCGAAGAGACTCGACCGCCCTGAATAAGGCGCGAACCCGAGATTCGTCCTTGGGAAGGCGCGAGGGAAAAAAACGATTTGAGGGAAGGCTGGAAAATTCTATTTTGTACCCCGAGGAGACTAACTCCCGGACCCACTCGTCGTGAGTAATCGATAGCCAAATGGGGCGAAACCAGAGTAAGCGGCCGCCTACTCTGGATAAATTGACCGGATTCTGCCTCCAGTCATTTGTCCGAATATCTCTGGGGTTTGGACCCTCTAGATCTTGGTTGTTGAGATCGTCCTCTTCCCAGAGGGTTGGTCCTGTAGGAGACCTGACGATCTCTGGCCTGACTAGGCCGACCTGAACCGCTGGAGGTAGCTGGCGCGGCCCAACCTGGGTTACGAAAGGCCCTAAAGCGAGGCTGAAGCTGTCGGCGAAAAGGCTGCTTAATCTTTTGCTGAGGAAGGAAACTGCTCTTCCCTCCCGTCGCATCAGATATGAGCTGATCCAACCTTTCGCCAAATAACCGACCATTCTGATATGGTAAGGATGTAAGCGATTTCTTTGAGATTGAATCAGCTCGCCAGGTTCTAAGCCACAAAGATCTTCTGATGGCAATTGCATTAGCAGCAGCTAGGGCTGCGCAATTTGCCGCATCCATGGACGCATTAATTAAGAAGTCTCCCGCAAGTGCTATCTGATTAGAAATCTCAGTTACTTCAGATGGTACCTCAATACCATGAAGAGCTCTATTTAGAGACTCCGACCAGGATATCATGGCCTTAGCAACTCAAGTCGCTGCAAAAGAAGGAGAGAGAGCAGAACCCGATGCTTCAAACACCGAGCGGGCCAAACCTTCAATCAGACGATCCGTTGGTTCCTTGATCGAGGAACCGTTAGGAAGGGAGAGGAGCGTTTTAGACGCCAAACGCGACACAGGAGGATCAACCGCAGGAGATTCCGCCCATTTCTTTAAGAAGCTCGGGAGCAAAAGGATATCTAGTATTGAGAGCCTTTTGTCCTGCGAAGCGCTTGTCCGGTTTCTCCCGGTGGCGCTGCACTAGTTCCTCAAACTCAGGATGAGATCCAAAAACCTTATGAGCTTGCCTGGCTCTTTTGAAGGACACCTTATGACCGGAGGTCAAGGTGGACTCATCGTCTATCCCCAAGGTTTGATTGACAGCTTCAATCAAACTGTCAATTGTGTCCTGACAATTTGGTGCCTCCAAATTAAGGGACCCTTCTGAATCAGAATCCGAATACTGATCACTTGTCAGAGGTGAGGGAGAGCGGGAGACGGAACTGAAAGATGCCGAGGCTCCGGACGGCAAAGGCGACGCAGTGTGGGTTCGCTTCCCCTGCGTCTGCCTAGTGAGAGCGCGGCCCCTGCAGGCCGGAGGTTCATGAGACGTCGCCAAGACGGGTGAACCACTGTCCCTGCTCCTATGGGGAGCTTGAAGGGACTCGATTGCTCTAGTCAATGATGCCACAGATTGAGTCAGGGACAGAGCCCATTCAGGGGGACCTGACGCACTGGGTTCCGTAATAGGAGCGGGTTCCTGAGCCCGTTCGGAGTCACAGGCTTCGCAAACCCGAGTAATCTGGGCGCGCGGAAAAGGAGACCTACAGGCAATGCATGCGGTATACAGCACCGTATGAGCTTTAGTTCTTCTGGACATACTGAGTCTATCACAGAGTCCGCAATGAACTGGATGTGCGACGGTCAGTGAAACGGAGTGCAGAAGTAACAACCAGGCTGGAGGTAGAAGCACTTACCCCAGTCCTGTACCCCCTGCGTCCTTAAACCGCGTAGCAGTGCGTCTGGCTCCAAATTTTTCAAAAAGAGCGCCCCCCTGTTAGGAAGGCGAGCTCAAGTAGCCGAGCCTTTAGGGGGAGGATCGAGAGGCGCGGCCTAGCTGTCAGAGGCCCGCCTCCAGCCGCGGCCTAGTCTCCAGCAAAAGCCGGGGACTAAATTTACAGCCGCGGCCTAGCATCAGCCGAAGCCGCGGCCTAGATTTCCGGCGGAGGCGGCCCCAAAACCAGAGGGCGGGCCCGCCGGAAGGAGACAATGCCGAGGGCGGATCCCCGCGACCGCGGCCCGCCCTCCGGCCGACACCGGACGCTATATCTTGGGCCGCGGCCTAGTCCCCGGCAGAAGCCGGGGACCAAATTTGCAGCCGCGGCCCAGCACCGCCCGAAGCCGCGGCCTAGATTTCCGGCGGCCGGCGCCGGACGCCACACCTCGGGCCCCAGTCCCCGGTCCTTGCCCGAGGCCTAACGCCGCCGAAGCCAGGGACCTGACGCCCCCGGGGGGGAACACGGGCCAGGAGTGTACCTTGGCTGGAATCCAGAAGCTTGAAACCTGCGGTGCTCCATGCGTGCGGCGTTTCTTCTCCGTTTTCAAAAAGGTGAGCCATTAGAGGGGGGCTTTGTAGTAAAAAAGGTGGGACGGTGCAGGAACCCTAACTCCATCACCCCTTCAGGGGGCGAGGAGAGGGACCGTCCGCCTCCTTGCAGCACCGCAGTCTAGCATTGGTGGCGCAGTGGGGGCTGCACGGACAAACTCCTGCCTCTGTGCAACCTAGGGTTTCAATACCTCAGGGTGGACAGGGCTAAGTCCGGCATTCGTGTCCCACGTTGCGGGAGAGGATACGCTGGAGGCTTTACTCCACGTGCTCGCCCGTTGATGGTTTGGGGAGATCGGACCCTTTCAATAGGATCCGTCGCCCCTATCTCATCTTCGTGGGGAAGAAAAAAAAAAAAAAAAAAAAAAGTGGTCTGGAAAAAGAACCAGACGTGTGCCTCCATCAGACACTAAGCAATAACTGGGTTTGCCTGCGGCCAGTGCTGAGGTGTATACGGCGGAGGAGGAGCTAACCTTTTTTATGTTACTTAGTGTCAGCCTCCTAGCGGCAGAAGCATACACCCACAGTCCTGTGTCCCCCAATGAGACGAAGGAGAAAATAAGTTTATTTGTAATCATCCATTACTGGGCTTTATATCTGCTTGTCAGAGATACCAATCATATTTTCCTGAATACTTAAAAGGGGTTTTCCCACAAACAAAGTTCATTTTAATCAATAGACCTTGGAATAATAATAATTTCCACAATTGGATGTGTTAAAATAAAATGTTCCTGTGCTGAGATAATTTTATAAATGTGCCCCTGCTGTGTAATAACTGTGTCTGACCGTGCAGGAACATGGTCTCCTGGGCTGGTGGGGGTGGGGGAACAGAAAGACTATACAGACTTTACAGTACGGGATCACAGATGATTCTTTTTGTGAGATAAAGCATTCCCCCGCCTTTTTTTAAACAATGTTTTGCTTCAAAGAAAGAATTTGCAATCCCGTGCTGTAATGACTGTATAATTTATTTTGCTTCCCCCGTGCCCAGGAGCTGTGGTATGATCAGACCATGTCCCTGTACGATCAGACACAGACATTACACAGTACACAGCAGGGGCACATTTATAAGATTAGCTCAGCACAGGAACATTTTATTTATACACATCCAACTAAGGAAATTATTATTCCAAGATCTATTGCATAAAATGAACTTCTGTTCCTTGGAAAACCCATTTAATTTCATTCATGTTAGATTTTTCTGATTATAAACACAGTGATTCAATTAATGTTCCATGATCGCATCCAACCACGTGTTACACCTTTCCTTAGAGTATGAGGTGTTACCTTGCTATTTCTTTGCATCATGGGCTTCTTTCCGTCACACTTGGTCCTTCACTTATTCAGGTTGCCTCGCAACCCTCTTTTTGCCACCCTATAAGAAGCTGAACCTTAGGGGATGTTAGAAGTCTTGTGGAGCACTTGTGCTGCCCTGGTACCCCTCCAGAAATCTCTACTGAATTAGTGAGGGTATAAGGTTGGCAAACTGTGGCTCCTAGTGTGGTCTCCCAGGTCATTTTACAACAAGAGACTACCTAAAATATACCCTCCTTTCTATTCATTCACATTCAGCTAATGCATGTTATATATGGAGAATAATCCCACAAAAGGTATAAATACTTGTGATTAAGTTTCTAAGACATGTAGGGAGCGAAAGCTACAGTAATTTATTTCCCATTAAACACTGACTAATTTGCTTGTTCACCAGTTATTTCTATATTCCACTAGTTAGGAAACATTTCAAGGTTTATATGGATTACTCTTCTCTTGGTTATACTCTTTAACATGGTGTTAATAGCATAAGACGTGCTTTACCAGATTCCCCATAGTAATTCTTGTCCTCTTCATCCTCAGAGCCGCTGTATTCCACTCTGTGCTTTGTTACCTGAGATTTTGGACATATGCAGAAAACATTTTAATACAGTAATTACACTATTGTGTTTACAGTATGGCAGCATTGAAAAAAATTATTTCACATCACATACTTCAGAGACAACTGCCAAGTATTGCTGGTATGTACACCACTCATATAATGAAGGCCAAACTGCTCCAATTACCAAAGGGTGGCACAAGGGATGGGCCAGGGAGACACCGCCATTCACTGAACATGGTAGCCATGTAGCACAGTACAGGCGCTTCTCAAAAATTTTAGAATATCATCAGAAAGTTCATTTATTTCAGTTCTTCCATACAAAAAGTGAAACTCATATTATATAGAGTCATTACAAACAGAGTGATGTATTCCAAGTGTTTATTTCTGTTAATGTTGATGATTATGCAGCCAATGAAAACCCAAAAGTCATTATCTCAGTAAATTAGAATTAACAAAAAAACATCTGCAAAGGCTTCCTAAGTATTTAAAAAGGTCCCTAAAGGCTGGGTCTCACATAGCGATACACCAGCGATCTCGACAACGATCAGGATCGCTGATGTATCGCTACATTATCGCTGCTGAGCTGCCAAACAGGCAGCGATCAGTACAAGCGACACTGCGGGTAACATCGCTTAGTTACCCGCAGTGTACCTTGGATACCAGCACCCTGATGCAGGGAGCTGGTAACCAAGGTATACATCGGGTTTCCAGGCACTGCGCGGTGCCTGGAAACCCGCTGTGTACCTTGGTTACCAGCTCCCTGCATCAGGGCGCTGGTATCCAAGGTACACAGCGGGTTTCTAGGCACAGCCCCGCGCCTGGAAACCCACTGTGTACCTTGGTTACCAGCGGATCGCTGGTTTCCCGCCTGTCACACGCAGCGATGCGTGCCTGTCAGCGGGAGACCAGCGATCAAAAAAATGTCCTGACATTTCAGCGACGATCAGCGATACCCGGCAGGGGGGCTGATCGTCGCTGAATGTCACACACAGCGATATCGCTGGTGAGCTCGGTGCTGCGTCACAAAACTAGTGACTCAGCAGCGATCTCGCTAGCGAGATCGCTATGTGAGACGGGGGCTTTAGTCTGTTTCAGTAGGGTCCACAATCGTGGGGAAGACTGCTGACTTGACAGATGTCCAGAAGACAGTCATTGACACACTCCAGAAAAAGGGTAAGCCACAAAAGGTCATTGCTAAAGAAGCTTGCTGTTCAGAGTGCTGTATCCAAGCATATTAATGGAAAGTTGAGTGGAAGGAAAAAGTGTGGTAGAAGAAGGGGTACAGGCAGGCTATTGTCCCTACCCCTGGAGGGACTCAATCGCTTTAGTGAGCGACATCATGGACTGCGACAGTGACAAAGCCCTTTCAGGGGACTAGGTACACTGAGATCGGTTGTGGCGGGGAGCTCCTGAGCACGTTCGGGGTCACAGGCTTCACAAAGTGGATTCTTCGGTGCCCGCGGTAATGCAGCCTGACAGGTGGTACATGAGGTGAACAATACTGTATGTGTTTTGTTGGCCTTCTTGGATGCCTTTGATTGAGACATGCTGTGCCTCTGCTCAATATGAGGCACAAGGATGAATACTGCAGGGAAGGACTAATGAAGATAGAAGCGCAACTGTGTAAGGCAGCGCGGCTCTGGCATCCCCGGGGTTCATTCCTCTGGGATAGGACAGGGCTGTTGTCCAGCTGTAGCCTGGCTTTAGAAGGGGCTACATGGAGGCGACACTCCATATTCTCATCTGTTGCTGGTGCGGGGAGATCGGTGCCTTGGAAAGAACCATCACCACAAAAATCAAGCTCAGGCATGGCTATCTACCGTGCAGGAGGGGGTACGTAGAGGAGACACTCCACGTTCCCGCCTGTTGTTGGTTTGGGGAGGTCGGACCCTTGAAAGGATCCGTCGGCCCTCTATTCCTTGTAAAAGATAGTAAAAACGAAAAAATTATGGAATAAAAAATAAAATAAAAAATTGTGGTCTGAAGACCTGACCCGATGTGCCTCCTATGAACACTAAGCATGAACTGGTTTGTGTTGGAGCCAGTACTAGGTGTATACTGCAGAGGAGCTAACTTTTTTTGTATTAACTTAGTGTCAGCCTCCTAGTGGCAGCAGCATACACCCATGGTCCTGTGTCCCCCAGTGAGGCAAAGGAGAAATTTTGCATTTAATTTGGAAATCAAGGTCCCAGAGTCTGGAGGAAGAGTGGAGAGGCACACAACCCAAGCTGCCTGAGGTCTAGTCTGAAGGTTCCACTATCAGTGATGGTTTGGGGAGCCATGTCATCTGCTGGTGTAGGTCCACTGTGTTTTATTAAGACCAAAGTCAGCGCAGCCGTCTACCAGGAAATTTTAGAGAACTTCATGCTTCCCTCCGCTGACAAACTTTTTGAAAATTTCATTCTCCAGCAGGACTTGGCATCTGTCCACACTGCCAAAAGTATCAATACTTGGTTTACAAACAACAGTATCACTGTGCTTGATTGGCCAGCAAACTCGCCTGACCTTAACTCCATAGAGAATCTATGGGATATTGTCAAGAGGAAGATGAGAGACACCAGACCCAACAATGCAGACGAGCTGAAGGCTGTTATCAAAGCAACCTGGGCTTCCATAACACCTCAGCAGTGCCACAAGCTGATCGCCTCCATGCCACACCGCATTCATGCAGTAATTAATGCAAAAGGAGCCCCAACCAAATATTGAGTAAAATTACTGAACCTACATTTTAGTAGCCAACATTTCAGATTTTAAAATCATTTTTTCAAGCTAGTGTTATAAAGTATTCTAATTTACGGAGATAATGACTTTTGGGCTTTCATTAGCTATAAGGCATAATCATCAACATTAACAGAAATAAACACGAAATAGATTATTCTGTTTGTAATGACTATATAATATAGGAGTTTCACATTTTGTATTGAAGAACTGAAATAAATTAACTTTGTGATGATACTGTAATTTTGTGAGAAGCACCTGTATATTCTAGGTTCAAGAAATATTGTGCTACTTGCTGCATTCCCGAAATCTCCATACTATATACATAACTTTGGAATAACAATTCTTATGAAGACCTCAGAGAACTAATAATTCTCTCTGCAATAAACGTTCTCACCAAATAAGTGTTCAGCTTGTCAGTTACTACTTACCACTATATGTTTTTCTGTGCCGTTTTTCATTCTCCTTCGGGTTCCTGTCTGTCTGCGATGTGGCGAGTTAAAAATGCATTTTAGTAAGTCAGATACATACATTACTAAACGATATACTGCGAAAAAGCAGTATCTTATATGATGGACATACAGCAGAGTCATTATTGCAGCTAAACGAGAATACAAAAAAGGTAAAATATACCACCACATCGGGGCAGAATTACACCAGTTACAGATCATGTTCCCTGTGTGTATTTTCTCAAATGGAGTCAGAATCCTTGTCAGGAAAAACAAAAATCCCAACAGAGGTAAAAGAAAGAGAAAGTCGCTTATGGGATCTGACTGCAAAGTGGTACTTTAATGTCATAGGAGTCCTTTGTGTGTACAATCTGGGTATGTTATTCACTACTGCGTCTCACTGTAGGATGCATCAAAAAACGCTGCACCTCTATTAAACAGCATTCCTTGAGAGCAGTGATAACAATAAGAAAAGTTTTCATCGATGCAATAGACACGCAAAAATGTAAGGGAAGCTGTCACCAGGTTCTGTCACCTAATCTGACAGCAGCATGATGTAGGGGCAGAAACCATGATACTAGCAATGTGTCACTGCAGTTTTCATAAAAACACTGATTTATCTGCAGGAGACTATTACTAACGAACTAGTACACCTGCTGTCATGTAGTCCTCCATATTCATGAGCCCTATGTAACCCCAACCCCACCACCGATTGGCAGCTTTCTGCGTACACTGTGCATAGACAGAAAGTGATGAGGTCGGGGTTAAAAAGGACTCAGAAGTGAGAGAACTAGTAGCTCTGCAGCAGAGAGTAGTGATTATAAAAAAATAGATATATTCCAGAGCCTAGTATAAGATGCATCACTGGAATCCTTGTCTCTGCACCTACATCATGCTGCTTTCAGATGGGATAGCAACAACCTGGTGACAGATTCCCTTTGCGGTCATCATCACTTCTGGTCTGGCAGAAACTGTTGGAGCAGCAGTGCTGGAGTAGGGGGTGGGTTATGAAGGCAAATATTATTTCTTTTACCAGGGAAGCTTCCCATTGATCACTTTAAAAGTATAGGTAAATCCATGTAAGTAAAATGCAATGTAATGACTGCACAGGGGTGTAATATACTCCAGTGTTGTCTTGCCATGTGCATTAAAACACGGATTTTGGTAAAGACTTACCTGTAAAATCCTTTTCAGCGAAGGAAGGAAGAGAGACACAGTATTCATTACTGATGGGTAGGCGGAGCCCCAGATCAGGATGTTACCTCAGATCAAAAGAGTGATGACTGGCTGGCCCCTCCAGCTCGGGCTCCTCCTACTCAGCTCCAGTCGTACCAAAGCTTTTAGGAAAAGAGCCAAGATCACCAGCGGAGCAACATAACCCCTTCTGAAGGAACTTCAGAGAAAAAACACAAGGATACAGGTTATGCATGCAAAGAAAGCCAAAAACCACAGAGTTCCAGGTACTACTCACGGAACCTGACTACTGCGATGAGCTGGCGATGCTGGAACAGAGCCTTAGCGCGCTGACCTCAGCCCAGATAATCGCTATCAGATAAGGGTCGCGCTGCATCTGAAAACATCAACACACTTCTGCCGTGGGAGGGTGCTGTGTCTCTCTTCCTTCCTTCGCTGAAAAGGATTTACAGGTAAGTCTTTACCAAAATCCGTGTTTCAGCTGCAGATGAAGGAAGAGAGCCACAGTATTCATTACTGATGGGACGTCCCAAAGCAGTTCAAAAATAAGGGTGGGAAAAACCAACAAAAGGCAGAAACCCAACAACCTTAACAACAAAGCGCAACCAGCGCTAAACACAAGTTCATCCAGAACTTTAAACTACAGCTGCCTGCAGGACCCTACGTCCGAGGGCTGCATCAGCGGAAGCACTGACGTCCACTTTATAAAACCTTGTAAACGTGTGGACAGAGCGCCAAGTCGCCGCTCGGCAAAGCTGCACTGCCGAAGCACCTTGATGAAAAGCCCACGATGAAGCCACAGCTCTCGTGGAATGGGCTCGAATCTTAATCGGGCAAGATTCACCCCGAAGACGGTAAGCTTCCAAAATAGCTGACCGGATCCAACGAGCTATAGAACCCTTGGAAGCTCGTTGACCACGCCGACGACCTGCCGGAACCACAAACAGGGAGTCCGTCTTACGAAAACCTTGAGTAATAGATAGATAAAACTTCAAGGCCCGCACTAAATCCAATGTGTGTAAATCTCGCTCTTTCGTATTCTTCGGATCCGGACAGAGTGAAGGCAACACAATATCCTGGTTAACATGAAATTGTGACACCACTTTAGGCAAAAAATCACCCCGAGTGCGAAGCACTACACGATCCGGAAAAAAACTCCAGAAAAGGAGGCGAACAAGAAAGAGCTGCCAATTCAGAAACTCTCCTCAAGGAAGTGACTGCAACAAGGAAAGCCACCTTCCAAGAAAGTAAAGAAAGGCTAGCAGAAACCATAGGTTCAAAAGGTTTATGCTGAAGAGCCTCCAAAACAAGGTTGAGCCGCCAAGGAGACACGGGTGCCTTCCGCGGCGGAAACTTACGAGAGATACCTCGGAAAAAGGAGAGCACGTCTCTATTCGAAGCAATGGTTCTCCGGAACAATAAGGACAGAGCAGAAATCTGACCTTTCAGAGTGCTAACTGCCAAACCCTTGTCTAGCCCATGCTGCAGAAAAGCCAACAGGTTGGGAATGGAAAATTTTCTCGGGTTCCGAGAAGACCCCAAACACCACGAAAAGAAGGTTTCCCAAATTTTGTGGTAAATCCTAGAAGTAGCCGGACATCTTGCAGCACGAAGGGTAGCAATGACCTCGGCTGAAAAACCTCTACGGGTCAAGATTTCGGTCTCAAGAGCCACGCCGTCAAACGCAGGGACATCAAGTCCGGATGACAAACGGGCCCCTGAGTCAACAAGTCCGGTTGAAGAGGGAGTGGAAACGGAGGTGCCGCCAACAGCGACATTATTGTCGAGAACCACACCCTTCTTGGCCAGTCTGGAGCTATCAGAATAGCTGGAATTCTCTCTAGTCTGATCCGACGCAGCACTAGAGGAAGTAAGGATATCGGCGGGAATACATAGATCAGCTCGAACTGATCCCACTGAGCCACTAGAGCATCCACCGCCACCGCCTTCGGGTCCTTGTACCTGGACATGAATGTCGGTAACTTGGCATTGGACCTGGATGCCATCAAATCCACTTGGGGGGTTCCCCAGCGAGAGCACAGTAGTGCAAAGACTTCCGGGTGGAGGCTCCATTCCCCGGGATCCATCCTTCTGCGACTGAGAAAGTCCGCTGTAATATTCTGAACCCCTGGAATGTGAATCGCCGAAATGGCTGGTACATTGGCCTCTGCCCAAATCAGAATTCGGGACACCTCTACCATGAGTCTGGAACTCCTTGTCCCACCTTGGTGATTGATATACGCGACAGCCGTCGCATTGTCTGTCTGCACACGGACTGGCAGACCGCTCAAAGGGACCGTCCAATGTTGGAGGCAAAGGAAAATCGCCCTCAATTCCAGGATGTTGATCGGAAGCACAGACTCTTCCGGTGACCATACCCCCTGAATCCAGAGATTGTTCCAAACACCCCCCCAGCCCGTCAGGCTGGCATCGGTGGTTATGACTGACCACTTCAGAGGGAGGAAAGACTTCCCCAGGGAGAATGCCCCTGGACGTAACCACCATTCTAGAGAATCCCGCACCGCGCGAGAAATGGTGACACTGCAATCCAGCGATTGCGACTGATTCCATCGACTCAAGATGAACCTTTGAAGAGTCCTGGAGTGGAACTGGGCAAAAGGAATTGCCTCCATGGACGCCACCATCAGTCCCAGAAGACGCATACACTTCCGTAGGGACATTGCCGTTGAGGATGTCATAATCTGTACATGTCGAAGAAGACATGACTGTTTGTCTGGTGGTAGGGAAACTACCGACCGAAACGTGTCGAGATGCATTCCCAAAAAGAGAATTGTCCTCGATGGTTCCAGGGACACTTCTCCCAATTGACCAGCCAACCGAAGTCTTTCAGAAACTGAAGAGACAAATCCCGAGCCGTCAACGCCTCCTCCTCCGAGGAAGCCACGATCAAAAGATCGTCCAGATAAGGGAGAATCGTAATCCCCTGTCTTCGAAGGAGTGCCATGAGGGGCGCCAGAATTTTTGTAAAGACCCTTGGCGCTGAGGCTAAGCCGTACGGCAGAGCCACGAACTGGTAATGATTCTGACCTATGGCAAATCGAAGAAAGCGCTGATGAGCCTTTCCGATGGGAATATGCAAATAGGCGTCGCGAATGTCGATTGACACCAGAAAATCGTTCTGTGACAGAGCTGCCACAACGGAACGAAGCGACTCCATGCGAAATTTCCGGGCATGGACATGCCGGTTTAATCGCTTGAGATCCAGAATCGGGCGAAATTTGTTCTCCTTTTTGGGAACTATAAAAAGGTTGGAATAAAAACCTTTCCCTCGGTCCTCTGACGGAACCGGTATCACTACACCCTTTTGTAGTAGCGATTCGACCTCTCGCTGTAGAGCGACAACAAGCTCGGGTTCCGACGGAACGCGAGATTGACAAAAAACATTTGGGGTTGAGAAGCAAACTCTATGAAATAGCCTGCCGACACTATCCGCGTTACCCAGGAATCTGGAACGCGAGCCATCCAAGTCTCCTTGAAAAGAAGCAGGCGACCCCCCACTCGAGAATCCTCGAGTGGACCCCTGGCGTCAATCCGACTTTGCGGTTTCTTGTCAAGTTCCCGCTTGTTCTGGCGGAAACTCTGCTTCCAGGGAGTACGAGTTTTCTGAGAGGATTTCTTTCCTGAGAAAGAAGGACGACCCGATCCCCACGAGGAGTGACTAGATCGTCCTCGGCCCCGAAAGGACCGCCGACCACTATAAACACCAGGCTTACTGGACACCGAGGCCATGGCCCTTCGCTGTGGTAATGCTGATTCCTTCGCCTTAGCCTTGGAAATCAGCTCTGTGAGGTCGGATCCAAAAAGATGGCCACCCTTGTAAGGTAAGGCCAACAACCCTTGTTTGGAAACTGCGTCCCCGGCCCACTGTCTGAGCCATAAAGCTCTTCTGACTGTGACCGCTGAAGCTTGCGCTTTGGCCAGCAGAGATGCCGTATCCAGACCGGCATCAAAGATATAACAGGCTGCCGTTTCTAACCATTCACAAGTTTCCCGTATCTCAGATAACGGAGATTCATTTTGCAACTCCGTCTTCAGACGTGCCAACCAGCTTAGAGAAGCTCTAGCAGCACACATGGATCCTAGCACTGCTCGAAATCCATGACCCGCAGCCTCATAGCTTGCTTTTGCCGCCAATTCTGCCTTTCTATCCAAAGGCTCCTGTAAGCTCGCTTTTCCCTTAATAGGGAGTAGAGAGGATTTACTAAGCTGAGACAAAGACACATCCACTTCAGGAGCAGAAGTCCAATTAGCCTTTAACTCCGTAGAGCAAGGATAAAGTGTATCAAAGAAATGCGTTCCATGAAAACGCTTATCTGGACATAGACGTTCCTCCTCTATTACACCATTAAGCTCATCCAGAGCTGGCAATGTTGTGCGCGAAGCACGGGACTCCTGGAACAAGCGTGCTGATTTACCAGGACGACTAGTTACCTCCTCCGGTAACTGTAATATATCTCTCATGGCTTCAATTAATGCCTCCGTACGCTTCGTCATAGAGGAACGCCCCTGCGGCTCGTCCGCATCTGAATCGGATATTTCTCCATCCGAATTTAAAGGGAACTCTGCCCAATATCAGATACATCTGACTCGCTCCGTGTAGAGGCCGGTAACGGCCTGCGTCGCTTCCTCTGAGAGGAATTAGCAGACACATATTGACCTAAAAGGTCAGATAAGTTATTAATCGATCGAGCGATATCATCCAATTTTCCACCGCTGTCGACCGCAGCGCTAGACGCTGTGGAGGTCTGCGTATCTGATTGCCGCAATGGCACTGGGACGTGATCCGCGGCATCTGAACTCTGTTCAGACATGTCTCACCTGTATGAGCAGGTCAAAGCGGTAATACCAGCAAAAAACTATGCGGTTTTTTTTTTTTTTTTTTTTTCAAACGCTGAAGGGTTAACGCTCCACCAAGCAGAGTTACCCCAGCGGTATTCAGTCAGCAAATTTAGCTGGTAGAAATAACCCTCAAAGGGGTTAATATTGCAAACTCACCAAAATATATATATATTTGTGAGCCCCAGCCAATTTTTATGTCTCTGATGAGACTGCAGCTGCAGGATAGCGATCGCTGCGCTGCGGGGTGAGGAATCCGCACTCACCCAGCTGGCCGTGGTGTCTATATGAGGAGAGGAGCGGTCCGAGGAGCCCAGGAGCCTGAGTAATGGCCGCCACAGTGAGGGGTCGCAGAGAAAAGCCAGAGCGCGCGTCTTCCTGCTCAAAAGACCGGGATAGATAGGCCACGCCCCCTGCTAGCTC
Organism: Oophaga sylvatica; assembly: GCA_033576555.1. Taxonomy (NCBI): domain Eukaryota; kingdom Metazoa; phylum Chordata; class Amphibia; order Anura; family Dendrobatidae; genus Oophaga; species Oophaga sylvatica. The sequence continues at coordinate 362,247,742 of JARQOD010000005.1, forward strand.
AAATAATGAGCGCGAACTCTCCCCGCTCCTGCTCCCTCTCTGTCCTGCAGCTATCTGCCTGCGGACAAAAAATCACCACATCTTCTTGTAACAGCGCTGTCACAGCAGCGCTGAAGCATACTGACATTACATGTAGTAGCGCTGTCACAGCAGCGCTGAAGCATACTGACATTACATGTAGTAGCGCTGTCACAGCAGCGCTGAAGCATACTGACATTACATGTAGTAGCGCTGTCACAGCAGCGCTGAAGCATACTGACATTACATGTAGTAGCGCTGTCACAGCAGCGCTGAAGCATACTGACATTACAAGTAGTAGCGCTGTCACAGCAGCGCTGAAGCATACTGACATACATGTAGTAACGCTGTCACAGCAGCGCTGAAGCATACTGACATTAGTAATAGCGCTGCTCATTCAGACGCTAAAGCACTCACACATAATTATTATTAAAATTTGTGTGGAGTACTCACCAGCCAAGGCGCCACAGGGACCCTCAGGGGTTTCTGGCGCAGTGCCCATGCTTCCCCCCAGGGCGAAGAACGCAGTGACCGCACGTGTGGTTTGCGTTCCCGCCAGAGAAGCTCTCCTCATCCCCCAGGGCCGGCAAGGATTCTGCAGGGACTTTGAGTAAATACAGATCCGCCAAGGGAGAGGTTGGGGTACAGCAGCGCTGATACCCCTGAGACCTCTAGACCAACTAGTGATCCAAGTCTCCTGTCCGAATATTAAAATAATAAAATCTTCTGAGGAGCTGCATTAGCAGCGACCATCCTCTGGACCTCAAATCTTAGACTGGAGCTGAGTAGGAGGAGCCCGAGCTGGAGGGGCCAGCCAGTCATCACTCTTTTGATCTGAGGTAACATCCTGATCTGGGGCTCCGCCTACCCATCAGTAATGAATACTGTGGCTCTCTTCCTTCATCTGCAGCTGAAAACATAGTTTAGTTGCATTACTTCCACTTTCTCCATGATGACTAAAAATAACTAGGCAGCGTATCGCTAAAATCCGTGTCAACATCAATGCTAATAGCGAAATCAGCAATTGTGAAAATAATGCATTTAATGCTTTTGTACTGCATGCAAACATAGGGCGTAAAAAGTCATCACTTACTTATCAGCTGTCTTTGCAAAGGAGTGGCTGTGGTTGGAGGCAGACTCCTCATTTACTATTTCCTCACTGTCGCAGGAGGACAAATCAGAGAGGTCATCAGATTCATCTGTCTGATAACTTTCCAAGTCATGGGGTCTGTGATAGAAAAGCAGCAGAGTCTACACAAAGCTAACAAATGAGCAAAAAGCTAACTACAACTCAGGTTCTCAACCAGATCCTGTGACAGCAAATGCCCTATAAGGCAGAGAGCCATCTGCATCGTGAATTATACCCAGCTGCATGATAAGTAGCACAACTGGTGAGAAAAGGGCTTAGCAATTATTAAAAAGAACCTGTCCATTTAATGCTGCATGTTGCTTGGGCAGCATGAACATAACTACACAGACAAAACATAGTTTGAAGAGCTGGGGAATGTAGGGAGAGACCCGACTTGTTCAGTGGGGTTCTGGCCAGCTTCTTTCGGCACCGCACTAGCTGGCTGACAGGTCTCTCCCGATGTACACACAGACCACAGGCAGCATGAACTGCCTTACTGACAGGGTCTATACAAAAATAACCTTGAATAACTAAGAGAATTATACAAATAAATACCCAACATTGTAGCAACTGAGTCCCGACTCACAACACCGCTCCCAATCGACTGACTGAAGGTTCACTCAGACGAGCCATCAGGAACATGTTATTCAACGATTAACAGCTTGTGTAAAGATGCCGGCACTCGCCTGACGAGCCAAACTCTGCTTCATCGGGGGACTGGATTAATAATGCTGACATTAAAATTATTAATCGGCAGCACATTATCTTATGCTAACAGGAGATGTGCTGCTGATAACGATATTCTAAGAGCAGAGAGCGATTGTTCTGTAAGCACGGGAGTTTTGGAAGGCCTTTCTAAACAGGCCAATAAACGACCGCTGACAGGTTTGTATATAGCAAATCAGAGGATCTTTAACAGCAGCAGTAGGCTTGTCTAAATGGGATAAAAATTAAGCCTCTCCACACTGGCAAGCATGGGTACAGCAGCATAGTCTCATTTCAGGTGCTTAACGTACATTGAAATCTTCAGCATTTCACTATTTGCCTCCTCCGTAGAGCTGTCAGGATCTTCTCTCAGAGGTCGTTTAACGCCCCTGCTCGACTTCCGGTCAGTTGACCATGCGGACCTGTTGTCGTATGCCTAAAAGACAAGAACAGTGAAATGATAATACAATTGAAAAGTCTGTCCTATTAACATTTTCTCTCTGCATCCTATTTTCAGTTTTGCACTTCTGATTTTTCCTCTTGTTTTTCCAAGAGACATATCTTTCTATTTTTCCGTTTACATAACTGTGTGAGGGCCTATTTTTTTGTATGACTAGTTATAGCTTTATTTTTTTTTTTTTAAACAGTGATCATTGTATGGTAAAAATTACCTGGAAACACATTCTCTAGGTCAGTACGATTATAGCAATACCAAAATATCTCTGGAGCTGTGTGAGGGTGGGTTTTTTTTCCTGGCAAATTGACTCATTAACATTAATTTGGGGTACATACAATATCATTGATTATTATTGCCTTTTTTTGGAGTGTTGGGGGGCTCACGTTTTACTTTTTTTTCTCTGGCATCTACTGTGTGGGTTCAATCATTTTATATTTTGATAGATCTGACTTTTAAGACCAAGCAATATAAACTATGCTTATTTTGTTTAGCTTCATTATGTTTAACAGGGGACCACCCAACCCCATCGTTCAGCTTTTTTTCAGTTCTTTCGTCAACCAGATATAAACAGTTAACAGAACCGTCAAACATCGCAACATTCACTGTACAATAACCATTACCAAGAATAGGGTTTTGACCTAAACAAAAGAAATAAATTAATTGGTGAGGGTGCAGGGAACTGTGTGTTAGTCTCCCACCAATCTGAGCCACAGAATAGGTCATTATTTCATCAGTCCGGACAGTCCGCTGCTTTATTGTCTTGGCCAAAAGTATTGGCACCCTTGAAATTGCTCTAGAAAATGAAGTATTTCTCAGAAAATTATTGCAATTACAATTATTATTATAGTATTCCGCAGTACTTAGTTTTGTTATACACGTTTATTTCCTTTCTGTGTATGGGAACACCACAAAAAGAAAAAAAAAAAAAAAAGAAAATTGGGCATCATCTCACACAAAATCCCCCAAATAGGCCAAACAAAATTGTTAGCACCCTCAACTTAATATTTGGCTGCACACCCTTTGGAATAAGTGACTGCAATCAATCACTTCCTATAACCATCAACTTCTTCTTACACCTCTACACTGGAATTTTCAACCACTCTTCTTTCGCAAACTGCTCCAAGTCTCTCGTATTTGAAGACTTATCCCACCAGCAATTTAAGATCTCTCTCCACAGGTGTTCAATGAGATTTAGATCCACTCTTTGCTGGTCACTTGAGAACGCTCAAGCGCTTTGTTTCCATCCATTTCTGGGTGCTCCTTGAAGAATGTTTGGGGTCATTGTCTTGCTGGAATGCCCATGACCTAGGAAGCAAACCCAGCTTTATGACACTGGGCACTACATTGTGATAGAAAATCCTTTGGTCATTTTCAGATTTCATGATGCTTTAAAGTGTCATGGCACCCTGTGCCAGAGGCAGTAAAAACACCATCAAAACATCTTTGAACCTCCACGATATTTGACTGTAGGTACTGTGTGTTCTTTTCTTTGTGGGCTTCATTCCGTTTTTAACAAACAGTGGAAAGATGTGCTTTACCGAGAAAGCTCTTTGTCTCCTGTCATAAGATGCTTCCCTAGAAGGATTTTGGTACATTTTGGCAAACTGCAGTCTAGGTTTTTTTTAGGTCTTCCAAAAAAGAGAAAAAAGGTGGCACTCGCCATCCGGGTAAAACAATCCTTTATTTAGTCCATGACACTGGTACAGCGGGAGAGGAGCGGGTACCTTCTGTGGACGCCAGCAGTTTCGCGCTGGCTGCACTTCAACGGGTCCTATGCTAGCAAGAAATGACGAGGTACCCTAATATGGTGAATATCTCACAGGTGATTCTAACACACATGAGTATAGAACAAAAAGTCACTCCTCCAGCAAAACACCACAGAAAATGAACCACAAAGCATTTAAAAACGTTATTCAGATATACCTTTACATAAAAACAGATATCTAATACCCTTCTACAGAAATACCGTCATATCTATTAAGTCATTTAGTCCAGAGGGACCCTGCGCCCGTCACCCGTGTACGCAGAATCCATCTGGACTCTTTTTGCAAAAATAACCTATGGAGATCGCCCCCTTGTGGAGGCAGATGAACCTGTTCCACACCTGTGAATAAAAGCAAGTCTGGATTCCCTGAATGTTTTTCTTGCATGTGCTCAACAAGCTGCCTCAAACCTTTACCTGTAATAATGGATCTGGAGTGTTCACGGAATCGGACAAACAAAGGGCGGATGGTCTTACCGATGTAAAAGATACTGCACGGACAAAAGATAACATATACTACCAAGCAAGTTCTGCACGAGATGAAATCCTGAACTTGGTGAGTAATGTGCCCGATTTTAAGTACCTTAATAATAATAATCTTCATTTATATAGCGCCAACATATTCCGCAGCGCTTTACAGTTTGACAGTTTGAAAACACAAGTCATAAACAACGTTAACAATACAATAATTAAAGCAAAATAAGATGACCCTGCTCGTGAGAGCTTACAATCTACAATGAGGTGGGGGAGATACAAAGTACTGGTGTGTATATACAATGGTGCATTTACAATGATGGTCCAGCCATCTTGAGGGAGTGAGGCATGGATGGAGATAGTGAATGGGCTACACATACACACTAACACATAGAATGACTTTGATTAGTGAATGTGATAGGCCGCTCTGAACAAATGTGTTTTGAGGGAGCGCCTGAAACCATGCAAATTGTGGATAGTCCTAATTTCTTGGGGTAGAGCATTCCAGAGGATTGGCGCAGCGCGGGAGAAGTCTTGGAGTCGGGAGTGGGAGGTACGGATTAGTGCAGAGGTTAGTCGAAAGTCGTTTGCAGAGCGCAGCGGTCGGTTAGGCCGATAGAACAAGTACTTTGAATTGGATCCTATAATGAATGGGCAGACAGTGTAAGGACTGGCAAAGAGCGGACGCGTCCGAGTACCGATTAGCCAGATGGATGACCCTGGCTGCTGCATTCAGTATGGACTGGAGAGGGGATAGTCGAGTAACGGGGAGGCCAAGTAATAGAGCATTGCAGAAGTCCAGGCAGGAGTGGATCAATGCTACAGTGAGGGTTTTTGTTGTTTCCTTGGTGACAAAAGGGCGGATTCTAGAGATGTTCTTTAGGTGTAAGCGGCAAGAGATTGTAAATGGGAGGTGAAGGAGAGATTGGTGTCAAACATAACACCCAGTGTTATGTTTTTGTAGCTGAGGAGAGCAGGCAAAAACGGCAATACACCAGAGAGGTTGGAATCTACTGGATTGCAGTACCCTGACTAACCACCACAACTAAAGGCAGCCGTGGAGCGTTCCTACGTTGGTCCTAGACGCCTCGTCACAGCCTGAGAGGCTAACTACACCTAAAGATAGAAAGAGGAAAGCTATCTGACCCGCAGCAGATCCCCAAAGAACATAGGAAGCCCCCAAACATGTAATGGCGGTTAGACAAGAGGAAATACAGACACAGACAGAAGATAGTATGAGCAAACGCTGGGGCCCAATCTGCCTAGACAGAAAAGGATAGGAAGGATACTTACTGCAATCCAAAAAAACCCTAAAAAAAGCCAACGCTACTAATTGCAAAAACACCTGAGATCACACGACCTCTACCACCTAAATTAGTTCTCTGGTGTAACAAAATTAAGCCGCAGCCACAGAAAAAACTGGAAAAGGCAAATGAACAAACAGTGGCTCCAGAGGAACCGGGAGGAGCCCAAGCCCCCCGGGGAGGGAAACCTGGCCAACCTCAAAGAAATGCAGAGAAATATGCAAATGGCAAGCACAAAAACAAAAAACAGAAAATATCTTATCTGAGAGCAGAAGAGGCAAGACTCAGCAAGCTTCCAAGTGAACCAGGAAACAAAGTTGAGACAAGAACAATTGATCACCGGCAACCATGATGGGGGGAAACCTCCCTTATATCCAGCCAGTCTGTGATTCCTGATTGCCAATCCTCATTGAATGGTTCAGTACTGTTTGTAACCACCAGAGGGAGCTTCTGCTCAGAATTCATTTCTAAAACATTCATAACAACCCAGACAGCGAGCCTGCTGCCAGGGTGTTATTATAGTGTCGCCCACGGAGAGGGAAATGTCAAATTTAGGGAGGTTAGTAGATGGCGGGAGCAGAAGTTCAGTTTTGGAGAGGTTGAGTTTCAGATAGGCCTCTTTCACACATCCGTTGTGCGCCTAACGGCGCTCTCCGGCATTTTTTTGTCCAACCGCATCCGGCGAAATGTAATGCCGGATGCGGTTTTTTTTTGCATTGACTTTCATTAGCGCCTGATGTCAGTGCGTTGTGTGCGTTTTTGTCCGGATCCGGCGGAAATGTACATTCCGGCGGCCGGACACAACGCAGCATGTAAGGTTTGTTTTTTTGCCGGAGCTACTACTACTACTACATTTTCCAGTGTCTCCGGGCATCACAAACCCTCTTTTATGGGTTCAAAAGTTCAGGTCAGATCCAGCAAAAAACTGGATCAGTTGCATCAGTTTTTTTGTTTCAGCGCCGGATCCGTCCCTTCAGGCATAGGACGGATCATGCCTGATACAAAAAGACGGATGTGTGAAAGAGGCCATAGAGAGCGGACATGATGTTGGAGACTGCGGACAGTCGGTGGCGTTCTGTAGTACAGCGGGGGTAAGGTCGGGGATGACGTGTATAGTTGTGTGTCATCAGCCTAAAGACGTACTGAAAGCCAAATCTGCTGATGGTCTGTGTTATGATTTGGTAGCTGAGGAGAGCAGGCAAAAACGGCAATACACCAGAGAGGTTGGAATCTACTGGATTGCAGTACCCTGACTAACCACCACAACTAAAGGCAGCCGTGTGGAGCGTACCTACGTTGGTCCTAGACGCCTCGTCACAGCCTGAGAGGCTAACTACACCTAAAGATAGAAAGAGGAAAGCTATCTGCCCCGGAGCAGATCCCCAAAGAACATAGGAAGCCCCCAAACATGTAATGGCGGTTAGACAAGAAGAAATACAGACACAGACAGAAAATAGTATGAGCAAACGTTGGGGCCCAATCTTCCTAGAAAGAAAAGGATAGGAAGGACACTTACTGCAATCCAAAAAAACCCTAAAAAAATGCCAACTCTACTAATTGCAAAAACACCTGAGATCACACGACCTCTACCACCTAAATTAGTTCTCTGGTGTAACAAAACTAAGCCGCAGCCACTGAAAAAACTGGAAAAGGCAAATGAACAAATAACAGTGGCTCAGATAAACTGAGAGGAGCACAAGCCCCCGGAGGGGACCTGGCTGACCTCCACAGAAGTGCAGGAAAAAATGCAAAAAGCAAAAAATATCTTATCTGTTAGCAGAAGATGCAGGCAAGACTCAGCAAGCTTCCAAGTGAACCAGGAACCAAAGTTGAGACAAGAACAATTGATCACCGGCAACCCTGATGGGAGGGAACCTCCCTTATATAAGACCAGTCTAACTCCTGATTGCCAATCTTCACAATCTTCATTGAATGGTTCAGTACTGTTTGTAACCACCAGAGGGAGCTTCTGCTCAGAATTCATTTCTAACACATTCACAACAGGTCTGTCCAATTGGAGCCGTGTAGAGAGAGAAGAGAAAGGAGTCAAGGACTGAGCCCTGAGGTACCCCGACAGCGAGAGGAAGAGGAGATGACGTGGAGCCAGAAAACAAAACACTGAAGGAGCGGTCAGAAAGATAGGAAGAGAACCAGGAGAGAGCAGTGTCCTTAATGCCTAGAGACTGGAGCCTAGACAGTAGGAGACGGTGGTCAACCGTGTCGAAAGCTGAAGAAAGGTCGAGAAGAATGAGCAGAGAGTGGTCATCGTTAAGTTTTGCTGTCAGAAGGTCGTTGGTCACTTTGACTGCAGTTTCAGTCGAATGTAGGGGGCGGAAGCCGGACTGTGAAGGGTCTAGGAGGAAGTGAGTGGAAAGGTAACTGGTAAGGCGGGAGTAGACTAGGAGCTCCAAAAGTTTAGAGATGAAAGGGAGATTGGAGACTGGTCTGTAGTTGTTTGTGCAGGAAGGGTCGAGAGCGGGTTTCTTTAGTAATGGAGTAACGATTGAGTGTTTGAAGGAGGATGGGAAAATGCCAGAGGAGAGTGAGATTAAAGGTTGTAGTTAGGTGAGTTGTGACAACTCAAGAGAGAGACTGGAGGAGATGTGAGGGAATGGGATCGGTAGTGCATGTAGTCAGACGAGAGGAAGAGAGGAGTCTGTAGACTTCTTCTTCTGTGATGGGATCAAATGTGGAAAGTGTGCCAGGGGAAATGCAGGGAGGGATGGGAGTCACAGCACTTGGTGGTTGGGAGCAGATTTCCTGACGGATATTGTCTATTTTTTCTATAAAGTGGGAGGCCAGGTCATCAACACAAATGTCTGTGATAGGGGCTTGTGCTTTTGGCCTAAGGAGTGAGTGAAAAGTGTCAAAAAGTTTCTTGAGGTTGTTGGCTAGTGAGATCAGGTGGTGAAGTAGGTCTGTTTGGCGAGGTGAAGGGCAGCATTATAATGTCTTAACATAAATTTGAAATGGATGAAGTCTTCCAGTGTGCAGGTTTTTCTCCATAGGCGTTCAGCACTCCTAGAGCATCGCTGAAGAAGTTGAGTTTGCAATGTGAGCCAGGGCTGTTTTACTGTGTGTTTGGAAGTTCTGAGGGTGAGCGGCGCTACCTTTTAAAGTTACCTTTTGGTTTGTAGCCGATTTCGTACTAGCTGATCCTTTCAGTTAGTACTCCTTTTATTAGCAATTAAAAGTCTATGGGACACTCTGTCAGATCTGCATCTTTTGTGTAAATCAAGCTTTATTGAATAGCTGAGTAAGAATCATAAATACAATCATGACTCTGAATAAGTATGTGATCCAAAAAGCTTACAAGAAACAATATAACAATAAACAGACATGTCGTTTCTAATTATTAAATACTCAAATGTTATCTCTGTTAATGCATTTCGTTCGTAGATCTCATGAAGGCAATAACACTTATAAAAAAACTAGTGGTATTATATGATCCAAGGGTTTGGGGGTCAATGATGGGAGTAAGATAGAGAAAAATACAACAAGGGGAAGAGCTTAAGCGATGGAATTGAGAGGAAAAGTAAGGAGAAAGATGGAAGGGGAGATAGGGAGATAGAAAAGAGGTAGAGTAGAGAAGGGAAAGAAATAGAGATATCAATATCCGAGACCCCCCCAGGGGCACCCCAGTCCCCCCCTCTGAAACAGAGAGGAAAACATATGAAAAATGGATGACTGAGTTGGGTTGTAAGTTTGACGACAAGTCTTTCCGGGAGCCCACTATTCGTTTCAAAATTATCCAGGGCTACTTCAAAGGTTATTTAAGGTCCGGAGATCCAGGCCTCCAACTCTGGAGACTCCCTAAAAGCCAGCCACGGAATCCAAGTATTATATATTTTATCAGAGTCTCCTGAGGATTGTTGTATCAACTGTTCCATACGATATATATCATTAAGTTCTGCTACAAACTCTGCTCTGGTAGGGGATTTTACCTGTTTCCAGTATCTAGGTATTAAATTCCTTGAAGCTGTGAGGAAATGTCTGAGTAGGTTCTTCTTGAATCTAGAGATTGACATGTCACATAATGACAAGAGAGCTAATTCCATGGTAGGTCTAATTTTGTGCAGAGCTAGTCTGTTATATAGATCAAAAATAGATAGCCAAAAATTATTTATAGGTGGACAGCTCCACCATATGTGTGTATACGATCCTTTATCTTTCAGACATCTCCAGCATGTAAAAAAATTGTTGAAAAAAATATTTTAAATTTTATTGAAAAACATAATAAAACATTCACAACAATAAGTATACACAGATGAAATATAATGGTAGCAGAACAAAAAAAGAGGACCTGGACCACATTGAATTGCACACTGAACTCTGTGTAATCCCCCTGGATTGACCAGAAGAAAAAAAATATAGTAACAAAAAGATGTAGCAAAATATGTGGGCTCTGTCATCTGGCATGTGATCACATTCTCAGATCGCCACAGATCGTACTTTGCAGGGCGGCATATCGCATTACTATATGCGTTACTATACATTGTTTTTCCTCCTTGTGCATTTTCCCTGATGACAGTTCATACCCACTTCTCTGAGTTTACACATTTATATATATATATTTTTTGCTACATTTTTTTGTTACTATATATTTTTTTTCTGGTCAATCCAGGGGATTATACAGAGTTCAGTGTGCAATTCAATGTGTTCCAGGTCCTCTTTTTTTGTTCTGCTACCATTATATTTCATCTGTGTATACTTATTGTTGTGAATGTTTTATTATATGTTTTTCAATAAAATTTAAAATATTTTTTTCAACAATTTTTTGTGATCTATTTGGGCTCGACGCTCTGATATTCTTGTGAGATTTGATTATGTAGGGAGTTGCCCTGTTCCTATCTTTGGAACCATGTGTATTTATGTCACCCATGGTTTTGGTTTAAGTAATCTCCAGCATGTATCTGGAATCACCGGAAACAGTGTGTATCATGGACGGGCACCTGTACCACCTTGAGAGAACCTTGTAGCTCCTCTCCTGCGACACCGCATTCAGAGACGCCCTAAACGTGAATAAAAGGATTTTGTCTCTTTCCTCTTGGTCTAGAGATCTCCCCAGATCTCAGCCCGATATATTTCAGCTAGTGATTTTATATTAGACTGATTTATGTAATTGTATATGATAGGTCGCATGCTTCTGCATTTATTTAAGAATAACTCCTGTTGTAAGCCTGCTGGAAAGTCAGGGTTATCATAAACTGGAGTTAATGGTCCAGGTGCTGTAGAGACCTGAAGACCCCCCCCCTTCGCCTAATGAATGAGACCATGTTTCTGGTTAAGAATGATAGGTTCCCAAGACTCCACACCCTCCCTTTGGCCGACCATAAGGTTATTTGCGGATCATGACCGACGAGATCACTTTCTAGTTTTACCCATTTCTTGTAGTTTCTGTTATGGTAAAGGTCTAGAATACAGTTACCAATCGCCGCACAGCTGTACACTAAGAAGTCTGGTGGTCCAAGTCCCCCACTCCGTTTGGAACAACTGAGTAATAAATATGAAAAGCGTGCCCGTGTGTGTCAGATCTGCATCTTTACTCAAGATAGGCCAGCTTTTGTTTACAGTTGCCCTAATGGTGACTGTCCATTGGGCCAAATTGGAAACTAAAAACAAATCTTTTTTCTTTGGAATATCCTGGTTACTGTTCACACCTAATGAATCTCTTTGGGACAGAGCTGCTGCTCTGTTCATTGCCTTGAATAGGGACCTGAATGGATAACCCCTTCTAGCCTATTTAACGGAGATCAGTGGCTTGTTCCAAAAAGCATGTGATCACTGTTTATCCGTCTCAACCTCAGAAACTGGCTGTAAGGTAAAGCTTTTTTTGAGTGAGGTGGATGTGCACTAGAAACGTGTAGGAAGGAATTAGAAGCAGTGGGTTTCCTGTGTACTTCTGTTCTTATATTACCATTCACTATGTGAATTTTGAAGTCCAAGAAAACCAACTCCAATCCCCCCAAAAACGGAGGTGAACTTCATGTTCATGGTGTTCTCGGTATTTAAATAGTGGACAAAATCCCGAAACAATGCCTCAGTACCGGCCCATACTATGAAGATGTCGTCCACATGGCGCAGGTATAATCCGATGTACTACAAAAAGGGATTCCACCCTGTGTAGACGACATCTTCCTCGAGCACAGCAAAAAACAAATTTGCAAATGTGCATGCTACCGGCGTGCCCAAGGCTGTGCCGGTTCTTTGGAGGTACCATGCGTCTAAAAATGTAAAGGCATAGTGTTTCAGAATGAATTTTAAGGCTCCACAAGCAAAGTCAATGAAATCCTCAGTGTTATCAGTATTTAGCAATAGCAAAGGTACCGCATCTACACCCTGCTCTTGAGGGATTCTGGTGTAAAGGCTTTCCACGTCAATGGATGCAAGTGTGAAGCGTTCTTACCCGGTCAAACCCTGGATGTTACATAGAAAATCATCACTATCCCTCAAATAAGAGGGTACACTTTTTTAATAGCGGTCGGAGCAGCCAATCCACGTACTGAGAAATGGGTTCTGTCAAAGACCCTATCCTGGAAACTATGGGGCGACCTGGGGGATTAGTTCTTGATTTGTGGAGTTTTGGTATGAAGCACCAATATGGCTTTTTAGGAAATGCGGGAGACAATTTTTCAGCTTTTTTGATTGTGATGGTGCCTAGATCAACATAGTGTCTCTGGAAGGACTGCAATTGGCTATGGAGTCCAGATGGATTCTGCGTACACGGGCGCAGGGTCCCTCTGGACTAAATGACAAAATGGATATGACAGCATTTCTGTAGAAGGGTATTAGATATCTGTTTTTATGTAAACGTATATCAGAATAACGTTTTTAAATGCTTTGTGGCTCATTTTCTGTGGTGTTTTTTTCTGTTTTGCTGGGAGGAGTGACTTTTTGTTCTATACTCATGTGTTTTAGAATCACCTGTGAGATATTCACCATATTAGGGTACCTCGTCATTTCTTGCTAGCATAGGACCCATTGAAGTGCAGCCAGCGCGAAACGGCTGGCATCCACAGAAGGTATCCGCTCCTCTCCCGCTGTACCCATGTCATGGACTAAATAAAGGATTGTTTTACCGGGATAGTGAGTGCCACCTTTTTTCGAACTACATTTGATTTAGCTTTTTGGTGTGCACCCAAATTCCTACAGTTGTTTGGTGCTCAGCTAACATCCAGGTAGATTTCAATGACAGCTCTGGTAGTCATAGAAGAGCCAGAGTACACCCCTTCAAATGGATTGTTTTTTATGCCTTTGTGTCAGCAATGGGGTCCTCATACCATAGTGTTTTATTTCATTCAAATGTTGACGAATAGTCTGAGCTGACATTGATGCATCCTGACCCTGCAGGACACCTTGAATTTCTTTGGAACTGGATTGGAGCTGCTTATCCACCATCACGACTATCCTGCGTTGCAACCTGTCATCAATTTTTTCTCTGCAGTCCACAAGTGTAAACTTCTTGATTATGTTGCATACCGTTCTCAAGTCTTTATATAGTTGTCTTCTCCTCTCTCTGTTGCCCATGCTTAGTGTGGCACATACATAAACACAATGCAAAGACTGGGTCAACTTCTCCCCTTTTTATCAGGTTTCAGGTGTGATTTTCATATTGCTTTCACTTGTTACTAGCCACAGGTAAGTTTGTATGAGCATCACATGCTTGAAATAAAGTTGTTTACCCACATTTTTGAAAGATGGCAACTATTTTCTCTGGCCCATTTTTGGGGGTTTTGTGTGAAATGATGTTCCATTTGCCTTTTATTCTGTTTTTTTTTTTTATTGTTGTTCCAACACAAAGGAAATAAACGTGTAACTATGTTACTATGTGTATAACAAAACGTGTAATGGCAATTTTCTGAGAGAAATACTTCACATTTTCTAGAACAATTTCAAGGGCCAACACTTTTGGCCACGACTGTATGTAAGCCATGTAACATTTGAAAGGAATGTGTGTTGTGAATGGGTTTGAGATGAGTTCTGAGCAGAGGCTTCCTCTGGTGGATACAAGCGGTGCTGGTCTGTCCAGTGAGGATTGTGAGGACTGGGAATCAGGTGTTAATGACTGGTCTTATATAAGGGAGTCACCTTCCCATCAGGGTTGCCGGTGATCAATTGTTCTGGTCTGAATCCTTTATTCCAGTTTCTCTTGTAGCCTGCTGTGTCGTGTCTGCATCTCCTGCTAACAGATAAGACATTTTCTTCTTTTGTGTTTGTGCTATATTTTTGCATTTTGTCCTGCACTTCTGTGGGGGCCTTCAGGGTCCCCTCCGGGGGCTTCTGCCCTCTCAGTTTTGTTCAGCCACTGTTGTTTGTACTTTTGCTTTTTCCAGTTTTTTCAGTGGCTGCTGTTTTGATTTTGTTACACCAGAGAACTAATTTAGGTGGTAGAGGTCGTGTGATCTCAGGTGTTTTTGAAATTAGTGGAGTTGGTGCTTTTCAGGGTTTTCTGGGATTGCAGTAAGTACCCTTTCTATCCTTTTCTATTTAGTTAGTTTGGGCCCCAGCGTTTGCTCATACTATTTTCTTTCTGTGTCAGTATTTCATCTTGTCTAAAGGGTATGCCACACTAAACAATATCGCTAACGGGATCGCTAAAAAACGTCACTATTTAGCGATCCCGTTAGCGATGTTGTTCAGTGCGGCAGCTGCCAGCGACGAGCTTCCTGCTGTGATCTCGCTCATCGCTGGAATCGTTCCGGACCCTATTTTATCGTCGGCGCTCCCGCTGGGTAAGTATCTTATCGCTGTGTGGCACCTTTTCTTAGCGATTTAGCGGTACTTTTGTACCGCTAAAGTCGTTAAGAAGATCGCTAACGGCGATAGCGTCGTTAACTATATCGCTAAATGTGGCCGCATTTAGCGATATAGAAACAATCCCGCTAGCGATCTCATTAGTATGCAACGCTAACGAGATCGCTAGCGGGATAGCTTAGTGTGGCAGTACCTTAACCGCCATTACATGTTTGGGGGCTTTCTATTATCTTTGGGGTTCTGCTCCGGGGCAGATAGCTTTCCTATATCTATCTTTAGGTGTAGTTAGTTTCTCAGGCTGTGACGAGGCGTCTAGGACCAACGTAGGAACGCTCCACGCTGCCTCTAGTTGTGGTGGTTAGTCAGGGTACTGCAATCTCATAGATTCCAACTGCTCTGGTGTATTGCCTTTTTTACCTGCACTCCTCAGCTACCAAATCATAACAAATGTGTAGGAAAATGTCATGATTTAGTCAAATGTAGAGATTTTTAAAATATCCAATGGTGTTTGAAGTTTACTCATTTGCCACTAGAGCAGGCTGATGCTTCCTGTTTTATCCAGCGGACAAATTTCTTGCATAGATTGGGACAGAATAATGAGACTCATCTCATTATTGATAGAGGAATTTACAGCTCTGTAATACTGTACTGAAGGATGTATAAATTAAGCAGGATAGTAATACTATACACTAGTAATGCATTGTATGAGGCAAGTGAGGCCTGCAGTTCTTTGAATGTTATTGTGGGGGCTTTTTGTTCTCGTGAAAGAATCGTCGCTGCACTCTTGGGGTAATTTTGGTCGGCTGGCCACTCCTAGGAAGGTTCATCACAGTGCCATGATTTCACCATTTGAGGATAATGGCTCACTTTGGTTCGCTGAAGTTTCAAAACTTTAGAAATGGCTTTATAACCTTTTCCACACTGATAGATCTTAATTACTTACTTTCTCATCTGTTGCAGAATTACTTCAGCTTGCGGCATGATGTCTAGCTTTTGGGGATCCTTTGGCCTACTTCACTTTGTCAGGCTGGTCCTATTTAAGTGATTTCTTGATTGAAAACAGGTGTGGTAGTAATCAGGCCTGGGTGTGGCCTGGTAAATTGAACTCAGCTTCCCAAAGATATGATAAACCACAGTTAATTTATGTTTGGGGTGTGGGAAGGGAGTGCAATCACTTTTCATGCAGGGCCCTGTAGGTTTGGATTTCTTTTTCCCTTTATAAATGAAGGTCTTTATTAACTGCATTTTGTGTTTCTGTTATCTTTGTCTAATATTTAATTTGTTTGGTGATCTGAAATATTTAAGTGTGACAAATATGAAAAAGAATAGGAAATCAGGAAGGGGCAAACACTTTTTCACACCACTGTAGCTCCTAAAGACCCCGATTACCTGATCAGTGCATTAGATACATACTATTCAATCTTCCCATATTTTACATAAGCGTTAGAAAAATGCATAAGAAAAAGATTTTACCTGATCAGGATTCTGAGATGATTTGGACATTGCCAGTTGGTTATAATTCCCCATGCTATCAATCATGAGGGGTCTAAATACAGGAAAAACAAAACATTTTCCTTGTTAGTAATGTGAAAAAACTCTATACCAAATACCATATACATATAGGTGGCAAACAAAGTAAGCAGGCGATTACAATAGACCGGGCTACATAACCTCACATTGGCTTTGACTTTCCAAAATGTGTGTTTTAAAGGGAATCTGTCAGCAGGCTTTTGCAATGTGATCTGAGAGCAGCATTGTGTAGGAGCCAAGACCCGGATTCCATAGATGTATCATTTACTGGGCTCAGTGTTTCAATAAAATCAGTTTTTTTATCAGCAGCATATTATGAATGGTTGACTACGTGACCGGTGCTTGCTGGTCAACCACACTCTCAGCACCGATTAGCAGTTCTCTATCAATATAAACTGTACAAACGCGGCAGTGTGAGCGAGGTTCAATATTCCTAGCTCTGCTAAATCTGCTGCAGAAAAAAAAATGATTAGGTCACAACTGCTACACCTGATAAACTGATACATTGCTGGAATTAGGGTCACTACATCATGCTGCTGTAAAATTACACATCACCTCCATTGCTGGCACTTCCCTTTGTAATTTCCGACGAAGGACATCCCAGATGTGCTCGATGGGAAACAAGTCTGGAGATGTTGCAGGTCATGGTAGTACATTTAGGCCATGCAGGCTGCCCACAGTAGCACGAACAACATGCAATTTGGCGTCCACATACAGGTGTTCCATAGACCTCATGCCACTGTTCTCACTTTCTCATGCTGTAGAGCAGGGTTGGGGAACCTCAGGCCCCTGGGCCATTTACGGCCCTCGATGACCTTTTATCAGGCCCCCGGGCAGATTCTCGGGGGCCGCAGTGCTTTGGCAGGGAGCTGTATTTTGATTGCCACCAGCTCATTAATTTCTTCTTGCTCTGTTAGCACACACACGCAGTGTTCACTACTGAAGACTGAAGGGCATGCAATGAAAGATTACGTCCTGACACCAGTGCCAGAGTCAGGATGTACTTTGTGGGCGGAGTTGTACAGTCCCCGAAGGATGGTAAAAATATCCAAATGGCCCTTGGCATAATGTAACGGTAGCCAAAGCTCTCTAGTCTTCATTAAAGGTACATTTAACCAGTGGTATGGCCATTTCTACAAAGTGTACCAGGAGGCATTTGTCAACATTACAATGCTGGGCTGCACATTGTTCGTGCTACTGTGAGCAGCCTTCGTGGCCTAAATGTAGTACCATAGCCTGAAGTGTTTCCAGATTTGTGTGCTATCGAGCAAATCATCGAGCTGCCAGTAGCGGATCTTAAGTATTTGTGCCCAAGTACATTCAGCATGGCCAAACATTCCTCAGACATCCATTAATAACCTCATTTAATAGTAGCCAAGGTGTGTAAGGGTATGTTTCCACGGTCCAGAATGGCAGCACTTTGGATGCAGCAGATACCTGCTCCGGCCAAACGCTGCCCCTTTTTGTACGTGCGGTGATTCCGCATGTGTTCATCCTATACATAGGACGGTGCTATTTACCTTGCGGAGACAGAGCGTCTCCGCAAGATAAATAGACATGCTGCAGTCTAGAAAGATGCGCCGCATGTGCGTATATGCAGGTTTGCCACCTGCGTGTTTGTACGCATAGTGTAGATGGGATTTCATAAAATCCCCTCCACTATGCTGCAACATCTGGCCGCTGGGGGTTTGACGCTGCGGCTGTACGTACCGCCGAATCCGCAGCGTTTACTGATCATGGAAAAATGAGAATATATTTCTGTGCGTCTCTCTATCCTGTGCCTTCTACAATTCTACAACTTTTCCTTCTTAATGTTGCAATTTCAAAGCTGAAAATTGTAGAATGTTCTCTGAGTGCTGAAACATGAGGCCAATGGCACCAGAGTAGCTTTCCATTGCAGTACTGAGTCGACTATCTCCACACCATGGTCACACCTACTACCTAGACTTTGGCATCATTTAGTGTCTGCACAGCAGCGTAGAGCAAATCACAGTGCCACCACTATAACACTCCTCATACAGAGAATAAGCTGTAATATTTTGTCAGCGCAAAAGCAGTGTATGGAGCAGTAACTGGACCACGACAGACCATTTATTATATACCACATTTCTCTGCATGATCGCCCTCTGCACCACTCTCCACTAATAGAAGATTACATCTGCACTGCCAAGCCTAGCCACATCATAAGCAGACACCCACTGTAACAATCTCTACAACTACCGATCAAGAGCAGACAAGTCTGTCGCACAGGAGTAATCTATGCCGGATTGCTTTTACCAAAGCAGATGGATGGCATTTTGAGAAAGTGCCAAAATATATTTGTTCTGCCAAAGTGTCAGGTAGTTAGGGAGCAACAGCTGGCAACACAGAGTTAAAGTATCAAACATTTTCAGTGCAGCATAACTGTATGATGTACTCACTGGGTTGTTTGCAAGGTGGCCATTTGTTCAAAAGATTGAGAAGCTGTAACCTACAAATTAAACGTAGCAAGAATCACTTTATTAATTACCTTCACAATATTCACACACAACGCTGTATACAGCTGAGTAAACAAAGAAAATAAACATTTCTTCAAGTGGATTTTAGGTGCCAAACAGCCATTACTGGTCTACAAAGTAACAAAGTAATACTCCCCTTCCAAAAGGACTGCTGCTTCCATAGGCCCCTGCTGTATTGTCTTCCCAGCACCAGACATTGTGCTTGACATGTGACTGCTGCCGTGGTGACACATCAACAACAATGAGGTCACTGCTGAGGCCAATGATTGGATGCAGCGGTCACATGTCAAGCTGATTCAAGATCCCTGGGGTCAGAAAAACCGATGCAAGGGAAGCGCAGACCAGTTTATAAGTGTTGAGAGGGACATCTTAGTAAATTTGGCCAATTTTCTGAAATGTCCTAAAATGTGGTCTTCTGACAACACAGTGAAATACAGCACTGATCCATGGGCGTAGGAGACCTTGGAATACAGGGTGTGTGAGAGGTGGTGGGGGAGGAGCAGATACAGATCATGCTGCTGGCATGTAAGTTACTCAATCACGTGATTGCTGCCATGCAGAGTGCTGCAGGTGTCAATGTACAAGGTTTACAGGACAATGGACAGCAAGGGAGGAGTATATATAATGGTTTTTGTCCCTTAAAAAGCTGTAATGTACCCTGACAAATACGTTATCTGCTGCTTCCCATCCCCTCTCAAATCACAAGTCTCATAAAAAGGGGGAGAAAAAGTACCCGCTCCCCTTCCTTCTCCTCGGTGTCTTTAGTTACTGTTGTTCAGAACATAGATTTCTGAACATTTACAGCCTGCAGGTAGAGAAAGGGGTAGTAGAGGTTTCTGGAAGCTGAAAATGGCCAATATGCCCAAGATAAGGCATGTTACAATATATCATACTACGGTCCCAAAGAGTTGTGCTACTGATGTGTAACAATAATGGAACCTATCACTTGATTCACGCTGCCCGAACCACAAGCATGTGGGCAGCACGGCAGCTCAGTTGTTAGCACTGTTCCTTTGCAGCGCTGGGGTCCTGGGTTCAAATTCCACCAAGGACATCTGCAAGGAGTTTGTATGTTCTCGTGTTTGCGAGGGTTTCCCCCAAGTTCTCCGGTTTCCTCCCACACTACAAAGACATACTGATAGGGAATTTATAGTGTGAGCCCCATTGAGGACAGTGATGATAATGTATGTAAAGCACTGTGAAATAAAAAAAGCGCTTTAAAAATAAAGCGTAATAAATAAATATCAGAGGTTGGCTGTGTAATTGCAGCCGGGTAGATTTTTCTCTGGTGTTTCAGAGGACACAGTTAGAAGAGCCGTCAGGTGACTATATGAAGGTGAGACTAGTCATACTCTACTCCAGGAGACTGACTGCTATCAAGTGACAGGTTCCATACAAAAAAAGAAGGAGTGCGGCAGTTGCCACTCCCATTATCGTTGGGTAGGGGAAGGAATTAGTTCTCTTCTGTAAATATGCCAAACAGAATACATTCTTAGATCAATCACCCATCTTAGCAGGGGCATCCATAATCATTTGGAATTACTGGTTGACACCACCTACAGAAGCTCACATAATGGCCAGATCAAAAGTCCGTTTTCCAATAAACAGGTCAGAAATAGGTCAGATCACATATTCAAAAAAAAAAAAGTTGTACAGAACTAAAAAAAAAAAAAATCCAGCGGCAGGAGAAACGAGCAATGCTTGAAGGCGAGCTATTAGGACGGATTGTGATTATACCCTTACACATAACTTTAGGAACTTGGCTACAGCTGAAACCTACTGAATACTCACAGTTTCAAACTGTGGCTGTGTCGGTCGTAACTGTAGGACCTCCTTCCACAAGGACTCATTTTCCCTTTAAAAATAAATAAAGGTTTACTGCGGTAATGAAGAGCATTATGTTTTACTGATCAGATCCAAGGCACATATGAATGCCGAGGTCAGACATTAGCGACCCCTGCACCAATAAATGCTACTACATAAGAATAAATACCAGCTTAACCCGTTATGAGCCACAGACAATTTTCCTTTTCGTGCTTTTGTTTTTCCCTCCTCTCCTAAGAGCCATCATTTATTATTTTTCTGTTGACCTAGCCATAGAAGGGCTTGTTTTTTTTGCTGGACAAGTTGTAGCTGTGATCAACACCATTCACTTCTCCAAATAATATACATAATGAAAAATGTGGAAAAAAAATGACAAATGAAACAATTCCATCACTTTGGGGCAAGGATGGGGGGTGTTTTTACAGAGTTCACTTTTTGGTAAAAATCACATGGCAATAGGACTATACAGGTCAGTACGATTACAGCAAGACCTAACTTATATACTTTTTCCATTAGATTTTTCAGGCACTTTAATTGTCGGGGTGGGAGGTCTTGTTTAATTGATGGGTGTTCGGGTCCTGATATCTTCACCGATCACTTAACCTTCTAGCGACAAAGCCAATTTTAACCTTAATGACCAGGCCAAATTTTTTAAATCTGACCAGTGTCACATGTAATAATGCTAAAATGCTTCAAAATATCCCAAACGTTCAATCTCGTGCTGTACAAAATAATTAACATCTCCCATATGCTACTTTGCATCTGCATGATTTTTCAAAATGACATTTTGTTAGGATGTTAGAAGGGTGAACAGTTTAGCCGCAATTTCTCATTCACTTTTTTGTGGTCCAAAAAATTGAGGACTAAAAGATCATGTTTGTGGAAAAAATATGATTTTTTATTTTCACGCCCGGGCGTTATAAGCTTTAGTAAAACACCTGGGGGTTTAAAGTTCTCACCACACATCTAGATAAAAATGGGGTCACTTGTGGGGGGGGGGGTTTCCACTTTTTAGGGTGAGTTTCCACGGTCAGGAAACGCTGCGTGTTTGGCGCTGTGCGCTGGCGCAGCGCCAAACACGCAGCGTCCAGATGTTACAGCATAGTGGAGGGGATTTCAAGAAATCCCGTCTCCACTATGCGTAACAATACGCAGGTGGCAAACCTGCGTAAACGGACATGCGGCGCGTCTTTTTAGACCGCAGCATGTCCTCGCGTATTGCGGCGACGGTGCGTCGCCGCAACAGAATTAACACAGGGCTATGTAGCCCTGCGCTCTTTCCGGAGGTGTTCCGGAGGTGTCCTGAACACCTCCGGAAAGAGCGCGCGTCATAAAGGGGGCGGGGCTTAGACGGAGCGGAATTTCCGCTCCGTCCAAAGCGCTATGGTTCCGGACCGTGGAACCATAGCCTTAGGCATATCAGGAGCTCCCCAAACACGACATAGCATACAATCTCAATTCCAGCCAATTTTGGTTGGAAAAAGTTAAACAGCACTCCTTCCCTTCCAAGCTCTGCCGTGCGTCCAAACAGTGGTTCCCCCCCACATATGTGGAATCAGCGTACTCAGGACAAATTGCACAATAACTTTTGGGGTCCGTTTCCTTCTGTTACCCTTGGGAAAATAAAAAAAATTGTATCTGAATTAATTTTGTGAAAAAAAGTTAAATGTTCATTTTTTTTTAAACATTCCAAAAATTCCTGTGAAGCAACTGAAGGGTTAATAAACTTCTTGGGAGTGGTTTTGAGCACCTTGAGGGGTGCAGTTTTTAGAATGGTGTCACTTTTGGGTATTTTCTATCTTATAGACCCCTCAAAATGACTTCAAATGTGATGTGGTCCCTAAAAAAAAAAAATGTTGCAAAAATGAGAAATCACGGTTTAACTTTTAATCCTTATAATAACTTCCCAACAAAAAAAAAAATTTGGTTCCAAAATTGTGCTGATGTAAAGTAGACATGTGGGAAATGTTGCTTAAGTATTTTGTGTGACAACTGTGTGATTTAAGGGCATGAAAATTCAAAGTCGGAAAATTGCAAAATTTTCAAAATGTTTTTTTTTCACAAATAAACGCAAGTCATATAAAAAAATTTTTAACACTATCATGAAGTACAATATGTAATGAGAAAACAATGTCAGAATCACCGGGATCCATGGAAGCGTTCCAGAGTTATTACCTCCTAAAGGGACAGTGGTCAGAATTGTAAAAATTGACCCAATCATTTACATGCAAACCACCCTCAGGGTTAAAGGGGTTAAATTGTGAATGTGAGAACAAAAATTACATATTTTGTACTAAAATGTTATTTTAGCCCCAAATTTGTAATTTTCACAAATTGGATAATAGGAAAAAAAAAAAAAAAAAAAAACAGACCTCGAAATGTGTCAAGCAATTACTCCTGAACATGAAAATACCCCGAATTAGGTCAAAAACTTGCTTTTTGGGCACATGGCAGGGGTCAGAAAGGAAAGAGCGCTATTTTTGGAGGATAAATTTGTCTGAAATGCCATGTCGCATTTACAGAGGCCCTGATGTGACAAAGGAGCAGAAACTCCCCACAAGTGACCTCATTTTGAAAACTAGACCCCTCAATGAATTTATTTAGGGGTGTACTGACTATTTTGAACGTAAAAGTGCCTCACAGAATTTTAGAACATTGGGACGTGGAAGCATAACATTTTAGTGGTAAAAAATTTTTTTTTTTTTATTTGTTGAAAATTTGTCAGTTATACAAGGCTTAATGGGATAAACTGGACCTCACAATTTATTATTTTTTTCCCGAACGAGGCGATGCCTCATATGTTGTTGGAAACTACTGTTAGGCCACACGTCAGGGTTGAGAAGAAAGGTGCGCTATTTTGGCTATTGCCAGTACAGAATGAAAAAAAAAAAAAAGAAAAAAAGAAAAAGTGAATGTATAGAAAATGCACCTCTCAAGGAATTCATCTATGGCTGCAGGGACTATTTCGTAACATCCAAGCTGTGCTTTTTTTCTAGAGATTTTCTAGAGATTAGCAAAATATGCCAGATTAGTGCCCATACAATGTGTCCATGAAACAGTGTATTGCCCTCCTACATTGTGCCCAACTTGAATGCCCTGTATATTGTGGAGCTCAGAAGGAAGGGGACTAATTGTTCCAGAGTCTCTGTTTTACTAGTAACAAGAGACCCTCTAAATTTCCAGTGACAGATGACGGACCGTAGTGAGGACTGGTTTTGTGTGGGATAAGTTAGGTTTTTATTAGTAACATTTTGGGGTACATAGTAATTTTTGATCGCGTTTAGTATAAGGCTGGATCATATTCTTGTGTTCTACACTGAGCGCTTTGTCGGGGCTTCTGTGTAAATCCCACAAAAATGCAATTCAGATGAAACTCCCGACAGGACCACTCACTATGAGGCAGATCGAGATGCCATGGACTCTGTTTGCTGTCAGTTTCCAGTGGCGTCCATCTTTTTAGGCATTCACATAACTTGTGCGCTAAAAAGACGCCTAAAATGAGGGACATCATCAGAACAGAGGCCAGATGAAGTCCAAAGTGACTCCATCTGCCTTATTATAGTTAGTGGTTCCGTTTGGGGATTTGTATGAATCATGGTTTTTGGGATTTCATTGGAAACCCCGACGTAAGCGCTCAGCGGAGAGCACAGGATAAATATGAGCCAAGTCTTATTCCAATCTTTGGGAGGCAGAATGAACAAATAGACAAGCAGTACAAGAACTGTTCTTATTTTTGTGCATTTTACAATGCTGTTTAAGTGATAAGACAAATTTTTGGGGTCGGTACGATTATAGCGACACCAGACTTATATTGGGTTTATGTTTTGCTTTTATCACACAGTGAAAATGCTTTTTTATTTAAAAAATAAAAAAATTGGCTCCATATTCTGAGAACTGCAACTTTTTTATTTTTTGGCCAACAGAGCTGTATGAGGGCTTATTTTTTGAGAGACGAGCTGGATATTTTTTGGCACCATTTTCGGGTAAATTGAGTTTTGCCATCATCAGCAATTCAACTATTGTATTTTTTTGTTTGCATGGTTCACCACGTAATAAAAGTGATAAGTCAGATTTGTTCGTCGGGACAGTACGATGACAACAGCAATACCAGATTTAGATCTTTATGCTTTGCTACTATGACAGAATAAAAACAGTATATTACAAAAATTGATTTGTTTGTGCATAGTCATATTCTGAGAGCAGTAACTTTTTTAGTTTTGTTCGGAATGAGCAATAGTAGGGTTAGTTTTTGCAGGGCGTTTTGGCGTTTTCATTTGTCCCATTTTGCTTTTACATAAGTCTTTTGGATTGCTTTTTATTCAACTTTTTGAGTGCCAGTATGATGAAAAAAGGCTACATATTTGGTGTGTATTTTTTTTTAAAATGGTATTCGCCATATGGAATAAATAACATGCCAGTTTTATGGATCGCGTCATGGAAGCGGCAATACCAATTATGTTTTTTGTTTATTTTTGTTTCCATGCAAACGCTGTGTTTTCAATAGTAAAATTACTTTGTAATTTGTGTGCATTTATGGGTTTTTAAACTTTTTTCTAAGTCCCATTGTGGAACATGAATATTTTTACTTGGATTGTTGGTCTCAAGCATTGCAGTACTCAAATACTGCAGTGCCTGAGAGCTTTCAGTGAGTTGCTGACAGAGCCTGTGAGACCCTGGTTATAGCTGGATCTTACAGGCCACCATACCATGGGGTTATCAGATTACCTCCGGGTACCATTGCAACGATCGTCACCTGCGATTACGATCGCGCACGGATTGGGGGGGGGGGGCAATCCTGGGAGTCTTCAACCATTTAGATGCTGGCTGTCACAACTGACAGCAGTATTTAAGGGATTAACCGGTCACAATCGGTTCCAAAACCAGCCGGGACCAATACTGCAGGGTGTCAGCCGTCACCAGTGGGAACTGACACCCTGCGGGGTGACGGCTGACACTAACGCTGAAAGGTGATAATGCAGTCCACAGATGGACTGTACTTTCCATTGAATCAGTAATTCTTACTGCCAGAAAGCTTAGGCAGGAGCTCTGCCTTCCTATAGCCAGTTTTGCACTTCACAGGGGTCTATGGGCGATCGATGGGGGCTCAGCAGTTAGACTCCCACCGATCAGTGTGTCAGCAATTATTGATGTACTATTTTCTAAAAGTAGTAAGCAATAAACAAACTGCAGGGTGATACACTTGCTACTTTACCTGGAAAAAATATTGAAACTTCTAAAAGAGATGATCTATTGTACTGAAATCTGGACTGTATATACCTTGGTTCACGTGAAACTGACGTTTTAAAACAGGTGTTGAAAACGTCTAAGCACTCCTTCACGTGCCGTTCCATATTGCTGAATGTGTTCTCTAGGACGTCTGGGGCCATAGCCTGACTGGCTGTGTTAAATCAAGCGATCTTGATGGCCACAGTACCTTGAAGTGTACTCTCATCAAAGAAGGATTCAATACACAGTTTGGAAGGTGGATTTTGACCTGCAATCTTCTTTAGAAACTCACTTTGGCACCGCTAAAGACTCCGTTTTCCAGTTTTCACAATGAAAACACGCTCCTCCAAACTGAATCTGTACATTGTTAACAAATAAAGGAATTCGGCAGGAATGAAATGCAAGCAACGCCAGGGCTGTGGAGTCGGTATGGCAAACCGCCGACTACGACATTTCCCTGATTCCGACTCCCTCATACATGCCTCACTACTAAGCATGTATATAAAGTGTACAGCAGATTCATCTCAACTAAAAGCCCAGATTCTTAGATCAGGAACAGAACAGACATTTATAGGACAGTTCATAACTTTCCCAAATTCTTATGAAAAAATATTCAGCACATCCTGCATTGCACTACTGTACCCAATTTTATATTTTAGGAGTCAAAGTCCATCCATTTTATACCGACTCAGACTCCACCAAAATGGACACAAACTTCACAACTCTGGCGGGGTGAGACCGCTTGGTGTGAGGATTGTGTCTTGTCACTGTGGTTCATTGCACTCTCACGTCTCATGAACCAAAATTTCAGTACTGTCGACCGTCTTTTAAAAGTTAACAGTAATTTTTGCCGGTAAAGTAGAGAGTGAATCACCCTGTATACAAATTTGATTTTGCTGTGATTGTACTGACCCACAGAATAAACATGGTTTTATCATGACATTTTTAAAAGTAAATCTGTCACCAGGATTTTGCCACCTAATCTTTAAACACCACAATGTAGGGGCAGAGACCCAAATTCCATCTATGTGCCACTTACTGAGTAAATTGCAGTAGTTTTGATGATCTGAAGAGAAAACAGCGATTTTAATAACTATAGTGCTAGTAAACCTGTTGCCATGTAGTCCTCCATATTTATGAGCTCCATATTACCCCAGCTGTTATTGGCAGATTTCTGCCTATGCACAGTGAACACCGCAAGCCGCCAATCAATAGTGGGGCGGGGTTACACATGGCTCAGCATTCAGAGAACTGGTAGATCTGGAAATAAAACAGGGATTTTATCAAAACGGCAACAAGTAGCCCAGCAAGTGATACATCGCTGAAAACACGGTCTCTGAGTAACTGAGTGTTGTCAACCAACGCAAGCTTCTGCACATTAAATTAAATATATGGCAATATACATTATATACATACAATAAAATAAAATTACAACTTGTCATGCAAAGAAAAAAAAAAAACACAGCTTTGCTGAATAAAAAAAACTTTATTCTGGCTCTCAGGGTGTGAGGATGGAAAAAGGAGAGCGAAGACTGAACTAAAACTGGCTGCAGTAGAATGTTGTAATAGACCTAATGTGCTTCCATTTGTATGTTATTTAGGATTCGATTTTTTTTTTTTTTAACCTATCCACAAAAAACCATTTCTCAGGCAAAAAGGCTACAAGTAAAGACGTCTAGTTGTAAAGTACCTCTTCAGAGATTCAACAGCTGTATCAAGGATATCTTGTCTTGCTTGCAGCTGATGGAGAAACGTTAATATTTTCTGCATGTCATCTGGCCCAGTTTTACCTTCCTCAATACGGGGAACAGATACCTGGCAGAAAGGTATTGTACACAATAAATGACAGAGCCTTGGTAAGGACGGGTCTCACTGTCTTGCAGCAATAGTCACTCTCACATGTATTCACCATCAGTAACTGCCTCCACTCACCACTACACACAACATGGCCACAGTGATAGTACCACATAGCTTTATATGGTGCAGTATGCAAATCTGTGATCATATTGCTTATATATGGAGGACTGGCTCTCCTTAAGGGTTACTGAACAGGCGATTATTGCTAGAATGGTGTGAATCCCAACCACCACTAGGTCCCCCACTAATCACCAGAACAGGTTAACCATGTTCCCAATTCCTCCCTGGCTGCAAGATTGTAGTCAAGAGTTGGAAGGAGTGGCCGTTCACGCCATTTATTGTCTATCGGAGGGACAAGGAGAGCCAAGTGCGATAGACTTTAAATGACAAGACCGCAAGCCATCTAACAATGATTGTCTATCCAGTCCACAAGGGTTTTCCAGAGATCAGAAATGAAGGAGACCAGCAATGTATGGAGAAAACGTGTCTATGTCCGCTTGCTTACGTAAAGAAAACCATCTTCAAATGGCGGCACAAGTCAAATAGGTTTACAAGAAGGGGCCAATTTATCGAACGCAGTGAGTGGAAGCAGAAGCTCTATAGGGAAAGTTTTGGTAAGTACATATTTTTATGCATAATTTGAAAGCTGGAAAAATTCTCTTAAGTAACCAAATATATTTTGCCTGAAAAAAAAAAAAATTGTGTCTTCAAAAACAAATATTAACCTTGAGGTGTTAAGATGCTTCCTATGGCTGGACACAAGAGACTATGCTGTCTTCTAAAACAGGTCATATTGATTTCTGAAAATAGTCCCATCAGTTTACCCGAGGCTGAAGTTTATGCTTTATGCTCCTAGACAGGTCAAACTGTAGTAATGGCTGAATTTCTGGTAACTAGCGCACGGATGAATGTTCCTCAATGGTCTCATGATCTTACAAGTTTGGAATACTAGCATGACACATTTGACTATATAGCGACTGTAATGGAGGAGGATATTTTTCTCTTCTGTCATGGTGCATGAAATATACCTAATGCCTCGCAAATGTAAGGGATCTCTTGATGGGTACCAATCTTTTTTGATAAATCTGTAGCTGTTGGGAATATTTAAAACACCAACATATCGTTGAGGAAAAAGGCTATGTTCAAACTGAATTTTGTTTGGAGCAGATCCTCTCTAAAACCCTTCCAATTCATTTCTATGGGAAATTAATGTTAATGTTCATGAGTAATGGCCCTAATTTTTTGGCCCTGAAGAGGTTTGTAAAAACGTCTGGTGGGAAAAAAGTAAATGCCTCACTTCTTTGAGGCAGAACCTCTCAAATCAAGGCGTTGTCCAATCAAAAGGCTGCAAAGAACACTTTAGGAAATTAACAGTTTCCTGAAATAGTTTCTGTTTGAAAAAGTCATGGTTTTTGAATGCCTCAAAAAAAAACAAAAAAAAAAAAACCTCCGCACATATAGCTTTAGACATCTTCAACTTCTAGCAGCCAATAGTGCCCCTTTCCCTTCAAGCTTTCTGTAAAAGCCTACAGGAAAATATCAGCAGTAAGAAACAATTGCGCTTCAGTAAAACAGTAAGTACTGGACACAGAGGAGGGGATGCAGCTGCAGCTTGTTACAACTCTTGTAATGAACACCTAGGCTAAACACCTGTTTAACAAGCATTTTATGTATTGATCAGCATCTTTTAAGTTGTTCAAAGAAAAAAAAATGCATAATTGAAGATCACATGAAATATGCAATGATATTTCACATAGTAAGTGAAGACAACTTAAAATACATATTTTTTTAAATAAAAGAAACCTGTTACTTTATCAAGTGAGGAACAATGTGGTGGGAGTATTTACTAGAACAGATCTGTAAATGCAGATAACCAGTCTTCAAGAAATGACATGATTATTACTATAGGACAAGGCAGAAAATACTGAATTTTGAGTATTATAAGACACAGCTGATTTTAAGACACCTCAAATTTTAGGGAGAAAAATAGGAAACATTTTTTTTTTAATAAAATAGTGACATGCCTTATAATCCACTTTTTAAAGTAGCTTACCTGGGAAGGGCAGTGGAGCGGGGTCCCAGGTGGCAGGAGGTTGTGTTCGAAGGTGCGGGTGCTCCACCTACATCTAGTGAAAGCCTGGAGCTCTTGCACTTACCATGCTTTGCAATGCGGTGTACAGCCAGAAAACGGCTGCCGAAGGTGGCGCAAATGCACACATTGAGATCTGTACACCAAGACCTCAATTGCATATGCGCCATTTCTGGCAACCGTTTTCCCAGAGTCCACAGCATTGAAAAAAAATAATAAATAATAGAAAGTGCAGGGGATCCGGGCTTTCACAAAATGTAGGCGGAGCTCCCGCACCTCCAAACACCACCTACTTCCAGTCTGGGACCTGCAGCATCACCCCACTCCTGCTGCCACAAGCGACCCGGTTCCACCACAGTCGATAAGATACATTCGGATAAGACGCGCTCCCATTGTCCCCCCAAATTTGATGGGAAAAAAGTGTGTCTTATAATGCAAAAAATACGATACAATGTTAAAAGTGAATCTGTCACGACATTTGACCTATGTACACTATTAATATGGGAATACAGGTTATAGACTACTGAGAAGAGTAAATGTGTATGCTTCATATCAGATGTCTTATTGCTGAGAAATCATCAGAACTTATTTTACATGAAGGGGAGTTACCAGTGTTATGTATAATGGCGGCTCTCTGCTCTCCTCTCACTGCAGAGCTGTGGGTTACTATAACTGACACAGCTGCAGGTTCAGCTTCCATCTCACAGTCAGACAGCAGAGCTCAGAGAGAAGCAAAAAATGTGTCTGCAAGACAAGGTTCATTTCTCGTGTTCTGTGTTAGTTTCTTGTTAAACACTGGTAACTCCCTTCATGTAAAATAATCTTCCAGGCATCCTACCAATAGCCTGGAAGAGGTCATTTATATGAAGTGATAAAAGATGATTTCTCAACAACAAGACGTCTAATATGTGGCATACAGGCCAGGGCTGTGGAGCAGGTAACCCAAACAACCGACTCAGACTCCTAAATTTCCCTGACTTCTGACTCCACAGCACTGCATCACTACTTAGCATGAAGTGCTGCACAGATTCATCTCAGAGAAAAAAAAACATAAATCCTTAGCTCAGGAATAGAACATTTTATAACTTTCCCAAATTATATCGAAAACATTTACAGCACATCCTGCACTGAACCAAATTTATTATATATTTTAGGAGTTGGTCCATTTTATACCGACTCCAATTCCACCAAAATGAACACCGACTGCACAGCCCTGATACAGGTGTCACTTTCCTCAGTAGTCTATACCTGTATGCCGATATTAATAGTTTAGGTAGGCCAAATGTGCTGACAGATTCACTTTAAGCTTCCAAACAGGCGTTTTTTGTTTTTGATATAGATATATATATATATACACACACATACACACAAACACACGTGTGTCTTTGTGGTAATTTCCTGATGAAGAGGTCATATAGACCTTGAAACGCGTTGAATAAACTACCAGAGTTTTTCACTACAACTGAATTTATATCATTATAGCAGCGCAGATTTAATCCACAATTTTCCTTTTATAACGACACGGAAAAGGTCGCGATGGCGGCTCATGGTTCTGCAGCAGCTGATACATACTGTACATGCTTTCGCTCTATACCATCAGGTGAGCAGTTCTTGGTTAATAACTGCAAATAATCCAAGGGATAAGACCCTATTTGCGCTTTTTTGTTTCCTTAATCTACTAACAGTCCCTAACAAGTGATTTTCTGCTTGGTAATCATTGGTCTGGAGATGTTTGAGACATTTTTTTTTTTTTTAGGACTATAACAATTAGTAGATGACATATGCAGATCTAGAAGCTGGTAAACTAAATTGATTTTAATGCCAATACACCAGAGAAAGAATGATGAAGCGGCACATTGAACAAATGCAAAGATAAATTATACATAGTTGAAATCATTAACGAGCCCCCATTACAAATTAAGTTTATTAGCAACATTTACCTACTACTGCAGACTCAGAATTATTCAACCCCTACATGACAAGGGTTTATAGTACTTAGTAGAGCCCCCTTTGGTTGTTATAATCTGCTACATAGCCAGACACAATCTTCTGGCAGCATTCTTGAGGAATACAAGTCCATCCCTCATGGTTATACGCATCCAGTTCACCAACTGTCACGACTCGGTTGTTGGGCATCCCGGGACCAGGAGCGCCTTCCCTGTCCCTACCACTAGGGGCACCCTAGCTTGCCCTGTTCCCTGGATTACTTCTGATGGTGAAGAAGACGGGGCCAAGTACCTTGTCTTAGCTCCTGTATCCGCCCTCAGTCTGTACCCCTCCCCACCCAGGGAAGACGGGAGTAGTAGTGTACTGTAATACACCAACCAGACCAACAAGGGAATACAAACAAGGATAAAGGAAAATACCAATCATACAAATATACTCACACAAACAAAGATATACACCAGGGAGTGGAGGATGGGGTAATACCGAAGTAGGAGAAGGAAGATTAACACACACCCAAGACCTAGCAAGTGTCTCAGATAAATCCACCAAACACCTTCTCAAACAACAACAACCACAAACCACCATCTCCAGCCATGCAGAATAAGCTAGCTCTGGCAATGAGTACTAGCCAGGGCCCATATTATACAGGAGAGGGGAGTAGCTAACAGTGAACAGCAGAGAACCTTAATGCAACAAAGCTTCCAGGAGCTCTCAACTGAGCAGATTAACCCCTGCACTGCTAAAGAAACCTGCACCGTTTAATATGAAGGTGAAGTGCTTCTAATCAGTGCAGGTGCAGTATAACCCGTGACACAAATATTCTTTGGTTTGTTCCTTCAATAACCTTCTTCAAATCCGATCTAAGATTTTCTATGGCACATCAGTCCAGTAACTGTTACTGCAACTCCAAAATCTTCCAGAACTTCTTTTGAATCCAAGCCTTGGTGGACTTTGGGATGATTGAACCAACACTTGTCCAAATGCGATCTGATGTTTTGTTGGATCGCACTCGGACAGCAAATATGCCCGCCTGCTCCTGCCTTTACTATGAAAGTTGAAACCTCAGTTCCTGCTGCCACTAAACCTTGCTGCAAGTCTTTAGTTATATTAGTTATACTGGGCCATTTACATTGTTCTTTTTTATTCATTTATTGCAAACAAGAGAAACTTGACAATTCGCTAATTAACCTAATTTGTACTTGGGGCTAAATAATTTTGATTACAACTGTACGTATTTTATTATAAAGAACTTATCTTGCGGTTTTGCCTGCATTTGCTAAATGCTGTACCTGAAATGTATAAAAAGAAAACAAACAAACCTTGGCCTTCCGGATCACCCTCTTATCTCCCGTACTTGTCGTTACCTTCCGTTTTATCTTTATCAGTAGCTCTTCATGGCCACGCTTGAAAAAGCTGTGCTCATATCTGCCTGAGCAATATTTATCATGTCTGGTAGAACCAGTGTCATCCTGCATAACTTTACGAAAGCCATCTGAAATGAAAATTGAGGTGCATTTTAGAGCCAATATTTACCTGAATGCAAACCTGGAGACCAGCACGTAAAACAAACTGGATACAGGCAATGAAGTGAAATTCAGGAGGAATGAAAGGTAGAAACAATAAACCAAAATGTATTGGGGTGTTTAATATTCTAATACAGCACAAATTGGTTTAAAAAAAAAAATAAAAAACGCGTTTTGCGGTTGGACGATTTCTTCAGATTTTGGCAGGAATATATTGCACACCTAATGTCACATTTGAAGAGCCCCTGAGGCGATTTACTTTGCTTTTTTATACAGCACCATCATACTCCACAGTGTTTTACAGACATCATCACTGTCCCCAATGGGGCTCATAATCTATATTCCCTATCAGTATGTCTTTGGAATACGGGAGTACACAGGAGAACCCGAAGGAAATCCAAGCAAACACGGGGAGAACATACAAACTCCTTGCAGATGTTGTCCTTGGCGGCATTTGAAGCCAGGACCCCAGCGCTGCAAGCAACAATGCTAACAACTGAGCCGCCGTGCTATTTGTTTTACGCACCAAAAACGCCACGTGTGAACATACCCTAAATCTGTAAAATACATTATTCAAACAAAACCATTCACTATAATGAGAGAGAGTCAATCTGGACTTTGTATGGCCTCTTTCAGAAGATTTTCATTTTTTTTTTTTTTAAAAAAAAGGTGCAAAAAAGTGTAGCTGACTGCAATTTTGTGCATGCCTAAAAAGAGGTGACACCGCTAAGAATGAGACCAGAAAAAAAACGAAGACAGAAACATTATGACTAAATACTCTGCAGTAAATAACCAGCATAGTGCATGAAAATAACATACGGTACTCAGTCTACATGTCTATTAGGACTGTCTCAATCACCGTTAAGTGGTGGGATGGCTTTTGCATTTTTTTCTTTTATCAAAAGACATGTTGACTATCGTATGTTATTTTCATGCACTATGCAGTTTATTTATTTACTGCAGGGTATTTAATCCTTATGTTTCTGTCTTTGTATTTTTCTGTTCAGTTGCCAGTGTGAACGTGCGCTTACATGCTGCATGCATACCAGTTTATATCTTTTTTTTTTTAAAGAAAGACCAGATGGAATCCAAAGTGGCCTGTTCATTTCAAGGAATGGGTCCACTGTAGTTCTGTTTGTATACATATATTTTTTTTTTATAATTTCAGACATACCACAATGGAAGCGCCCAGTATAGAGCACAGGATACGTGTGAACATAGCCTTATACAGATTTTTGGGAGCCTGAAGGAAGAAAAACAGCAGTTCAACAATTGTTTTTAATTTTATTTTTTAGGCCATTCATCGTGCGGTATAAGTGATAAAACGGCTTATTCTCCAGCTCAGTGAAATAGTGATACCAGATTCATATCCTTTCTTATGTTTTGCTGCTTCTACACACCAAAAATGCTTTCT
This sequence comes from Oophaga sylvatica, assembly GCA_033576555.1. Lineage (NCBI taxonomy): Eukaryota > Metazoa > Chordata > Amphibia > Anura > Dendrobatidae > Oophaga > Oophaga sylvatica. The sequence goes on from JARQOD010000005.1 coordinate 362,282,253, forward strand.
TTTTTTCCCAACATAACCGTATGAGGGCATTTTTTTTGTGAAAGATTATGTGGGCAGAGCTAATCACCATGAAGTAATTGCTCATCAATTTGCAGAAACACATTCCCATTGCTTACATGTACATTAAATGTTGAGAAGGGGTTAAGGGAGAACCATCAGAAACACTACAGATACACAAGCAGCTGTATGCCAACTAGAGACTAGGCATAGGTTTGCCTACTAGAGCATATAGGCACCTCATCATATGCACCAGGAGAATGTCAATAATGCGTACATTTAGCACAACACTGATTACAGGACGTGTTTCTACACAGGGATAGGTCACAATGCAGTTTGAAATCTTACATGTTTTCCTCCAATAGTCTATAATTTATCAAGAGGAGCAAATCTTAATAAATTTAGCGCATCCTTTGGACAGTCTGTACATCAAAAATTGAAATTTATCCTAGTAACGCTTGTTTTCTGGGACACATCATAGTCAATTTGTTGTGTAATGGTAGATTGTGGTCTCTTTGCCAAGTCCTGCTCACTTTTCAGAAAAGTGCCAGGCTAGTACAAAAAGTCTTAAAATGTTCACTTTTTAATTTCAAATTGGCATAAAGGGGTGACAAAGTGCTTCTATACAGCTCTGGAAAAAATTAAGAGACCACCACTTCAAAACCTTGTCATGGGCAGCCCATTCTCCAGACCTGAACCCCACTGAAGACCTCTGGAATGTGATCAAGAGGATGATGGATAGTCCACAAACCATCAAACAAAGAAGAATTGCTTACATTTTTGTGCAAGAAGCAGTGTGAAGGACTAGTGGAAAGCATGCCAAGAAAGCGGTTTTTAAAAATCACGGTTATTCCACAAAATATTGATTTCTGAACTCTTCCTGAGATAAAACATTAGTATTGTTGTTTCTAAATGATTATGAACTTGTTTTCTTTGCATTATTTGAGGTCTGAAAGCACTGGTTTTTTTTTTAATTTTGACCATTTTTCTTTGTCAGAAAAAAAAACAAAATTTATTGCTTGGAAATTCAGTGACATGTCGTCAGAAGTTTATATACTAAAAGAACAGTTTACATTTTACTCAAAAATATACCTATAAAGCGAAAAATCAGACAAACTGAACATTTGAAAGTGGTCTCTTAATTTTTGCCAGAGCTGTAGTATAAAGTGAAAAACATATACCGTATATACTCGATTTTCTAGGGCTGAAAGTGCCCCTCTCGGCTTATACTCGAGTCATATACCAGGGGGTCGGCGGGGGAGCGCAGCTGTCCTATATACTCACTCCCTCCTGGCGCGGTCTCTGCAGCCCCTGCTCTTCTCCCACGGTCTCCGGCGCCTGTGTTCAGCGGTAATGTGGTACCGCTCATTAAAGTCATGAATATGCACATATTCATGACTTTAATGAGCGGTACCACGTAACCGCTGAAGGAATGAAGAGCTGCGGCGCCGGTGACAGTGAGAGACGCAGGGGCTGCAGAGGCGCACCAGGAGGGGGTGAGTATGACGGGGAGGACGGGGGGAGCCATGCTATATTCACCCGTCCCCGTTCCACCGCTGTGTGCCGCTCTGTCCTCGCGTCCCCTGGCTGTGACGTTCCGGTCAGAGGGCGCGATGACGTGGTTAGTGCACGGCGCGCCCTCTGCCTGAACATTGACAACCAGAGGACCGACCTCGAAGACACAGCGGCGCGCGGCTGTGGAACGGGGACAGGTGAATTTTGCAGGTGCCGGGGGCCTGAGCCAGCAGTGACACCAGCACCTGTTACCCATAGCGCGCCGGTGTCCCCGCCTGCTCAGGACACCGGCACCCAGCCCCAGCGACGAGAGGGGAGTATGTAATTTTTTTTATTTTATTCGCAGCAGCAGCAGCATATGGGGTCATAATCTATGGAACATCATATGGAGGCATATTCTATGGGGCATCTTATGGGGCCATAACCGTTATGGAGCAGCTTATGGGGGCATATTCTATGGGGCATCTTATGGGGCCATAACTGTTATGGAGCAGCATATGGGGGCATATTCTATGGGGTCATAACATTTATGGAGCAGCATATGGGGGCATATTTTATGGGGCCATAACCTTTATGGAGCAGCATATGGGGGCATATTCTATGAGGCATCTTATGGGGCCATAACAATAACGGAGCCGCATATGGGGCCTATTCTATGGGGCATCTCATGGGGCCATAACCTTTATGGAGCAGCATATGGGGCATATTATTCTATGGAGCATCTTATGGGGCCATTATTAACCTTTGTGCAGCATTATATGGGGTGTATTTTGTATGGAGGATCTTATTCGGCCATCATGAACTGTATGGAGCATTGTATGGGGCTCCTGATTCAATATGGATAATCAAAAACATTTAACCTACTGATGTCTCAATTAATTTTGCTTTTATTGGCATCTATTTTTACTTTTGAAATTTACCAGTAGCTGCTGCATTTCCCACCGTAGGCTTATACTCGAGTCAATAAGTTATTTATATATATATATATATATATATATATATATATATATATATATATATATATATATATATATATATATATAAATATTATATATATATATATATACACACACACATATATAAATATATATATATATATATATATATATATATATATATATATATTTTCTTTTTTGGTACTGATGCATTTGTAAAAGTCCGATCTATCAAAATAAAAAATAAGTTAATCTAAATCAGTAAACGGCGTAACGAGAAAAGGAATCGAAAAGGCTGAATTACATTTTTTACGGGCCGCTGTAACATTGCAATAAGAGGCCATCAAAACATTGTATCTGACCCAAAATAGTATCAGCAAAAACTACAGCTCATGGTGCAAAATATAGGCCTTTTCACAGTCCCATATCCCGAAAAATTAAAAGGTTACAGGTTTCAGAATATGGTGACACAAGCAAAAAAAATTTTTCACATATTTCATTCTTTCTTCACCACTTAACCCCTTACTGCCATCAGACGTACTATCCCGTCCATGGTACCTGGGCCCGTATAACCATGGACGGGATAGTACGTCCCAGCGATCGGATGCGCTCCCGGAGGAGCGCAGCCGATCGCGGCCGGGTGTCAGCTGATTATCACAGCTGACACCCGGCAACTATGTGTCAGGAGCGGTCACGGACCGCACCCGGCACATTAACCCCTAGCACACCGCGATCAAACATGATCGCGGTGTACTGGGGGCACAGGGGAGGATCGCGCAGGGTGGGGGCTCCCTGCGCGCCCCCCTGAGACCCTCAGAGCAGCGCGATGTGTCGCGCTGTTCCGAGGGTCCGTCCTCCCTCCAGGTCCCCGGATCCAAGATGGCGCCGGGGTCCTGCAGGGAGGCGGCTTCCTCAGTGCCTGCTGAGAGCAGGCACTGAGAAGCCTGGAGCGATGCCAGAGCGATCGCTGGTGTGACAGAGTGCTGTGCACACTGTCACACCAGCGATCTGCTAAAATACAGTGATGTCCCACCCTGGGACAAAGTAAAAAAGTTAAAAAAATAAAAATAAAAATTGTTTAAAAAATCATAAAAAAAAAAAAAAATATTCCCCAATAAATTCCTTTTTTCCTGTAAATAAAAAAACAAAAACAATAAAAGTACACATATTTGGTATCGCCGCGTCCGTAACGACCCCCCCTATAAAACTGTCCCACTAGTTAACCCCTTTAGTGAACCCCTTAAAAAAAAAAAAAAAAAAAAACAAAGCAAAAAAATCAATGCTTTATCATCATACCGCCGAACAAAAAGTGGAATAACACGCGATCAAAAAGACGGATATAAATAAACATGGTACCGCTGAAAACGTCATCTTGTCCCGCAAAAAACGAGCCGCCATACAGCATCATCAACGAAAAAATAAAAAAGTTATAGCTCGCAGAATAAAGCGATGCAAAAATAATAATTTTTTATATAAAATTGATTTTATTCTATAAAAGCGCCAAAACATAAAAAAATGATATAAATGAGGTATTGCCGTAATCGTACTGACCCGAAGAATAAAACTGCTTTATCAATTTTACCACACGCGGAACGGTACAAACGTCTCCCCCAAAAGAAATTCATGAATTGCTGATTTTTGTTCATTCTAACCTCCCAAAAATCGAAATAAAAAGCGATCAAAAAACGTCACGTGCTCAAAAATGGTACCAATAAAAACGTCACCTCGTCCCGCAAAAAATAAGACCTCACATGACTCTGTGGGCCAAAATATGCAAAAATTATAGCTCTCAAAATGTGATGATGCAAAAACTATTTTTTGCAATAAAAAGCGTCTTTTAGCGTGACAGCTGCCAATCATAAAAACCCGCTATAAATAGTAAATCAAACCCCCCTTTATCACCCCCTTAGTTATGGAAAAATAATAAAATTAAAAAAAAGTATTTATTTCCATTTTCCCATTAGGGTTAGGGTTGCGGCTAAAGTTAGGGTTAGGGTTGGTGCTAAAGTTAGGATTAGGGTTAGGGTTGGGATTAGGGTTATGGGTGTGTTAGGGTTAGGTTTGTGGTTAGGGTTGGGACTAGGGTTAGGGGTGTGTTGGGGTTAAGGTTGGAGTTAGAATTGGGGGGTTTCCGCTGTTTAGGCACATCAGGGGCTCTCCAAATGTGACATGGCGTCTGATCTCAATTCCAGCCAATTCTGCATTGAAAAAGTCAAACGGTGCTCCTTCACTTCTGAGCTCTGCCATGCGCCCAAACAGTAGTTTACCCCCACATATGGGGTATCAGTGTACTCTGGACCCCAAGAGTTATTGTGTAATTTGTCCTATTTCTTCTGTTACCCTTGGGAAAATAAAAAACTGGGGGTAAAAATATCATTTTTTTTTAAAAAAAAAATGATTTTTTGTTTTTACGACTGTACGTTATAAACTTCTGTGAAGCACTTGGGGCTTCATAGCGCTCACCACACATCTAGATAAGTTCCTTGTGGGGTCTATTTTCCAAAATGGGGTCACTTGTGGGGGTTTCCACTGTTTAGGCGCATCAGGGGCTCTCCAAATGCGACATGACGCCCCCAGACCATTCCATCAAAGTCTGCAATCCAAAACGTCACTACTTCCCTTCCGAGCCCCAACGTGTACCCATACAGTAGTTTTCTCCCACATATTGGGTATCAGCGTACTCAGGACAAATTGGACAACAACTTTTGGGGTCCAATTTCTCCTGTTACCCTTGTGAAAATAAAATATTGGGGGCGAAAAAATCATTTTTGTAAAAAAAAAAAAGGATTTTTATTTTTACGGCTGTACGTTATAAACTTCTGTGAAGCACTTCGGGGTTCAAAGTGCTCACCACACATCTAGATAAGTTCCTTGAGGGGTCTAGTTTCCAAAATGGTGTCATTTGTTGGGGGTTTCCACTGTTTAGGCAGATCAGGAGCTCTCCAAACACGACATGGCATCCAGCCAATTCTGTGTTGAAAAAGTCGAACGGCGCTCCTTCCCTTCCAAACTCTGCCATGCACCTAAACAGTGGTTTACCCCCACATATGGGGTATCAGCGTACTCAGGACAAATTGCACAATAACTTTTGGAGTCTTGTTACCCTTGGGAAAATAAAAATTGGGGTGAAAAGATCATTTTTGTGGAAAAAATATGATTTTTTAATTTTACGGCTCTACGTTATAAACTTGTGTGAAGCACTTTGAGGTTCAAATTGCTCACCAAAGATCTAGATAAGTTCCTTAGGGGGTCTAGTTTCCCAAATGGGGTTACTTGTGGGGGGTTTCCACTGTTTAGGCACATCAGGGGCTCTCCAAATGCAACATGGCGTCCAATCTCAATTCCAGCCAATTTTGTTTGGAAAAAGTCAAATGATGCTCCTTCCATTCCGAGCTCTGCTGTGCGCCCAAACAGTGGTTCCCCCCCACATATGGGGTATCAGCGTACTCCGGACAAATTGGACAACAACTTTTGTGGTCCAATTTCTCCTGTTACTCTTGGGAAAATAAAAAATTAGTGACTAAAAGATAATTTTTGTGGGAAAAAAATAGGATTTTTTATTGTCATGCTCGGGCATTATAAACTTGTGTGTAGCACTTGGGGGTTCAAAGTGCTCACCAAAGATCTAGATAAGCTCCTTAGGGGGTCTAGTTTCCAAAATGGGGTCACTTGTGGGGGGTTTCCACTGTTTAGGCACATCTGGGGCACTGCAAACGGAACATGACCCCCATCAACGTCTGCATTCCAAAACGTTACTACTTCCTTTCCAAGCCCTGTCGTGCGCCCAAACAGTTTCCCCCCCCCACATATGGGGTATCAGCGTACTCAGGACAAATTGGACAACAACTTTTGGGGTCCAATTTCCTTGGGAAAAATCAAAAATTTGGGACTAAAGAATCATTTTTGTGGAAAATTGTTTTTTTTATTTTTCAGACCCAGGCATTATAAACTTTAGTGAAACACTTGGGGGTTCAATGTGCTCACAACAGATCTAGATAAGTTCCTTAGGGGGTCTAGTTTCCAAAATGGTGTCACTTGTGGGGGGTTTCCACTGTTTAAGCACATCAGGGGCTCTCCAAACACGACATGGCGTCCAATCTCAATTCCAGCCAATTTTAGTTTGAAAAAGTCAAACGGCGCTCCTTCCCTTACGAGCTCTGCCGTGTGCCCAAACAGTGGTTTTCCTCCACATATTGGCTATTGGCGTACTCAGGAGAAATTGCACAACAACTTTATCTGTCCATTTGCTTCTTTTACCCTTGTGAAAATGAAAAAAAAAGTTTGTAATAGATCATTTTTGTGGCTAAAAAGTTAAATATTCATTTTTTCCGTCCACGTTGCTTCAGCTCCTGTGAAGCACCTGAAGGGTTAATAAACTTCTTGAATGTGGTTTTGAGTACCTTGAGGGGTGCAGTTTTTAGAATGGTGTCATTTTTGGGTATTTTCTGCTATATAGACCCCTCAAATTGACTTCAAATATGAGGTGGTCCCTAAAAAAAAATGGCTTTGTAAATTTTGTTGTAAAAATGAGAAATCGCTGGTCAACTTTTAACCCTTATAATTTCCTAAGAAAAAAAAATGTGGTTCCAAAATTGTGCTGATGTAAAGTAGACATGTGGGAAATGTTATTTCTTAACTATTTTGTGTGACATATTTCTCTGTTTTAAGGGAATAAAAATTCAAAGTTTGAAAATTACTAAATTTTCTAAATTTTCGCCATATTTGCGTTTTTTTCAAAAATAAACGCAAGTTATATGGAAGAAATTTTACCACTAACGTGAAGTACAATATGTCACGAAAAAACAATCTCAGAATCGCGAAGATCCGTTGAAGCGTTCCAGAGTTATAACCTCAAAGAGACAGTGGTCAGAATTGTAAAAATTGGCCCGGTCATTAACGTGCAAACCACCCTTAGGGGTGAAGGGGTTAAAAAAAAAAAAAAAAAAAAAACTACACTTGCTTGGTATCTGCATACTCATACTGACCTGTGAATCATACCACCAGTTCAGTTTTACCATATAGTGAACATGGTAAATAAAAAGCTATTGTGGAATTGCACTTTTTTTTTTTTTTTTGCAGTTTTAACACACTTGGAATATTTTCCCGTTTTGCAGTACCCTATGTGGTTGGTAGACTGAACTGTGTCATTCAAAAGTACAACTCATCCCACAAGCTCTCATATTGACAGAGAAATAAAGTTACGGCTCATGGAAGAAAAAAATAGGGAGGAAAAAACAAAAAATAGCCCAGTCATAAAGAGGTTATAGCAGCCATGATGCTGATAAGGAGCTGAGCAAACCGGTATGCTTACAAATCACAGCTCTGTTAGCCATTCTGCTGAACTATATGGCTAGGGAGGTGCAGCAGACAGAGAATACGGCATTTCGGTGGCTCCCCTCCAAACAGCATCTTCATTTTCTTTCTTAATAAATCACATGTAAGGGTAGAAGGACAAGGAAGGTGAACTTCTGCTACAATGCCTCCAAACTCAATGTACATTTGCTGCCATGACACATGGCAATGTAACTTACACCAGTTCAGCTGTCTCACAAAACTTGCCATGTTGTTATGCCTGAAGTGTCTGGGCAGGATTTCTTTTGCAAACTTTTCTTCATCCAACACAATGAAGCTGTTTCCATCCTGAAAACGAAGACAGAATAGGGGGTTTAATAAACTTACATATTTACCAGCATATGAGGGGGAGGGACCAGGGAAAAGAAAGTCCCAATATAATTATTCAGACTCGACAGTCAACTAATCTACATAGTCTAAAATCTGGTACGTCAGACCAAGATCACATGCCATTTTTCTGCTTCTATAGTGTTTCACTTTAGTCTAATCTTTAGAACAATGGCAACACCCATGTGTTGAACAATCGACTACAATTCCAAGCTATTGCTTTCTCAGGGGTCTTTCAGATGTCTAAGTGATTGATGGGAGGAGATGAAGATTATTAAATTGTACAATTAGAGGTCATGCCTGTGCAGCTGGCCAGAACAGTGCAGTCTCCAAAGCTGAAAGAAGGCAGATTTTCGTTTGTAGCATAGGAGTAGCGCGAGATCCCCGAGGTTGGCCGGATCCAGCTACTTGTGCAGCTTCAGAGCAGCGCTCACAAGCGCTACTCTTTGACAAATAGATCTGCAGTCCATCTGTGGTGGCCAGCAACCAAATGTTTGTTTTTACTAGCACCTTATTATTTTAACCACTTATGACGCTAGTTTCACATGATGCTACAACATTCATAGCCTTAGGCTTCTGCTGACCTTAACGCATGTGGCAGGATTAGGAACCTGAGGAGGGCCTTATGCATAAAATATGTGAGAAATTGGTCAGTGTTGCTCACAGAAGCAATTAGGCTCACTTTAACAACTAAAGACCTGGCAGCACAGACTGTTGAAAGCAAGTACAGGCACTCAGTGCACCCTTAGTGTGGCCAAACATTTAAGTGCTCCTTCCTGCCTACTTGATTTCCATCTACAGGTGCTTCTCACAAAATTAGAATATCAAAAAGTTAATTTCCTTCAGTTCTTCAATACAAAAAGTGAAACTCATTATACAGTCATTACAAACAAAGTGATCAGTTTCGAGTGTTTATTTCTGTTAATGTTGATGATTATGGCTTACAGCCAATGAAAACCCAAAAGTCATTATCTCAGTAATTAGAATAATTGACAAAAACACCTGCAAAGGCTTCCTAAGCAATTAAAAAAGTCTTGACAGATGTCCAGAAGGCAGTCACTGACACACTCCACAAGGAGGGTAAGCCACAAAAGGTCATCGCTAAAGAAGCTGGCTGTTCAGAGTGCTGTATCCAAGCATATTAAAGTTGAGTGGAAGGAAAAAGGAGCACAAGCAACCAGGATAACAGCAGTCTTGAAAGGAATGTTAAGAAAAGGCCATTCAAAAATTAGGGGGGAGATTCACAAGGAGTGGACTGCTGCCGGAGTCATTGCTTCAAGAGCCACTACACACAGATCATATCCAGGACATGGGCTACTAGTGTCACATTCATTGTGTCAAACCACTAATGACCAATAGACAACACCAGAAGTGTCTTACCTGAGCCAAGGAGAAAAAGAACTGGACTGCTGCTCAGTGGTTCAAGGTGTTGTTTTCAGATGAAAGTATATTTTGCATTTCATTTGGAAATCAAGGGCCCAGAGTCTGGAGGAAGAGTGGAGACTCGAGGCCACAACCCAAGCTGCTTGAGGTCTAGTGTGACGTTTCCACAATCAGTGATGGATTGGGTAGCCATTTCATCTGCTGGTGTAGGTCCACTGTGTTTTATCAAGACCAAAGTCAGCGCGGCCATCTACCAGGAAATTTTAGAACACTTCATGCTTCCCTCTGCCGACAAGCTTTTTAGAGATGGAAATGTTCTCCAGCAGGACTTGGCACCTGTCCACACCGCCAAAACTACCAATACCTGTTTTTAAAACAACAGTATCACTGTGTTTGATTGACCAGCAAACTCGCCTGACTGTAACCCCAGAGAATCTATGGAGTATTGTCAAGAGGAAGATGAGACACCAGACCCAACAATGCAGACGAGCTGAAGGCTGCCTTCAAAGCAACCTGGGCTTCCATAACACCTCAGGAGTGACACAGGCTGATTGCCTTCATGCCACACCGCATTGATGCAAAAGGAGCCCTGACCGAGTATTGAGTGCATTTACTGAACATACATTTCAGTAGGCCAACATTTCGGATTTTTAAATCATTTTTCAAGCTGGTGTCATAAAGTATTCTAATTTACTGATAATGACTTTGGGGTTGTCATTGGCTGTAAGCCATAATCATCAACATTAACAGAAATAAACACATTAAATAGATAACTCTGTTTGTAATGACTATATAATATGAGTTTCACTGTTTATATGGAAGAACTGAAATAAATGAACTTTTTGATGATATTCTAATTTTTTGAGGAGCACCTTTATCTCTGTCCTTTTCTGGGTCAATAAAGTCAAAGCTTTCAAAGAAAAGGGAGGGTGTGGAGATATAGGGAAAACAAGGAGAGAAGATACACTTAAACATTTGGCCATGCCAAGGGTGTACCAACCATCTGTACTTGATTTGAACAGTGAATTTTGTGCTGTCAGACTCCCATTACACCTGGAATCTGTTTCTGTAAAACACAACAAACTTTGTTAAAATTTCTATATACCGTATTTTTCTGACTATAAGATGCATTTTTTTCCTCCAAAATGTGGAGGAAAATGAGGGAGGGGGGGTATTGCATCTTATAGTCCGTATGTACCTGCTCTGGCTGTTGGTGGGGAGATGGAGGAGTGGCATCAGCGGAGCAGCAGGTCACAGAAGGAAGGAGCCAGCTGCTGTGGCTAACTCCTGCGACCGCTGCTAAAGAGAAATTAATATTCACTGCATTCCACACCCATGGCCGTAGAGGGCTGTGAATATTCATTTGGTCTTTAATAACGCATCCTGGTATGCATGGCCCTATCCTTACCCTGGTATGACTGGCTTTCATCCCCATCCTGGTATGAAGGTCCCCATCAGAAATAAAAAAAAAAAAATAAAAAATAAAAAAAAAACGCTGTGTACAGCCACAGTGTCAAACACGCAGCGTCCAGATGTTACAGCATAGTGGAGGGGATTTCATGAAATCCTGTCTCCACTATGCGTTAAAACACGCAGGTGGCAGACCTGCATTAACGGACATGCGGCGCGTCTTTTCAGATCGCAGCATGTCCTTTTACCTTGCGGTGACGCTCCTTTGCCGCAAGGTAAATAACACAGGCCTATGCAGCACTGCGGCGATTCCGGATGTGTTCAATGAGCATATCGAGAATCACCGCGCGTTCAGATGGGAGCGGGGCTTTGGGCGGAGCGGACTTTCCGCTCCGTCCAAAGCGCTGTGGTTCCGGAACATGGACATACCCTTACACTTAACTGCCTGCACTCCCTCGCGGCGTCTTGTTCTGGTGCCAGCAGCTGCTTTATGCTCGTAAGCAGCGCATGGCAGTGACGTCATGCGCTGCTTACAAGCCGCCGGAATACTCGCTGTTCTCCACGCCGGCACTATGATCGTGGAGGGCAGGGAGAATTCATTGCTCTTTAGTAGCAAGCAGTGTCAGCCGTAGCCATCCTGCAGATGCCGGGCTTTAAAGTGTCCCCGCTACTAAAGGGAATGAATATTTACTGCATTCCATGCCTATGGAGTAGAGAGCAGTGACTATTTATTCCTCTTAGGCCCTGTGCACACTTTGCGTTTTTAGATGCGTTTCCGCTGTGTTTTTCAACGTGCAGAAACGCATCCAACCCGCAGCACAGTGCACTACCAATGTAATCTAATGGGAACCGCATGTCTGCTGTGCAGATGCTTCGGAAAAAAACGCGCGGTTTCGCCGCGTTTTATTTTCCACAGCATGTCAATTCTTTGTGCGGAACTGCAGCGGTTCGGCGCCCATTGACTTGCATTGAGTCGGGGACTTTCGCAGCAAAAACCGCAGATCTAAAAAAGATCTGCGGTTTTGCTGCGGGTGAAACCGCTGCAGTTCGGGAGGAGGGAAGTGTGTGGGCGTGTATAGTGTGCGGCGCTATGTGTGTGGGCGGTGCATGGGCGTGTATAGTGTGCGGCGCTGAATGTGTGGGCGGTGATTGTGTGCCGGTGTCTGCGTGATCGGTGTGCGGGGCTGTGTGCGTGATCGGTGTGCGGGGCTGTGTGCGTGATCGGTTTGCGGGGCTGTGTGCGGGATCGATGTGCGGGATCGGTGTGTGTGCGGGGCTGTGTGTGTGTCTCCGAGTATGCAGGCATCGTCGGATGGGACTACAAGTCCCATCCGGCTATGCCTGCTACAGTGACAGTGACTGACACATTAGCCAATGATGGGACAGTAGTAAAAACTGTAGTAAAAACATACATGACATACAACATAAAACATACAATGACATACAGAACATACAACATATAACATACACATGACATACAACATATAACATACACATGACATACAAAACATACAATGACATACAACACATAACAGAGTATATACTCACCTATTCCCCGACGCCATCGATCTGTGTACCGCTCTGCCGCCGGGAGAGAATGACGTCACTTCAGTTCATTCTCTCACGGCAATGCTGGGTGAGAAAATTCCCACGCAGCATTGCCATAAAGTGAGACAATGAACTCAGGTAACCTCAGTGACTCCTGTCAGTGCATCACTGGGAGGCCCTACAGAGCAGTGGCATCACCTGATGTCACCGTTCTATAGGGGAGACCGTCGTGGGACACTTGTTATTAATTGGACTGCGTCGGACAGGGAGTATACGGTTGTTTTATTTTTTTACGTTTTTTTACAGGAGATCGAGGGCATCGCTTGGATCTGAGCGTATAATAAAGAGTAATGAAAACCGTCTTTGTGTTTTATTTCATTAAATAATTTATTCTTATGCGTGTTTTTTTTAACCCTTTATTAATATAATATTAATAATGGATAGGCGTCTTATTGACGCCTCTCTATTATTAACCGGGCTTAATATCACCATACAATAGCAAGGTGATATTAACCCCTTATTCTCCCATATCCCACCGCTACAGGGGAGTGGGAAGAGAGGGGCTAAGTGCCGGAATTGGTGCATCGTACAGATGCGCCAATTCTGGGGCGGCTGGGTGCTGGTATTTTTAGCCAGGGGGGGCGCCAATATCCATGGCCCCTTCCTAGGCTATGAATATCAGCCCGCAGCTGTCTGCCTAGCCTTTCTGGCTATAAATTATAGGGGGACCCTACGTCATTTTTTTTTGGGGGGTCCCCCTATTTTAATAGCCAGTGAAGGCTAGCTGCAGGCTGATATTCATAGCCTGGGAAGATCCATGGGTATTAACCCCTTCCCAGGCTAGAAATATTGGCCCGGCTGTCGGCTTTCCCCCTCTGGCGCAGAAAATTGCGCGGGAGCCCACGTCATTTTTTTTCCTATTTTTTTTTTTTTATTAACTATTACGTTAAGATTTTGTGTGTGTGTGTACGTGTCTTTAACTATTTATGTACCATTTTATCTATCTACCTATATAATCTTTCTGACTATCTATATATCTATCTTTCTATATATCAAAAAAATAGGCAGCACTCCATAGAAAATGCAGATAGTGGATATTTATTTCACCCACATATGGCGACGTTTCGGCTCCATGAGCCTTTTGAAATAAATATCCACTATCTGCATTTTCTATGGAGTGCTGCCTATTTTTTTGATATTAATGTGGGCAAATATTGGAATTTTTGCCAAACAGGATTGCACCCAACAGTTATTTTTCTATGCTGCTCCAATTTTTCTATATATATCTTTCTATATATATATATTTCTATCTATTATCCATCTATCTATGTATTTTCTATCTATCTATCTAACTACTGGTATCTATTATCTATCTATGGCCGGCGTTACACTTGCGAGTGTGATGCGAGTATAGAAATAGAAATACATGCAGCCGCACACTCGGGTCCGAGAGTGGGCAGCCGTGCCGGGTGTTCATGCGAGAAAGTCGTGCGACTTACTCGCATCACACTCGCAAGTGTGACGCCGGCCTATCTCTATCTGTGTGTGTGTAATGGAGTGTGGGTTGGACAAATGTAAAAGAGGAGGTTGGACAAGAAATGACATCACAAATCTATTTTTTTTTTTGTTAAACAGCATATCTTTATTTAGCTGTCAAAACCGCATACAAAACCGCATGAGAAAAACCGCGCCAAAAACCGTGCCTGTGGTTTCTGCCAAGAGGTGTGGTTTCGGCGCAGGCAAATCCGCAAAATGTGCACAGGGCCTTAGTAGTGGGCACGCGTGAAAGCCCGGCAGCTGCAGGAAGGCTGCGGCTGACACGGTGTCCTTTTTTTGCAGTGTGCTACCAGCCAGGGTGGATAAAAATCATGATTTTTTTAAAAAAAAATCAAAAAAATCGGATTTTTTTGATTTAAATCGGATTTTTTTGATTTAAATAGGATTTTTTAATCAAGTTGTACACAAGCAAAACTTTGTCTTTTTGCAAATCAAATTATTTTACACAAATAAAATTATTAAAAGTTGATGATTATGAAACCTAATAATTTTTATTTGCACTATTAAACAATCAGAATTGAACTACAGAGAGTAAGTACTTTTTAACAATAGCCTATCTCTAACGTTTGAAGTAAGCAAACATCTTCAGTGAATACATCAGTCCTTTAAGCCTACTGTTTATTTAGGACTTTTAATAGGAAAACTAGTTGTCCTGCTTTAGCAGTTCCTAAGCGGTTTCGGACTGTTGTGTGCACAAAACCAAATGAAGAAAACAATCTACTCCTGCCGATGAAGCCGATGCAGTCAGTAGCTGAGTAGCTACATTTATTATCTTCGCTGGAAGAACAAGTGATTGCGACTTCCACCAGTCCAGTGGTTTTAGTTCATTAATGACGTTATCTGCAAACATGTATTTTTGAAATGGTGCAGATTCACACTTCAATTTCAGCACAGTTGCCACAATGTCATGGTTAGTATTGGCGAGCCACTCCATTGCAGAGTTGATTTCCGCCTCAGAGTTTTTTCCCTCTGTAGATGGGATGCAAGATATTGGCTAAATAGTGTTCTTCTTTTAATGCTTGGTCCTTGCGGTGGTGTATTGCAACCTTTACATTGTTTGAGAGGTTCAAGCGATCTAGCGAACCTTCTAAATCTTTCCAAACTTCTGTGGCATCAGCTATGGTTGCAGTATCTTTCTGCATTTTATCCAACGCAATAGATATTGGCTTTAACCTTTCCAAAAGGTCCTCGGCATTTCTCTTCACACCAAGATTTAATACTTTGCTTCGTATATTAGCATCAATTTTATCCCGATGTGTTTCGCAAATGGACACTAATTTTGACCAGTTGTTAATAAACAGTTCCAAGCATTCAGCCAAAGTATTCCATCTAACATCTTGTGGTAGAACCAACTTCAGTCCTCCCATTTCCTTGTAGGTTGCATGTGCAAAATGATTATTGCGGAAATATTTAACAATTTCTACAACATTTCCTTGACACCCGAAATATGCAGGTCTTTTGCCAAAAGATGCAACAAATGGGCAGAACAACCGTATGTAATGACATTTGTGTCATCCTCATGTGCCAGTTCCGCTCGCATTTTTGCCACATTGCTTGCGTTATCAGTAACTAAGCTCCTTACTTTACATCCAAACTGTTCTTGGCATTGGTGAATTGAGTTCTTAGCAATTTCAAGTAAATATTCAGCAGTATGTGAATTTCCAGATGTGTCGATTGTGTCTGTAAGGTAAGTTTCACCATCTTCTGTTGTGACACAAGTGCAAATTATGGGGTCGTTGTGGATGTTGCTCCAACCATCCAAGCTCATGTTAACAACTTTGTCTTTCAAATATTTTGTACAAGCCGCTCTTTCTTTGTCGTATACAGCCTGAAGATGTTTTCCTGAGATATCAAATCTACTTGGTGGTTTGTAGCCTGGTCTTATTCCTTCGATCATTTGTACAAACAATGGGTGTTCAACTAGTCGGAAAGAAGAATTGGTTGCAAATATGAATTTAGCAATTAATTCATCAAAATGTTCTTTCTGGCTCGTCGTAGTCTTTAAGAGGAATTTTTCTACACTTTGCACGCAAAGTTTTTTGTTGGGCTGCTTTGTTGAAGTTGTACCCAGATATTGATTGTCACGTGCAGCACAAGCCATATTTGACCCTGAAAGCACAGTAATTAAAAATATAATTCGACTGCGTATTTGAAGAAATATAACGAAAATATTTTGAAACAAACTTTTTGAACAATGTAATGGTCCTCGTCCTATAAGGGCTGTCTCAAAAGTTATGCTACTCAAGTTTCCGGTGAAGTTGCTGTAATACTAGTAATATCAGAGCAACTGAAAAAAATTATGTCACAAAAGTTTTAAAAATGTTTTTTTAAAAAAATGGTCAATTTGGCAGACTTCAAAAGTGAATTGTAGCCTACAATAAAAAAAAAAATAGGCGTATACACACTCTTATTTTTACTTAACGTTAATCTTCTGTGAAATATTGCCTTAACATAAATTTAAATTCTATACTCCAGAACTAGTGCTAGAAATTTTTCTTTTCATAGACTTTAACCATCCCAGTAAAAAGTCTGTTAAAATAGGTTCTAATTGCCAGACTTACCACTAGTGCTAGGGTCCTGGTGCATAAGAAGCTGTGGGGGTTCATTGACATTAGTTGTATCACTATCAACATCTTCAATTCCCTTCTGGTTGCAGTTTTCATAATGTGATTTCAAACGGCAAACAAGTCCTTGGATATCCTTTTGACAGTATTTGCACTTTGCTCTCCCACCTTTCTTTCCAAGCTCTGCTGGCATCTCAACAAAATGAACCCAAATAGGGTCTCTCTTACGACCTGCCATGGCTCACGCAGATCACTTCTGAAGTTTGATTGTTACTACAGCCAAGTACTGCTGACTGACTATCCAACAAGTTTGGGCATGTCAACTGAATGGAAAAAGAAACTGAAACCAAGCTACAGAAAGTGAAACCAAGCTAGAAGTGTGGAGTTAATTGAACAATGATTGAAAGTTTTAGATTTTAATCGTGATTTATATTAAAAAAAAATCTTTTGATTTAAATCAGTGATTTAAATCATGATTAAAATCACGATTTAAATCGATCTGATTTAAATAGAAAAAAATCATTTGATTTAAATCATGATTTAAATCGTTGATTCAAATCGGCGTGATTTAAATCAATCCACCCTGCTACCAGCTCGAAAAAAGAAAAAAGCTATTGATTATAATTATTTTGTGATTGATAAATGTGTTCATGTATAAACAGGAGGGAACATATAAAGAAAATATTCAATACAGATATTATAATCCGCCAATGTGCAATATTACTTGGGATATGCCAGCTATAAACCAGCTTTATTAAATCAGTTTTTGTTTTGGCCCAAACAAAGCAAGGCCAAGATATTGCTAGAATCTCCTGTAACACATTTTCTATAGATAAGATGCACTCACAGAAACAAGATGCCTGGATATCTCCTGCACCAAAATTGGCCTTGAGAACTAATATAGTTTTGTTTGTTTGTTAGTTCGGTCCTGTCATTAATAGAAACTCCATGGCTGAGACGGACTTTTTATTTAATTACTGCACCATTCTGCAACAGGTCAGACATCTCTATGGCTAGTTTCACACTAGCGTACGGCAGGGCTGCGTACTTCCTCCATTAAGCCCCGCCCACTGCCGCACCTCTTCCGCTCAGCTGCGCCTACATCTGCATGCGTCCTGCGTACCTTATCTTAAACATTGGGTTCGCAGGCCATGCGGATTTGTCCGCATGCGTCATTTTGACGCTGCGCTAAACGCAACATGTTCTCGTTGCCAAAATCTGAATCTGAGCATGCGCCGCCCTCCAGCAGCCATTTTCCCCGAAGGCCACCACACTGCAGAAATGGATCTGCGGGGGCCTCCGGGCTTTCACAACATGCCAGCGGAGCCCCCCCGCACCGCAGAGCACCACTTCACCAGCCTGGGAAGGGAGGCTGCTTCGTACTGCAGCGTCAGACCGTGACTGCCACCACTGTTTTTAAGTATATTGTGACTATTAGACGCACCCCCATTATCCCCAAAAAATTTTGGGGAAAAAAAAGTGTCTTTTATAGTCAGAAAAATACGGTAATTTATTCTTTGCATGTGTAGTTTACTGTACATGTATTTAATAAGTGTAAAAAATATATATAAACGGTGTGGGGTCACCTTTATTTTTAATAACCAGCTGAGGGAAAGCAGACAGCTGTGAGATGGTATTATACTTGGAAGGGGTTAATATCCATGGATCTACTACTGTCTGTGCAGCTTTAACTGGTTATGAAAAAAAGGAGGTACCCCCCTATTTTTAATAACCAGTAAAGGCTAAGCAGACAGATGTGGGCTGATATTAATGGGCTGGGAAGGGGCCATGGATATTGGCCCCCTCTCAGAACAACACCACCAGCCCTCAGCCGCCCAAGAAATGGTGCATCTATTGGATGTGCCAATTCTGGCACTTAGCCTCGGCTTTTCCCGATTGTCGTGATGCGTTGGCAATCGGGAAAACAGTTTGGGGATCAAGTTAGCTGTGTAATGTCCGCTGACATCACGCCCAGGGTTTGGTAATGGAGAGGTGTCTGTCAGACACCTTATTTACTAACCCTGTAGTCAAAAGAAATAAACACAGAGATAAGTCCATTAATTAAAAGCATTACTCGACCCTCTTTTACCCATTTATTACCATACAAAAAAGTAATCCAAAGAGGTCTGCCGTAAATCCATTTCCACGTCCCATGACGATCCCTGATTCTGCTACATCCAGATGCTTTGGTGAATAGTGACATCAGTAACATGACCGCTCACAACAGCAGCCGGAACACACAGAATAGCATGAAAACCTGGCAGCAGTGGCGTCAGTAAGACTATCACAGTTCACAGCCAATGAACTGCAGTAACCTTACTGACGTCACCGCTTACAGCACGAAAACCGGCAGTAAATTCCCACCCTGCGAGAAGTGACATCAGTAAGTTTACCGCAGTTCATTGGCTGTGAATTGCAATAACCTCACTGGCGCCAATGCTCGTCACTGCAGCCAGGTTCTCACGCTACTCAGTTTGTTCCAGCTGCAGTGGTGAGCGGTCCCGTTACTGATGTCACAGCTCACAATAACCTCCAGGTGTAGCAGAGTCGGGGGATCATCGTGGGATAGATTTATGACAGATCACTTTGGATTATTATTTTTTTCCATGGTAATAAATAAGTAAAAGGTTGTGAAGTGTTTTCTACAATTAAAGGACTTTTCTCTGTGTGTGTGTTCATTTCTTTTGACTACGAGGCTAGTAATGGAGGAGACTGACAGATGCCTCTCCATTACTAAGCACTGGGCTTGATATCAGCAGACATTACAAAGCAAACATCAACACCAAAACTATTAGCCCAATTGCCAACGCACCAGGGCAATTAGGAAGAGCCAAGGCTAAGCACCAGAATTGGTGCATCTAATAGATGCATCTTTTCTGGGGCAGCTGAGAGCTGGTGTTATTAGTCTGGGAGGGGGCCAATAACCATGGCCACTTCCCGGCCTATTAATATCAGCCTAAAGCTGTCTTGTTAGCCTTTGCAGGTTATAAAAAATAGGGGGGGACCTCACTTCATTTTTTTTTTTATTATCATTTAATAGGTTAAACAAGGCTAAACACCCTCTAGTGCCACATGAAAGGCACTAAATGATGCTAGTTTATTTTACGTAGGGGGCTTGTGACATTAAATAGCCACAGGATATTTATCCTATTTATTCTGTCGATATCTATATATACACACGTGGTCAAAATTGTTGGTACCCCTCATTTAATGACAGAAAGACCCACAATGGTGACAGAAATAACTTGAATCTGACAAAAGTAATAATAGATAAATCTATGAAAACGAACAAATGAAAGTCAGACATTGCTTTTCAACCATGCTTCCACAGAATTTTTAAAAAATAAAAAACTCATGAAATAGGCCTGGACAGAAATGATGGTACCCCTGAAAATAATGTGACAAAAGGGACAAGTTAAATCAAGGTGTGTCCACTAATTAGCATCACAGGTGTCTACTGTTATGAAATGGTAGCCGAGGAGGACAGTAACAAAAGTAGCCACAGCAGCCAGTCACCTAGAGTTGTTGATAACTAATGGATTGCAGACCCCTAAACTAACCGCACAACTAGAAGCAGCCGTGGGACGTACCTACGATGACCTAGACGCCTCGACACAGCCGGAGAGTTAGCTAAGCCTAAAGATAGAAAGGGGAAAGCTAACTGCCCCGAAGTAGCGCCCCAAAGGAATAGGTAGCCCCCACACATATATTGGCGGTGAGACAAGATGAAATACAAACACAGGCAGAAAATAGAGTAAGCAAACGCTGGGGCCCAAAACTATCTAGATAGGACAGGACAGAAAAGAATACTTTCTGCAATCCAGCAAAACCCTAGGAAAAATTCCAACACTTCTGATTCCAAAAAAAATACTGAGACCACACGATCTCCCCAGCTATATCAGAACTCTGGTGTGAACAGATAGCTACCCAGGAGCCACTGAAATAACAGGGACTGAACAAATGAACCGAGATAACTGAGAAACAGAGACCAGCGCAGGCCCCAGCAGGGGGACCCAGCTGACCTCACTCAGAAGGCAAAAACACGAGAAAACAAGACCACAGAAAAAAGCAGAAAATGACTTTTCTGAAATTTGCAGGAGACAGCAGAAAGCTGGCTTCCAAACCGGACCAGG
Organism: Oophaga sylvatica; assembly: GCA_033576555.1. NCBI lineage: Eukaryota > Metazoa > Chordata > Amphibia > Anura > Dendrobatidae > Oophaga > Oophaga sylvatica. The sequence goes on from JARQOD010000005.1 coordinate 362,302,974, forward strand.
AAGAGACAACTAATCACCGGCGAGGATCATGGGAAAGCTACTCCCTTAAATCTCCCCAGTCAATTGGCAATCGTCCGCAGCTGAATCCTCAGTTGAAGGGTTTCTGTCAGTCAAGACAGCTTCGTTAATATCAACAGCCACCAGAGGGAGCCCCAACTCAGAATCCAGAGAATTCACAACAGTCTACAATTTTGGAATCAGTGAGTGGGCCTGTATAGAGGGCTACAGATACTCACTGTGCTGTTTGGTGACATGGTGTGTATCACACTCAACATGGACCAGAGGAAGTGAAGGAAAGAGTTGTCTCCGGAGATTAGAAAGAAAATAGTAGAGAAAAAGGTTAAAAGGTAAAAGTTATAAGACCATATCCAAGCAGCTTGATGTTCCTGTAAATACAGTTGCACATATTATTCAGAAATTTAAGCTCCATGGTACTGTAGCCAACCTCCCTGGATACGGCCGGAGGAGGAAAACTGATGTCAAATCAAAGAGACGGATAATATGAATGGTAACAAAAGAACCCAGAAAAACCTCTAAACAGATTAAAGGTGAACTTCAAGCTCAAGGAACATCAGTGTTAGATCGCACCATCCGTCGTTGTATGAGACAAAGTGGACTTCATGGGAGACAACCAAGGAGGACACCACTGTTGAAAAAAAATCATAAAGAAAGCCAGACTGGAAATTGCCAAACTACATGTTGACGAGCCACAAAGCTTCTGGGAGAACGTCTTATGGACAGAGGAGACAAAAATCGAACTTTTTGGCACCGCACATCAGCTCTATGTTCACAGACGGAAAAATGAAGCATTTCAAGAAAATAACACTGTCCCTACTGGGAAACATGGAGGAGGCTGTTATGTTCTGGGGCTGCTTTGCTGCATCTGGCACAGGGTGTCTAGCATCTGTGCAGGGTACAATGAAATCTCAAGACTATCAAGGGATTCTAGGGAGAAATGTGCTGCCCAGTGTCAGAAAGCTTGGTCTCAGTCGCAGGTCATGGGTCTTGCAATAGGATAATGACCCAAAACACACAGCTAAAAATACCAAGAATGACTAAGGGGAAAACATTTGACTATTCTGAAGTGGCCTTCTATGAGCCCTGACCTAAATCCTATTCAGCATCTTTGGAAAGAGCTGAAAAATGCCATCTGGAAAAGGCAACCTTCAAACACGAGACAACTGGAGCAGTTATCTCTTGAAGAGTGGGCCAAAATACCTGTCCAAAGGTCCACCAACATAGAAGAGAATTCTTTACTGTTAGGGCAGTGAGAATCTGGAATTCCTTGCCTGAGGAGGTAGTGATGGCGAACTCAGTTGAGGGGATCAAGAGAGGCCTGAATGTCTTCCGAGAGCTTAACAATACTGTATCTTAGTTATTAGGTTCTTTAGAAGGACGGAGATCTGGGGATTTATTCTGACGGAGTATAGGCTGAATGGGATGGACAAATCTAACTATGTCCGTGTGCTGTTTGTGAGAAACATTGACAGTTACAGGAATCGTTTGATTGAAGTGATTGCCTCAAGAGGTTGTGCAAAAAATATTAAGTTATGTGTACAAACATGTCTGTCCAGGCCTATTTCATGAGTTTAATTCTTTTAAAAATTCTGTGGAAGCATGGTTGAAAAGCAATGTCTTACTTTCATTTGTTCATTTTCATAGATTTTTAACTTATTATTACTTTTGTCAGATTCAAGTTATTTCTGTCACCATTGTGGGTTTTTCTGTCATTAAACGAGGGTACCAACAATTTTGACCACGTGTATAAGATTGCTTTATTTGTTTGAAAACTGCCTTTAAATGTCAGGTAATTACTTAATGTAAAGGCTGATGTTAAAAATGCATTGCATACAGATGTCATGCAAATGATAGAAGAGGAAAAAAGGATTGTACTCGCATGACACTCGTCCTACATATCTGGATCAACATCGAACTGATTTTTTATACGTTAATTTGAGTCCAGCCCAATACTTCATACCCAACCATTAGTCACAGTGCCTTGCTCTCACAGTGCAGAATGTCTCACCCACATAATGAATGCTATTAATGATCTGAAACCCAGGGTAATACTCCATGATCGGCCATTAGTCACTGTGCCCTGTTCTAATGATGCAATGTCTCCCTCAGATGAGTGGCATTAATGATGATACCCAAGGTAATACTCCACGCTGGGCATAAGTAACTGTGCGATGCTCTAACAGTGCGGAATATCTCCCCCTGATAATGGCGGGTTTTAAAGTGGTTACTGTGCCATGCTGTCTCCCTCAGATAATGGCTGGTATTAATGACCTGATACCCGGGTAATTCTCCATACCCGGCCATTAGTCACTGTGTCCTGCTGTCTCCCTCAGATAATGGCTGGTATTAATGCCTGATACCGGTAATTCTCATACCCGGCCTTAGTCACTGTGTCCTGCTGTCTCCCTCAGATAATGGCTGGTATTAATGCCTGATACCGGGTAATTCTCCATACCGGCCATTAGTCACTGTGTCCTGCTGTCTCCCTCAGATAATGGCTGGTATTAATGCCCTGATACCGGTAATTCTCCATACCGGCCTTAGTCACTGTGCCTGCTGTCTCCCTCAGATAATGGCTGGTATTAATGACCTGATACCCGGGTAATTCTCCATACCGGCCATTAGTCACTGTGTCCTGCTGTCTCCCTCAGATAATGGCTGGTATTAATGACCTGATACCGGGTAATTCTCCATACCGGCCATTAGTCACTGTGTCCTGCTGTCTCCTCAGATAATGGCTGTATTAATGACCTGATACCCGGGTAATTCTCCATACCGGCCATTAGTCACTGTGTCCTGCTGTCTCCCTCAGATAATGGCTGGTATTAATGACCTGATACCGGGTAATTCTCCATACTATACCCGGCCATTAGTCACTGTGTCCTGCTGTCTCCTCAGATAATGGCTGGTATTAATGACCTGATACCCGGGTAATTCTCCATACCCGGCCATTAGTCACTGTGCCCTGCTGTCTCCCTCAGATAATGGCTGGTATTAATGCCTGATACCCGGGTAATTCTCCATACCCGGCCATTAGTCACTGTGTACTGCTGTCTCCCTCAGATAATGGCTGGTATTAATGACCTGATTACCGGGTAATTCTCCATACCGGCCATTAGTCACTGTGCCTGCTGTCTCCATCAGATAACGGCTGGTAATAGCCTGATACGCGGTATTCTCCATACCCGGCCATAGTCCTGTCGCCCCCAGTAAGGCTGTATTATGACGATCCCGGTAATTCTCCATACCGCCATTACACGTGCTGCTGTTCCCAGATAAGGGATTAATCTGACCGGTAATTCTCTCCCGCTATCATGTGCTGGTTCCCATAGGTGGGTATTTAACCGCCTTTTTCCCCATAGGATTATCCTTGGGTTTCCTCCTGTAATGCCTGTCCCGGGGGGTATCTCATCCGGATTCCCCATTTACTGTGTCCCCCAAAAGCTGGTATATGCTACCCCTTTCACCGGCATTATCACTGTGCTGCTGTCCCTCAGTAAGGTGGATTATACCTACCCGGAATCCAACCCCTTTTAAATTTTTTCCCATAGGGTTTTTTCCCCGGATTTGCCGCTTTACTGGTTGCTCCCAATTAAACGGATAATGCTCCGTTTCCCAATTTTTATTTTTCCCCCCGTATCTTTAAAACCTACCGGTTCTTTCCATATATTAGTACGGTCCCTTTCCCCGTAGCTGTTTAATGCCTGATCCGGTTATTCCATACCGATATCATCCGTTTCCCCCAAAACTGTTTAAGCCTTACCCCTTTCCCCCATTTTGCCCCTTGTCCCCAGATAAGCTGGATATGAAAAACCCGGGATCCAACCCGCATTCCTTTTGGTTCCCAAATGGGGGGTTATATACCGGAACCCCCCCGGCTTTTCTGTTCTCCCTTTTAAAAAGCTTAAAATTATCCCTACCCTACCCTTTCCTTTTTCTCAAAATTTGGAAACCATACCGGATTCCCTTCCCCAAAGTACGGCCTTTTCCCAAAAAGGTTTATAGGTACCCTTTTCCAACCGGTTTTCCTGTAGTTTCCTCGATAGCGTTAGGACCGAAAATTTTCATACCGGCAAAATTGTGTCTGCTGTCCCTCGATAAGGGGTATTAGGCCCATACCGGAACCATACCGAATTGTCTGTCCTATAGTTAAGTTAAATTTACCCGTATTTCTTCCGATAGTCGTTCCGTGTTCCTCAAAGGCTTTACTGCCGGTTTCTCCCGATACTGGTTTTCCCCTTTGGTATAATTCCCTTTCTCATAGGATTAGTCCGGAACCCCCCAATAGTGGTTAATCCGATACGGAATTTCCATACCGGTTTACTTTCCCTTTCCCCTTTTTTAAAAAAGGGGTTTAGTAAGGGAACCCAAGCCTTCCGGCCCCCAATAATGCTGTATTAATGACTATACGGGTAATTATCCCCGGCATTATCCTGTTTCCCTGTTCCTCAGTAATGGGGTTAAGATGATACCGGATTCTCATCCCGGCTTTCCTGTGCTCTTTTATAATGGCTGTTTAATCTATCCCGGTTTTCCTTCCGCCTTGTTATGGTTTTCCCTCGTAATCTGGATTATACTTCCCGGTATTTTCCCCATCCGGTCATTCCCCCATATCTGTTTTGCCTAACCGGTATTCCATCCGCTTTACGCTCGTCCTCGTGGAATTTTATACCCGGGTTTCCCCGGCTTTAATTGCTTTGTCCCAGAAGGGGTTTTTGGCCGAAGGGCCCAACCCCCTTTAATTTCCTTGTGTCTATAACCGGATTTGCCATACCGGTATCTCCATAGGTTATACGTTACGGTTCCTCAAAGGGGAAATACTTCCGGTTCCATACCGGATATATTCGGTTCCTCATAGGCTTTAATGACCGGTCCGTAACTAAAAACCCTATAGGTTCTTCCCCAAGTACGGCTGGTTAAATTTAGGTTTAAAACCCCCTTTTCTGTACCTGTCTCCCGGCGGTATTAATGACTTGGGTTTTTTCCCCGGCATTGTACTGTCCTGCTGTCTCCCAATAAGGGGTTTTTGGGGGAAAAACCCAAGCCTTGGGGTTAGAAAGGGATTAAAACCTTTCCGGTTTCTTCCCCCTTTTGTCCCTCCTCAAAAGGCTATTATACTGTCCGGTTCCATACCGGATTATCCTGTCCTTTCCCTCTTTGGCTGAAATGCCTGGTACCCGGTTTCCATCCCGCTTTCCTTTCTGTCTCCTCAGAAACGCTGTAATCCTGCCGGATTTCTACCGGCTTGTCAGTGTTGTGTTCCTCAGTAACGCTGGAAAAATTTCCAACCGGCATCCATTCCTAGTGTGTTTGTCCCGAAGGTTATACCCTACCGGTTTTTAAAAATTTTTAAATTGTACGGTTCCCAATTGGTTTTAAGATAGGGTATTCCCATACCGGATTCACGTGTCTGTTTTTGTATCTGTTTAGGGATCCGGGTAATTCTCCATCCGCTTAGTCATGTCCTGCGTTCCCCAAAGGGTTTAGGGGTTAGGGTAATTCTACCCTTCTTTTCTTTCCCCCTTTCTGATTTGTTAAATTTTCCTCCATATCACTTGTCTCGTTTTTATGCGGTATTTCCAACCAAACCTCCCCAATTTTTTACTGTCTTAAAGGTTTATGACGCCCGGTATCTCTATCGCTATAAAGTGTGGGGCCCCAATGTTATAATGCTATAGGGAATTCCCATCCGCATTGCACGCCTGCTGTCCCTAATTGGGTTAACCGCCGGAATTTCCGCCGCATTGCTTTTCCCTGTGCCCATAGGTTTATACCTTGGTATTCATAGATAGCCGCTTTCTCCCAGAAAACTGTTTTTAGGTTTTCTATCCCGGCATTTTGTCCCTTCTCCTGTTCTCCCAGATAATGTTAATTTTTTTAGGATTTCAACCGGCATTAGCATTTCCTTGCTCCCTCAGAAGGTGGTAAAAGACAGGGTATTCCATCCGGCATTAACTGTGCCCTCTGTCTCCCTCAAAATGGTTTTAATCCCTGATCCCCGGGAATTCTCCTCCCGGCCATTTCAGGGGTCTGCTGTCTCCCAAAAGGTGGTATTAATAACCGAATTCCGGTATTCTTTACCGGCCTTTAATACTGGGGTTTTCTCCCCAGATAATGCCCTCCCTTATACGAAATTCTCCCGGATATCCTTTGTCCTTGTTCCCCTAATCGTTTAATTACCTGGGTTTTTCCCCATACCCGGCATTACACGGCCTGCTGCCCCCTCAATACGGTTTGGTTTTAATCCTGGGTATTTCACCCTGTTTTAACCCTGCTTTCCTGTAATTTAAAAGGCCTACGGGATTCCCCCAAAGGGTTTATTGTGGGGGTTTTTCATCCCCGGGGATTAGCCCCCTTTTTTCCCCTTTGGGGGTTTTTTAAAAAAGGGTTTTTCCCCCCCATACGGTTTACCGGGCCCCGGTTTTAAAAAGGTTTAGGGGCCCCGGGTTCTCCTAGGTTTTTAACGTCCCGGGTTTCCCCCAAAAAAAGGGTTTTGGGAAACGGGTTTCTCCCCCCAAAAACCCCCTGAAAACCCTATAGGTTTTATCCCGGTTTAACGTTCCGGGCCCCGGGGGTGGTTTCCGGTTCCCGGGAAACCCCCCCGGATTACCTGTCGGTTTTAAAAGGGGTTTGCCTTGGTTTCTTTCCCCAAAAGGTTTTGTTTTTCCCGTTTTCCTCGTTATCCGTTTCCTTCCCAAAAAATTTTTAGCCGGAAGGGTAATTTTCCCCCGGCGTCTTAAAATTTTCCTAAAAGGGGTTTTAAAGGGGAAAATTTTACCCCAAAGGGCATTGTCCTGTGTTTTTTCCCGAAAACCGGTTTTTTCCCCGGGTTTTCCCCCCGGTTTTGCCCCCTTAAAAAGGGGGAAAAATTGACCCGGGTTTTATCCCGGGCCCATTTTTTTTTTCCCTGTTTAGTTTAAGGGGGGTTTTCCCGGATAGGTTTTCCTCCCGGCTTTCTTTTTGTGTTTTCCCCAAAAGGTTAATTTACCGGAAGGGTTAATTTTCCCTCCCCCTAAAGGGGGGTTTTTAAAAGGGGAATCCTTTACCCGGTTTTTTCCCTTACCCCCTTAGCATGTGTTTTTCCCCAATAAGGGTTTAGCCCGTGGGGGTTTCATCCCGGTTATACTTTCCGGGGTTCCCCCCATAGGCTGGTATTTGCCTGAAAAGGGTTTAATTTTTAGGCCTTGATTTCCGCTGCCCCCCCCGTTGGGGGGTTTTTTTAAAATTATGGGTAACTATACGGTTTTTTCCGTTTTGGGTTTTCCCCTAAACGGGGGAAAAAAGATTGGGTTTTTCCGGGCCTTTTTCCGGGTTGCTTTTCCCTTAAGGTGGTAAAATGGGGTCCGGTAATTCTCCAAAAGGCCTTTGCCGTGTTTGTCCTCAGTAAGGGGTATTAACCCGACCCCGGGTTTCCCCCCCGGCCTTTCCGGGTTTCCCGCCCCGTGGGGTTTTTTTTGGGTTTTAATTTTCCGCCCGGCTGTACTGTGTCCTGTTGATAATGGGGTAAAATTTCCCTGAAAAAAATTTTTCCCCCCCCTTTAAGGGTCTTTGGCCCCCCCAAAATTTATGCCGACCGGTTTTCTTTCCCGAAAATTTTTTTTTTCCCCCCCAAAAGGGTTTTTTACCGGAACCCGGGAAACCCCTTTCCCGGTTTCTTATTTTTGCCCCCCCCGTAATCTGGATTAATATGGGGGAAAATAATTGCAATTTGGGTATTTTCCCCGGTTATTAAAGGGCGTTTTTTGGATTAAAACCCCCAATACGGTATTGTTCCGTTTTTTTAGCAACCTTAATTTCCCCGTTTTTTTTTGGTCCTCGATAAGGGGTTAAGTGCCCCCGGGTTTTCCCCATCCCGCTTTAAAATTTGTGCTGTCCCCAGTAAGGGGGTTTTAAATGCCCCCCGGGACCCCACCCGGGGAATTGTACTGTGCCCGGGTGTCCCTAGATAAGGTTTTTTTAAAACCCGACCCGGGTTTCCCCCCCAACTTTGCTGGGGTTCCTCGAAAAGGCGGGTATTGCCCGGCCCGGGAATTCTCCCCCCCCCCTTTTATCACTTGTTCTGTTCCCCGATAAGGCTGATTAGGTTTTCCTTTTCTTCCCGGATTTTTCCTGTACGCTGTCCCCCCTTTTGGGGGGTTTTAAGCCCGACCCCCGGGTATTCCCCAAAAGGATTATAAGGTCCGGTTCCCCCGATAAGGTGGTTTTGCCCCAATTCCCGGAAAGGCCCCCGGGCCCTGGTTTTTTTTTTCCCCAACCCTGGTTTTTTTCCAACCGGGAATTCCCCCGTTATCCTTTTGGGGTTTTTCGAAAAGGTTTTTAAGGGGGCCCCGGGTAATTTCCCCGGTTTTTCCCCTTTGGTTTTTAAAAAATTTTTTAAATTTTCCCCTTACCCCTTTTTTTTCCCTTTTTAAAAAAGGTGGGAATTTTCCCCCTTTTTACCCTTTCTCCCCCCCCGGGGTTTTTTTGCCGGGTTTTCAAAGGCCCATTATTGCCCGGTTTCCCTCTAAGGGGAAATGGGCCCGGGGTTTTTTCCCCCTTTATGTTTTCCCCTAAAAGGGGTTTTAATCCGGTTTTCCCTTTCCGTTTTTTCCCCCGCTGTTTGGGGGGTTTAATCCCCCCCAAATTTCCGGCCCCTTTTTTCCCTGGCCCCCGAAAAGGGGAAATACCGTAAAAACCCATACCTTTTGGTTTTTCCCCCGTGGGGGGTTTTAAAAATTACCCCAAATTTCCTTGGGTTTCACGGGTTTTTAAAAAAAATTTTTTAAAAAAATTTTTACCCCCCCTTTCCCTTTTTGGTTTTAATGTTTTGGGGAAATTTCCCAACCCCGTGGGTTTCGGGGCCCAGATTCTGTTTTCCCGATAGGGAAATCCCATCGATTTAGTCACTGTCCTGCTGGCCCCTCAGATAACGGCGGGTATTATGACCGAACCCGGTCATTCCCCAACCCGCCATTTCACTGTGCCGCTGTTCCCTCAGAAAGGCTGGTTTAATGACCGGATACCCGGTATTTCCCCCCTACCCGCCATTAGTACTGTGAAACTGCTTCCCCCAGATAAGCTGGTATTAAGACCAAAACCCGGGGTAATTCTCCTACCCGGGCCATTAGTCACTGTTCTGCTTTTCCCCCTCAGAAAAGCTGGTAAAATGCCGCCCCGGGGAAAATTCCCAAACCCGGGCCATTAGTCACTTTCTCGCTGTTCCCCAGATAAGGCGGAATAATCCTATACCCGGGTAATTCTCCTACCCCCTTATCCTGTCCGCTCTCCCTCAATAGGCGGTATTAATGACCTATCCCCGGAAATTCTCAACCCCCATTATACTGTGTCTGCTGCTCCCTCAGATAAAGGCGGAATAATGACCGTACCGGGAATTTCTATACCCGCCATTATTTACTGTGTCCTCTGTCTCCCCAGAAAAGGCGTATTAAGACCTGATACCGGGTAATTCTCCATACCCGGCCATTAGTACTGTGTCCTGCTGTCTCCCTCAGATAATGGCTGGTATTAATGACCTGATACCCGGGTAATTCTCCATACCCGGCCATTAGTCACTGTGTCCTGCTGTCTCCCTCAGATAAGGCTGGTATTAATGACCTGATACCCGGGTCATTCTCCATACCCGGCCATTAGTCACTGTGCTCTGCTGTGTCCCTCAGATAACGGCTGGTATTAATGACCTGATACCCGGGTCATTCTCCATACCCGGCCATTAGTCACTGTGCTCTGCTGTGTCCCTCAGATAACGGCTGGTATTAGTGCCGATACCCGGGTCATTCTCCATACCCGGCCATTAGTCACTGTGCTCTGCTGTGTCCCTCAGATAACGGCTGGTATTAGTGACCGGATACCCGGGTAATTCTCCATACCCGGCCATTAGTCACTGTGTACTGCTGTTCCCTCAGATAACGGCTGGTATTAATGACCTGATACCCGGGTAATTCTCCATACCCGGCCATTAGTCACTGTGTCTGCTGTCTCCCTCAGATAACGGCTGGTATTAATGACCTGATACCCGGGTAATTCTCCATACCCGGCCATTAGTCACTGTGTCCTGCTGTGTCCCTCAGATAATGGCTGGTATTAATGACCGGATACCCGGGTAATTCTCCATACCCTGCCATTAGTCACTGTGTCTTGCTGTTCCCTCAGATAATGGCTGGTATTAATGGACCTGATACCCGGGTAATTCTCCATACCCGCCATTAGTCACTGTGTCCTGCTGTCTCCTCAGATAATGGCTGGTATTAGTGACCGGATACCCGGGTAATTCTCCATACCCGGCCATTAGTCACTGTGTCCTGCTGTCTCCCTCAGATAATGGCTGGTATTAGTGACCTGATACAGGGTAATTCTCCATACCCGGCCATTAGTCACTGTTCCTGCTGTCTCCCTCAGATAATGGCTGGTATTAGTGACCGGATACCCGGGTAATTCTCCATACCCGGCCATTAGTCACTGTGTCCTGCTGTCTCCCTCAGATAATGGCTGGTATTAATGACCTGATACCCGGGTAATTCTCCATACCCAGCCATTAGTCACTGTGTCCTGCTGTCTCTCAGATAATGGCTGGTATTAATGACCGGATACCCGGGTCATTCTCCATACCCGGCCATTAGTCACTGTGTCCTGCTGTCCCCCTCAGATAATGGCTGGTATTAATGACCGGATACCCGGGTCATTCTCCATACCCGGCCATTAGTCACTGTGTCCTGCTGTCTCTCAGATAATGGCTGGTATTAATGACCTGATACCCGGGTAATTCTCCATACCCGGCCATTAGTCACTGTGTCCTGCTGTCTCCCTCAGATAATGGCTGGTATTAGTGACCTGATACCGGGTAATTCTCCATACCCGGCCATTAGTCACTGTGTCCTGCTGTCTCCCTCAGATAATGGCTGGTATTAATGACCTGATACAGGGTAATTCTCCATACCCGGCCATTAGTCACTGTGTCCTGCTGTCTCCCTCAGATAATGGCTGGTATTATGACCGATACCCGGGTAATTCTCCATACCCGGCCATTAGTCACTGTGTCCTGCTGTCTCCCTCAGATAATGGCTGGTATTAATGACCTGATACCCGGGTAATTCTCCATACCCGCCATTAGTCACTGTGTCCTGCTGTCTCCTCAGATAATGGCTGGTATTAATGACCGATACCGGGTAATTCTCCATACCCGGCCATTAGTCACTGTGTCCCTGCTGTCTCTCAGATAATGGCTGGTATTAATGACCGATACCCGGGTCATTCTCCATACCCGGCCATTAGTCACTGTGTCCTGCTGTCTCCTCAGATAATGGCTGGTATTAATGACCTGATACCGGGTCAATTCTCCATACCCGGCCATTAGTCACTGTGTCCTGCTGTCTCCTCTAGATAACGGCTGGTATTAATGACCTGATACCGGGTAATTCTCCATACCCGGCCATTAGTCACTGTGTCCTGCTGTCTCCCTCAGATAATGGCTGGTATTAATGACCTGATACAGGGTAATTCTCCATACTCGGCCATTAGTCACTGTGTCCTGCTGTCTCCCTCAGATAATGGCTGGTATTAATGACCTGATACCGGGTAATTCTCCATACCCGGCCATTAGTCACTGTCCCTGCTGTCTCCCTCAGATAAGGCTGGTATTAATGACCTGATACTCGGGTAATTCTCCATACTCGGCCATTAGTCACTGTGTCCTGCTGTCTCCCTCAGATAATGGCTGGTATTATGACCTGATAACCGGGTAATTCTCCATACCCGGCCATTAGTCACTGTGTCCTGCTGTCTCCCTCAGATAATGGCTGGTATTAATGACCTGATACTCGGGTAATTCTCCATACCGGCCATTAGTCACTGTGTCCTGCTGTCTCCCTCAGATAATGGCTGGTTTAATGCCCTGATACCCGGGTAATTCTCCATACCCGGCCATTAGTCACTGTCCCTGCTGTCTCCTCAGATAACGGCTGGTATTAGTGACCGGATACCCGGGTCATTCTCCATACCCGGCCATTAGCCTCCCCTCTCAGCCGGCCATTCATCCCACATGCAGTGCCCGGCCGACAGGAGACGGTACAGGCCTCACCCTGTAGAGGACCGAGCACACGCGACTGCACAAAGCCCCGTCCGCGCTTACTTGGCTCCAGCAGATGTAGTCGCTGTTCCTTTGGTCTTCCACCAGAGCCCAGATCTTAGTGAGGAATTTGGGAACACTGCAGCTGGCGCTCATTGTAGCAGTGCGCCGGTCCGCGCGATCCCTCCTCTCGTGCCGCTGTGGAGCCTGGAACTCTCTGCCTATTTCCAATCATTTACATGCCTTCCATACACTAACAACACACGGGGCTCCTCCCCGTCACGTGATCCCTATTCACTCACGCACCGCCTTCCTCACGTGACCTCATTGCCT
>JARQOD010000005.1:362315860-362326941 GCA_033576555.1 Oophaga sylvatica
GGTTGATACCTTTTAATGGCTAACTGAAAAGATGGTAACAAACCGTAGACATTTTCTCAAGCATGAAGCTGTTCCCAGCCACCTCTTTATAGGAGCCTGTGAAGTGGGCTTTGTGCATAATGAGTGGTATGACGGGAAACCTCAGGAGTTTCATTGTTATAGCGGTTAGTCATGCTTCATACCTGTGCCTGGTGGAGCCGGTGTAATAACTACGGGCATATTCATTTTTGGAACGCTTCAACGACTCCCACTGATTCTGAGATTTTTTTTGTCTGAAATCATTAGCGAGCTCCATGTTGTGTTTGGAGAGCCCCTCATGTGCCTAAACCAGATCTGGGCAAAGTGCGGCCCGCGGACCGAAACATGATGGGGCTGGAAACCAGATATCCGCAGCTCTCACCATGCCCGCCTGCTTGCTGTCTCCATCTGCACTGAGGGCCCTCAAGCCACTTTCTCCACCAATCAGTGTGTGAAACAGCTGTTTTTTTTCCCATATGTATGGGATGTTTGGGTGGGCATGGGGAGGCTATGGAGGTGACATTGTGCGCATTGAGATGACATTCTGCACATGGGGAGGCTATGGGGGTGACATGCTACGCAAGGTGATACTATGGGGGTGACATGGCGATGCTATAAGAGTGACATGCTTTGCAGGAATGCTATGAGGGTGACATACTGCACATGGGAGGCTATGGGGTGACATGCTACGCAAGGTGATACTATGGGGGTGACATGGCGATGCTATAAGAGTGACATGCTTTGCAGGAATGCTATGAGGGTGACATACTGCACATGGGAGGCTATGGGGTGACATGCTGCACATGGGGAGGCTAGGAGGGTGACATGCTTCGCAGGAATGCTATGGGGATGACATACTGCGCATGGGGAGGCTATGGGGATGACATACTGCGCATGGGTAGGCTATGGTGTGACATGCTGCACATGGGGATGACATACTGCGCATGGGGAGGCTATGGTGTGACATGCTGCACATGGGGAGGCTGTGGTGGTGTCATGCTGCACATGGGGAGGTTATGGGGTGACATGCTGCACATGAGGAGGCTATGGGGGTGTCATGCTGCACATGGGGAGGCTATGGGTGGTGTCATGCAGAACTTGGGGAGGCTGTAACAGGGGCCAGGGTGATAGTCATGGCGAGGGGCTGCTGCTTTTCCTGCACACCCTGACGCTCCGCTACAGAAACATTAGATTCTTTTTGTTGTGTGCTGTGTTTGCAATTGCTTCACCCACCTGTGGGTCAGGATTCTACTTAGAGTACAAACTCCCAATCCGTTTCAGCAACACACAAATATTCGCAAAGTCCAGATTCATCTTCAATAAAACTTTACTCAACTCATTAAGCTTCATTACAGACACCGTTCAACAGTCTTCATATGTCATGGATACTCCTTCTGCTAAGCTGTCCCTGTTCCTTCCTATCAATGTGGAATCTGGTACCGTGGCCTCCATTCCAGAAGCTCTCTGTGTCACAGGTCTAGCTTGTCCCTGGTGCTTCCCGTCCACTTTCCCCATCTCATGCAAAATTACAGGATGCCGCTGCCAATCCTGGTCGGACCGTAGGTCCCGTACGTCACAGGAGTCACCCAAAAACTTAACCGCTGATTCCCTCAGGCTGCCCAGATGCACTCGTGCTCCGAAGATAGACATGACACACTTCTACTTCTATTCTTCTACACTATATCCATAGACTCACTACCCCAGAACAACTTCTATCCCTCTTCAAGCTTACTCCTCCCACTAGTCAGCTTTCCATTGGCTCACTCTTCCTATCTTATCTTATCTAATCTGAGATCTATTTTACAGTGCCCTCCCTAAACCTGACTCCACCACTATGTATCCCATAAAGGTACATATACATAACTTGCACAATGTATAACCATAAATACATTTGTCAACACACTAGAATAAAGTCAGATGTTATCATATTACACGGTGCATATATAAAACATACAAAACGTACCCGGTTTCATTAGGCAGGTATGCACAGGAACGCAGGGCCCAAACTAGCCGTCTACACACCTCCCTCCTAAAACCATGGTCGTCCCCGACATGAGGTATCGGTAGAATATACATAATATACAACATGAATACAAAATCATATAAAAACATTCTATTAAAACAGGTTTAACCACAAATCACACTTTACATAAGAGTCTAACGTTCCGCTTAACCACGTTTGACCCTGTTTCAGGTCAGGATTGGTACCGGTCCCACTTGGTTGGGACCCTGGAACAAAACAGTTCAGTTCTTTTAAAAACATGGCCCGTTTTGGCCAACAGTTCATACAAGCATTGTGCATCCACTTGACCTTGCTCCTGAGACCCGGACAGACGGACAGTTCTCCACAGGACTCTCCAGGTCCACTGACCAATCCTTAACTTGTCCTCTTACATATCATGGCCCATGTGGCCAGCTCACCACAGCTCCAATAGTCCAGGAGCATACAGTCCATGTCCTTCCAACCCGCCACTCCTCGGATCCTGACATTTAGGGTTTCCCCCTCCCTCCCATTTCCAGACCATGATCCCTCTAAGATAAGTGTGCTGCATTTAACCTCCTGCAAGTAAAATTCAGGTTAAGTAAAAACAATTTCACATTTTAAAACACAGTCTTTGAAGCAGCCACACACAGTCTATTTCCAGTCCACAGGGCACCTTCTCTACATCAGGGTCTGAGTCCTACAATCCAGCAGGGGAAGCGCAACAGGCGCAAAGAAATGGAGGGGGAAAACAGTTCAACAATTTCAACTCAACTTTGCAACTACGGACGCACCGACCGCGCTGTCTTCAGGGCTCCTGCCCTCAAGGACGCAGAACAGTCCCAATTTCACCACATTAAGTGCAACTAGCACAACTTCACTTCGTTTCACGGGGCTAGTTTTACTCACTATGCCAACATATCATCAAAAGAGGTTCGGGAGGAGTGCTCGTTAGCACCCGAGGTTCCACTCTTTCTCCGATCCCACTCATCATAAGCAGGGCTCCGTGCTTGTGGTCCTGCAGATTCTGACATCCTCTCTGGCGCCGCAACTTCAGATGCGGCAGAACAGGAAGGGTTAAGCCTCAGTGGCTCTGCAGGCCTCAGATGTAGTGCCGCCCGCGCCCGGTCCCATTCCAGAAACTCTTGCATCTCCTTATCATCCACTGGGGGCAGCAGGTCCACGGCTACCGTAAAGAAGCCCCAGGGGCCCCTCTCCTTGTAGAATGTGACCCGGTTACCCTCCTGCAGAGGCCGCTGAAACCGGACAGAGGACGCGCTGATGAATACTTTGCCAAAGGTACGGGACTCCCGGATGAAACTGTACCCAGCGGCCTGATTTGTGTAGACCAGGATACTGTTGGTCTCCTTGCCGACCATGGTGCCTCCTCCCGGCTGTCGCAGCTTAGCCCAGATCTCGCGTTCCCTTCTCTTTTTCCTCTCCACCACTCCAGCTATACAGGCCACCTGCTCGAGCATCGGGAAGTGACCCTCGCCCTCCCAATACTGAGGTGAGGGATCAGAGACCGGGGTGCCAGCCAAGATGGGTGGGCGTTCGGAGGTTTGGGGCCATAGATCACGGGGTCGGACGTCCGCACACATGAGCCTAGGTTCCGGGATGTGGGGCTGGGGGCTGCAGGATGTCGCGTCTGCTACTGTGGGTCTGAACTCCCCCGCTGTCAAGCCGCTAGGCCCCTCTACCGGGGCAGCATCCACCTCCCGGGCGCCATCTTGCTCCTCTCTTTCCTGACACTCCTGGCAGCCGCCAGCACTGGTCTCCGTCATCCAGGGGAAATCGGTCCAGATCTAGTGCCCCTTCGTACTCTGAGACTCCCCACAGCTGTCTGGGGTGGGTCCGCTCTCGAGCCTTCCTCCACTCCCAATCAATCCGTCCGACTCCTGTTATGATTTGGTAGCCGAGTTGGACAGTAACAAAAATAGCTGACTCTTCCTATCTTATCTTATCTCTTCTGAGATCTATTTTACAGTGCCCTCCACTGCCCTAAATACTAAATATCCCTTACTAATGCTAAACCTGACTCCACCACTATATACAGTGCCTTTGCGAAAGTATTTGGCCCCCTGGAACTTTTCAACCTTTTCCCACATATCATGCTTCAAACATAAAGATACCAAACGTTAATTTTTGGTGATGAATCAGCAACAAGTGGGACACAATTGTGAAGTTTAACTAAATGTATTGTTTTTTTTAAATTTTTGTGGAAATACAAAAATTGAAAAGTGGGGCGTGCAAAATTATTCGGCCCCTTTCAGTTAATACTTTGTTGCGCCACCTTTTGCTGCGATTACAGCTGCAAGTCGCTTGGGGTATGTCTCTATTAGTTTTGTACATCGAGAGACTGAAATTCTTGCCCATTCTTCCTTGGCAAACAGCTCTAGCTCAGTGAGGTTGGATGGAGATCGTTTGTGAACAGCAGTTTTCAGCTCTTTCCACAGATTCTCGATTGGATTCAGGTCTGGACTTAACTTGGCCATTCTAACAACTGGATATGTTTATTTGTGACCATTCCATTGTAGATTTTGCTTTATGTTTGGGATCATTGTCTTGTTGGAAGACAAATCTCTGTCCCAGTCTCAGGTCTTTTGCAGACTCCAACAGGTTTTCTTCAAGAATGGTCTTGTATTTGGCTCCTTCCTTCTTCCCATCAATTTGAACCAGCTTTCCTGTCCCCGCTGAAGAAAAGCAGGCCCAAACCATGATGCTGCCACCACCATGTTTGACAGTGGGGATGCTGTGTTCAGGGTTATGAGCTGCGTTGCCTTTACGCTAAACATATCGTTTGGCATTGTTGACAAAAAGTTCGATTTTGGTTTCATCTGACCAGAGCACCTTCTTCCACATGTTTGGTGTGTCTCCCAGGTGGCTTGTTGCAAACTTTAAACAACACTTTTTATGGATATCTTTGAGAAATGGCTTTCTTCCTGCCACTCTTCCATAAAAGCCGGATTTGTGCAGTGTACGACTGATTGTTGTCCTATGGACAGACTGTCCCACTTCAGCTGTAGATCTCTGCAGTTCATCCAGAGTGATCATGAGCCTCTTGGCTGCATCTCTGATCAGTCTTCTCCTTGTTTGAGATGAAAGTTTAGAGGGACGGCCGGGTCTTGGTAGATTTGCAGTGGTATGATACTCCTTTCATTTCAATATGATCGCTTGCACAGTGCTCCTTTGGATGTTTAAAGTTTTGGAAATAATTTTGTATCCAAATCCGGCTTTAAACTTCTCCACAACAGTATCACGGACCTGCCTGTTGTGTTCCTTGGTCTTCATGATGCTCTCTGTGCTTCAAACAGAACCCTGCGACTATCACAGAGCAGGTGCATTTATACGGAGACTTGATTACACACAGGTGGATTATATTTATCATCATTAGTCATTTAGGACAACATTGGATCATTCAGAGATCCACAATCAACTTCTGGAGTGAGTTTGCAGCACTGAAAGTAAAGGGGACGAATAATATTGCACTCCCCACTTTTCAGTTTTTTTATTGCCACAAAAATGTAAAATATCCAATAAATTTCGTTCAACTTCAAAATTGTATCCCACTTGTTGTTGATTCTTCACCAAAAATTAACATTTGGTATCTTTATGTTTGAAGCACGATATGTGGGAAAAGGTTGAAAAATTCCAGGGGGCTGAATACTTTTAAAAAGGCACTGTATATATATATATATATATATATATATATATATATATATATATATATATATATATATATACAGTACAGACCAAAAGTTTGGACACACCTTCTCATTCAATGATTTTTCTGTATTTTCATGACTATGAAAATTGTAGAATCACACTGAAGGCATCAAAACTATGAATTAACACATGTGGAATTATACATTACACTTTACAAAAAAGTGTGAAACAACTGAAAATATGTCTTATATTCTAGATTCTTCAAAGTAGCCACCTTTTGCTTGGATTACTGCTTTGCACGCAAAAAAGGAGAACGGATGGACTCTACATGCCTGGTTCCCACCGTGAAGCATGGAGGAGGTGGTGTGATGATGTGGGGGTGCTTTGCTGGTGACACTGTTGGGGATTTATTCAAAATTGAAGGCATACTGAACCAGCAAGGCTACCACAGCATCTTGCAGCAGCATGCTATTCCATCCGGTTTGCGTTTAGTTGGACCATCATTTATTTTCAACAGGACAATGACCCCAAACACACCTCCAGGCTGTTTAAGGGCTATTTGACCAAGAAGGAGAATGTTGGGGTGCTACACCAGATGACCTGGCCTCCACAGTCACCAGACCTGAACCCAATCGAGATGGTTTGGGGTGAGATGGACCACTCACCGCTTCAATTTTAAATAAATCCCCAACTGTGTCACCAGCAAAGCACCCCCACACCATCACACCACCTCCTCCATGCTTCACGGTGGGAAATAGGCATGTAGAGTCCATCCGTTCACCTTTTCTGCGTGCAAAGCAGTAATCAAAGCAAAAGGTGGCTACTTTGAAGAACCTAGAATATAAGACATATTTTCAGTTGTTTCACACTTTTTTTGTAAAGTGTAATGTATTATTCCACTTGTGTTAATTCATAGTTTTGATGCCTTCAGTGTGATTCTACAATTTTCATAGTCATGAAAATACAGAAGAATCTTTGAATGAGAAGGTGTGTCCAAACTTTTGGTCTGTACTGTATATATATTTATATAGATGATTATTTGCTGTTTAAACTGATGTGTACCTTTTTTTTTTACAATGCTATTTTAACATGAGTTTTTACATAGAGAGAACTGCTCGATGTAAAACCTCATGTTAAAATCGCATTGCATAGGGATAGAAAACAGATGTAAAATGGATGTAAAACGGATGGTGCGATTAAAAATCGCATACAAATCGCATGACAATCGCATGACAATTGCATAGATTCGGACCGTTTTTTCCGTCTAGAAAATGGATGGGGTTTTTTTTTCGCAAATGGGTATGAGCCCTCAAGGCTGCCACTAGGAATTTCGGGGCCCCATACTGGCAAAATTTTCGGGGCCCCTTGAGACTCCGCCCAGGCTCCACCCCTCGAACTGTCCACAGTCCCACCGCTCTCTCTTGGAAAAACTCCACTTCTCACCAATCACACATTAACAGTTCCCATCACCAGATCACACATATAGCCAGCAGCTCTTGTTTTGGCCAAAAGATTTTTTTAAGCCGCCACCATAACACGGTAGACTCTTTTGGCCGGGCCCTACTCTACTGTAACCTATTAAATATCCAATACAATTTAGGTATATTTTTATTTATTTTTCAATTTTTAAAATGACCAATAATATCACATACAAGGAACAAATACCACCAGACCACATATTACCACCACAAAGTGACCAATTAATATCACATACAAGGGACAAATACCGCAACACCATGTCCAGACCACATATTATCACCGCAAAGTGACCAAATAATAGCACATACAAGGAACAAATACCGCAACACCATGTCCAGACCACATATTACCACCACATAGTGACTGAATACTACAATACTGATCAGTAATAAAAAAAACACAATACTATTACTATAAGTGACATTATACACAGGAGATCTGTTCTTGGTATGCATTGTCTGTGTACAGGTAATACAGCGATCACTGGTGACATTGCACACAGGACTTCTGTATATAGTATACAGTGTACAGTGTCAGTGTACAGGTAACACTGACTCACCAGTGACGTCTCTAGGTGAAGTCCTTAATTTTTGCTTTTCATCTTTCATCCAGCACAGACCGCTGTTGTGAATGGGTTTGAGATGAGTTCTGAACAGAGGCTCCCTCTGGTGGTTACAAGCGGTACTAGTGAGGATTGGGAATCAGGTGTTACTGATTGGTCTTATTTAAGGGAATCATTTTCCCATCAAGGTTGCCGGTGATCAATTGTTCTGGTCTGAATCCTTCTTTCCAGTTTCCCTTGTAGCCTGCTGTGTCGTGTCTGCATCTCCTGCTATCAGATAAGACAATTTCTTATTTTGTGTTTTTGCTATATTTTTGCATTTTGTCCTGCACTTCTGTGGGGGCCTTCTGGGTCCCCTCCGGGGGCTTTTGCCCTCTCAGTTTAGTCCAGCCACTGTGTTTTGTACTTTTGCTTTTTGCAGTTTTTTCAGTGGCTGCTGTTTTTGTTACACCAGAGAACTAATTTAGGTGGTAGAGGTCGTGTGATCTCAGGTGATTTTGAAATTAGTGGAGTTGGTGTTTTTCAGGGTTTTCTGGGATTGCAGTAAGTACCCTTCCTATCCTTTTCTATTTAGATAGTTTGGGCCCCAGCGTTTGCTCATACTATTTTCTTTCTGTGTCAGTATTTCCTCTTGTCTAACCGCCATTACATGTTTGGGGGCTTTCTATTATCTTTGGGGTTCTGCTCCGGGGCAGATAGCTTTCCTATTTCTATCTTTAGGTGTAGTTAGTTTCTCAGGCTGTGACGAGGCGTCTAGGACCATCGTAGGAACGCTCCACGGCTGCCTCTAGTTGCGGTGGTTAGTCAGGGTACTGCAATCTCATAGATTCCAACTGCTCTGGTGTATTTCCTTTTTTACCTGCACTCCTCAGCTACCGTAACATAACAGTATCACCGGCCATAAAAATTGTATGGTACTCACAGAAGGGAAAAATATTTTGAAGGAAGAAAAGTTGTCAGAGATATTTTTCTGTTTGTTGCATTTTTTTTTTTTTTTTTCCCTCTGTATCTCTGGGTGCTGGGAGGATCTTTTCTCCCAATGGAGTTTGCACAGTTGTCTGGCCGTGTGGATCAGCTTGCCACTGAGGTTCGGAGTATTGCTGCATATCTTGCTAGGTTGCCTGTTGTGGAACCTAGGATCCCCATGCCAGATTTGTTTTCAGGGGATCGAGCTAAGTTTCAGAATTTCAAAAAATAATTGTAAATTGTTTCTTGCCTTAAAATCTAAGTCCTCAGGAAACGCAGCGCAGCAGGTTCAAATTGTCATCTCTCTCCTGCGCGGCGATCCTCAGGATTGGGCTTTTTCCCTGACACCTGGGGATCCTGTTTTGAGTGATGTTGATGCATTTTTTCAGGCTTTGGGGTTATTGTACGATGAGCCTAATGTCACTGATCAAGCTGAAAAAGCCTTGTTGGCATTAAATCAGGGGCTTGATGACGCTGAGTTATACTGTCAGAGATTCCGTAGGTGGGCAGTCCTGACCAAATGGAATGACGACGCTTTGGCTGCCCTTTTCCGGAAGGGTCTGTCGGATAATGTAAAGGATGTTATGGTGGGATTCCCTGTCCCCTCTGGTCTCAATGATTCTATGTCATTAGCGATTCAAATTGACAGACGTTTGCGTGAGCGGAGAAGTATGCGTGGAGGGGTGTCAGGAGGATAGGCCCGAGCGCTGCCCTGTTGGAAAATTGTTTGTCCCGGACCAATGGAAAAAGAGTGTGATGTCTGAGATTCATTGTTCCGCATTGGCTGGGCATCCCGGAATTTTTGGTACCAGAGACTTGGTTAGTCGGTCCTTTTGGTGGCCTACCTTGTCTCGCGATGTCAGGGAATTTGTGCAGTCCTGCGGGACTTGCTCTCGCTCCAAGCCTTGCTCTCGCTCTAGTGGTTTGTTGATGCCATTGCCTGTGCCCAAGAGACCATGGACCCATATCTCTATGGATTTCATTTCCGATCTTCCTGTTTCTCAGAGAATGACCACCATCTGGGTAATTTGTGATAGGTTTTCCAAAATGATACATCTTGTGCCATTACCTAAGTTGCCTTCCTCCTCTGAATTGGTGCCGTTGTTCCTTCAGCACGTGGTTCGTTTACACGGCATTCCTGAGAACATTGTGTCTGACAGAGGAGTCCAGTTTGTTTCCAGATTTTGGAGGACTTTTTGTTCTAAACTGGGTGTTCAATTGTCTTTCTCCTCGGCATTTCATCCTCAGACCAATGGTCAAACTGAGAGAACAAACCAGACATTGGAGACTTATCTAAGATGCTTTGTGTCTGCTGATCAGGATGACTGGGTCTCTTTTTTGCCTTTGGCTGAGTTTGCTCTTAATAATAGGGCTAGCTCTGCCACTTTGATGTCTCCGTTTTTCTGTAATTCTGGGTTTCACCCTCGATTTTCTTCAGGACAGACGGAGGCTTCTGTCTGTCCAGGTGTTGACTCTGTTGTTGAGCGTATGCAGCAGATTTGGGACCAGGTAGTGGAGAGGTTGTCCCTCTCTCAGGAGAAGGCCCAGCGGTTTGCTAACCGGCATAGGACTGATGGTCCTCGGTTTAAAGTGGGGGACTTGGTCTGGTTGTCCTCAAAGAATATTCCTATGAGAGTAGCATCTCCTAAATTTAAGCCTAGGTTCATTGGACCTTATAAGATCATGGAGATTATTAATCCTGTTTCTTTTCGTTTGCTTCTTCCAGGGACATTTAAGATCCATAACGTGTTCCACAAGTCCTTGTTGAAGAGGTTTGTTGAGCCAGTGGTTCCTGCTGCTGTGCCTCCTGACCCTGTTTTGGTTGAGGGCAATCTGGAGTATGTGGTTGAGAAAATATTGGATTCTCGTTTTTCTAGACGAAGACTCCAGTATTTGGTTAAATGGAGAGGTTATGGTCAGGAAGATAATTCTTGGGTGTTTGCTTCGGACATCCATGCTAGGAGACTTATCCGTGCGTATCATAGAACTCATCCTGACCGACCTGGTTGCTCAAATGAGGGTTCGGTGACCCCTCCTCAAGGGGGGGGTACTGTTGTGAATGGGTTTGAGATGAGTTCTGAACAGAGGCTCCCTCTGGTGGTTACAAGCGGTACTAGTGAGGATTGGGAATCAGGTGTTACTGATTGGTCTTATTTAAGGGAATCATTTTCCCATCAAGGTTGCCGGTGATCAATTGTTCTGGTCTGAATCCTTCTTTCCAGTTTCCCTTGTAGCCTGCTGTGTCGTGTCTGCATCTCCTGCTATCAGATAAGACAATTTCTTATTTTGTGTTTTTGCTATATTTTTGCATTTTGTCCTGCACTTCTGTGGGGCCTTCTGGGTCCCCTCCGGGGGCTTTTGCCCTCTCAGTTTAGTCCAGCCACTGTGTTTTGTACTTTTGCTTTTTGC
>JARQOD010000005.1:362327041-362373689 GCA_033576555.1 Oophaga sylvatica
AGTCTTATTTATAATGCACCCCCATAGGCAGTCTTATTTATAATACACCCCATAGGCAGCCTTATTTATAATGTACCCCATAGGCAGCCTTATTTATAATGCAACCCCATAGGCAGCCTTATTTATAATGTACCCTATAGGCAGCCTTATTTATAATGCACCTCCCATAGGTAGCCTTATTTATAATGCACCCCCCATAGGCAGTCTTATTTATAATGCACCCCCCTTAGGCAGCCTTATTTATAATGTACCCCATTGGCAGCCTTATTAATAATGCACCCCATAGGCAGCCTTATTTATAATGCACCCCCATAGGCAGCCTTATTTATAATGTACCCCATAGGCAGCCTTATTTATAATGCACCCCCCATAGGCAGTCTTATTTATAATGCACCCCCATTGGCAGCCTTATTTATAATGCACCCCATAGGTAGTCTTATTTATAATGCACCCCATAGGCAGTCTTATTTATAATGCATTCCCCATAGGTAGCCTTATTTATAATGCACCCGCATAGGCAGCCTTATTTATAATCACCCCATAGGCAGTCTTATTTATAATGCATCCCATAGGCAGCCTTATTTATAATGCACCCCATAGGCAGCCTTATTTATAATGCACCCCCATAGGCAGTCTTATTTAAAATGCACCCCCATAGGCTGCCTTATTTATAATGCACCCCCAAAGGCAGCCTTATTTATAATGCACCCCCCATAGGCAGCCTTATTTATAATGTACCCCCATAGGCAGCCGTATTTATAATGCACCCCCCATAGGCAGCCTTATTTATAATGTACCCCATAGGCAGCCTTATTTATAATGCACCCCCCATAGGCAGTCTTATTTATAATGCACCCCCCTTAGGCAGCCTTATTTATAATGCACCCCCATTGGCAGCCTTATTTATAATGCACCCCATAGGTAGTCTTATTTATAATGCACCCCATAGGCAGTCTTATTTATAATGCATTCCCCATAGGTAGCCTTATTTATAATGCACCCGCATAGGCAGCCTTATTTATAATCACCCAATAGGCAGTCTTATTTATAATGCATCCCATAGCAGCCTTATTTATAATGCACCCCATAGGCAGCCTTATTTATAATGCACCCCCATAGGCAGTCTTATTTAAAATGCACCCCCATAGGCTGCCTTATTTATAATGCACCCCCAAAGGCAGCCTTATTTATAATGCACCCCCCATAGGCAGCCTTATTTATAATGTACCCCCATAGGCAGCCGTATTTATAATGCACCCCCCATAGGCAGCCTTATTTATAATGCACTCCCATAGGCAGTCTTATTTATAATGCACCCCATAGCAGCCTTATTTATCATGCACCCCCCCCCATAGGCAGCCTTATTTATAATGTACCCCCATAGGCAGCCTCTGTATTATAATGCACTTCCATTACAAAAATAATAAATCCTGTACTCACCTCTCTTGCTCCCGGCTCCTGCGCTGCTCACTGCTCTCCCTCTCTTCTCCTGACAGCGGGCGCCGGGCAGTGACGTCATCGCGCCCGCTGTCAGACGCTGATAGGGGATTATGGGAGAGAAGGAGCGCTCGCTTCTTCTCCCTTAATGCGGTCAGCTGTATTGGCTAGATGCCGATACAGCTGACCCTCCGATGACGGGCGGGGGGCCCACTGCTGGCACCGGGCCCCCCAATGCCTGCTCAGGGGCCCCATAGCGGCCGGGCGGCAGAGCAGAGAGAGCGATTCTCCCTGCTCTGCCGCAGAATGTAACTGTGTTGGCGCGCTGTGCACGCCTATACAGTTACAGTAGAGTAGCTCAGGGTGGGCCCCCTCAGAGCGCGGGACCCGGGGCCACTGCCCCCTCTGCCCCCCTGGTAGCTATGCTACTGAGGGCCAGGTTTTATGAGCAATCAAAGAGATGGGTGGGACTGACTGCTCACATATCCCACCCTGGGGCGTGGTATGGCAGATAAAATGGAGACCAAGTGTCTCATTCAGTGTCTGTGACTTGAGGTGTGGAGACCTCCAGTGTGTTTGTCAAAGAACACTGATCTGAGCTAGAAAACCTGCAATACTATATGCACTATTTTGTTTAGTCACTTTGTACCGGAAAAGGCTGTCTTTTTGTTCGCTTTTGTTGCTGTGCCGTTTATGAAGTTGTAATAAATAGAGATGGGCGGACACCTGGATGTTTGTGTCCGGCAGGTTCAGCCGAACAGTTACAAATAGTTTGGGTTTGGATACCAGAACAGTACCAGGATACGGATCCCATTCACTTGAATGGGGGGACCGAACATCCAGTGTTTGTCATACTGTCATGTGCATGACAGCGCAGCAAACATTGCTTCTGATGGGCGGTGAAATCATCCCCGCTGGTCCCAAGCTGTCAAAAGAGGCGCTCAGCTGTGATATAAAGTTTACCTCTGGTCACTGGTGTCAGCAGATGGGAATACAGCTCCAATCATCCAACACCTGTTGCCAATAATAACAGCGGCTCCTGCGCTGTAAATAATTTAAAAGAAAAAACGGCGTGGGTTCCCCTGTATTTTTGATAACCAGCCAGGCAAAGCTCACACCTGGGGGCTGCAACCCTTAGCTGTCAGCTTCAACAAGGCTATCAAGAATAAAGTGGTCCCCACGCTGTTTTTTTAAATTATCTAAATAAATACTTTTAAAAAATGGTGTGGGTTCCCCCCCATTTTTGACAACCAGCCTTACTAAAGCAGACAACTGGGAGTTTTTCTCACGGTGCTGGTGGGGATCTCACAGAGGTCACGGCAAGTTCAGCCCGGCTGGGTATGCAGTCTCAGTGACCGGAGGTAACCTCGATGACATCACCGCCGGTCACTGAGGCTGCGCTCGCAGCATTTCAGTCACCAGTGTTTCTCAGCCTGGACGGTCGCATCTTGGCATCGTCCAAGTTGAAAACGAATTATCCCCCAGACATGGATTACGGCACGGGACAGAATGACAGATAGGTGAGGGATATTTTTGGCTTTTTTTATCTTTGGTTTGTTACAGGAGATGAGGGCGTTGGCAGAATTAGGCATTAGGTGAGTATAACTGTGTTTGTTATTTTTAAATAAAAAAAAGTAAAACTGTGTTTAGTCATAGCCATAATAAAGTCCTTTATTAGAAATGTGTTTTTAATTACCATATAACTATAAGATTAGTAATGGATAGGTGTCTCATAGACTCCTTTGCATTAGTAATCTGTGGGCTTGATGTCACCTGACAATACAAAGGTGACATTAACCCCACAAATATTAACCCCACTTGCCACCGCTGCAAGGCTAGTGGGAAGAGCCGGGCAAAGTGCCAGAATTGGAGCATCTAATGCGCCTTTTCTTGGCAGCTGCGGGCTGCTATTTTAGGTTGAGGGTGCCAATATCCATGGCCCCTTAACAACCTGAGAATACCAGTCCCCAGCTCTCTGCCTTAGCAAGGCTGGTTGTCAAAAATAGGGGGGACCCCATGTTTTTTAATTATTTATTTAAAAAAAAAAAACAGGGCACCCCTCTATTCTTGATAACCAGCCTTGTTGAAGCTGACAGCTGAGGGTTACAGCCCCCAGCTGTGAGTTTTGCCTGGCTGGTTATCAGAAATACAGGGGAACCCATGCCAGTTTTTTTTAAATTATTTATTTACAGCACAGGAGTCTGCTAATGAATGCACCCTTCAGCCGCTCCTGCTGTTATTAGCAAGTGTCGGATGGGAACTGTAGTCCCATCCGCTGACACTAGTGACCGGAGGTAAACATGCACAAACTGTACCTCCGATCACAGCTGAGCGCTCACGCTGTCTTTTGACAGCATGGGAACCGCGGCTCTCAGACTGGCAGGGATAATTTCACCGCCGATGAGAAGCAGTGTTTGCCGCGCTGTCATGTCATGCACATGACAGCGCGACAAAACCCG
The DNA here is from genome assembly GCA_033576555.1 of Oophaga sylvatica. Taxonomy (NCBI): domain Eukaryota; kingdom Metazoa; phylum Chordata; class Amphibia; order Anura; family Dendrobatidae; genus Oophaga; species Oophaga sylvatica. Next base: position 362,330,938 of record JARQOD010000005.1, read on the forward strand.
GTGTTCGGGCAGCCGAACCCGAACAGTAACACGGACTTCCTGGTGAAGTCCGTGTTCGGTGTCCGTGCCCGAACAGTAGGTGTTCGGTACAGACGCTGAACTTTACTGTTCAGGTTTTCTCATCTCTAGTAATAAAACCTGCCTGGACGTTTTACTGAAACCGCTTCCTGTGCCTACTTCAACCGCATCTGAGGGTCAATGCAATTCCCGCAGAGATACTACAAGTCCTGGGTGACAGCAACTGCAGGAGCGGAAGTCAACAACATGAAGGAGTTGATAAAGCAACTGGTGTAGGCTAATCTCCAGCAGCAACAGATGCAGCAGCATAGGCAGGGAACACCTAGCATAGGCGATTCTGGCAGTGCAACTGCCCTACTCCCAAGTCCAGGTAATGACTCACACATGAGAAAGTGTGGCGGGACGGGAGAAATTGCCTGCGGAGCAGTGGGTGGAGGTTCTAGTGCCATACCAAACAGGGGAACCGCAGAATGCCTATTATGACCTGGCCTTGCAGAACACAAAAGAGTACACCAAGTTGAAGACTGAGATCTTGGTACGTTTAGGAGTAACTCTGACTGTCAGGGGGCAATGGGGGCACCGCTGGGCCTATTTCGGTGACAAACCTCCCCAGTCCCAAATGTTCGACCTCCTACACCTGGTCCAAAAATGGCTACAACCTGAATCTTCCTCCCCAGGACTGATGTTGGAGAGGGTCGTTAGAAACGCTTTATTCCCTCCGCTAGCATTTGGTATTCAGTCATAGAGGCGGTGCCGGTTCAGTCACACTCTGAGTATACAGAGGCCGCTGTAAGGGTATGTTTCCAAGTTCAGGATTACATCCGGATTTGCTGCGGATTGAACGCAGCGTACAGCCGTAGCGTTTAATCCGCAGCGTCCATTTGTTACGGCATAGTGAAGGGGATTTCATGAAGTCCCATCTCCATTATGCGTCCTAATACATGGGTGACACACCCACGAAACCGGATATGCGGTGCGTCTTTTTAGAACGCAGCATGTCTGTTTACCTTGCGGAGACGCTCAGTCTCCGCAAGGTAAATAACCCAGTCTATGTATGCGATGCGGTGATTCCGCATGTGTTCATTGAACACATGCGGAATCACCGCACGTACAGAAGGGGGCGGAGCTTTGGGCGGAGCTAGCTTTCCGCTCCGTCCAAAGCGCAGGCAATGCCCTAAGAGGAAACGTACCCTAACTGTGCCCCGGCCCTGACTGACACTGGCTCTACATTGTGGCCAGATGTCAATCAGGGCCGGGGTGCGGTTACAGAGGCCGCTCTGTATACCCAATGATGACTGAACCGGGGCCTTCACCACTATGACAATACCGAATGCTGGTGGGAGAATAAAGATCATTTACTCCCCGCTGTACTCGGTTGCGCATGCGCCGGGCAGCATCATAACACTGTTAGCCTGCAGATTAACCACATATCAGCCGGTTAACAGCGTTCTTTCTGGGGACACGTTCCCTATAAGAGCTCTAATCTTACCCATCGCCAGCACAGACCCCAGCAGTGACCCGGGGATAGACCCCAGCACAGACTTCAGGATAGACCCAAGCATAGACCCCAGCACTGACCCCGGGATAGACCCCAGCACTGACTAATGCAGAAAGGACAAACAATATGAGATATTAGAGCACAGACTCCAGGATAGTTTCCAGCAAAGACCCCAGCACTGACCCAGGGATAGACCCCAGGACAGACCATGGGCGTACCCAGGATCAAAACTAGGGGGGGGGGCAAGCCAATGTCACATCTTATACAGGTTACATCATATACACTGTACATTATCCTGCATATTAGGTATGGAGCATTAGAACTGTTGTATATTGTATAATACAGCAGTGTATGCGACACTACGCTGTATATACCATATATTATACATGGCACACTCACCTCTATACAAAGAATAAGAGGCATTATAACCTGTATATGAAAAGTATAATACAGCAGTGTATATACACTCTATATACCGCACACGATGTGTATGACCCTGTATACACCATATACTACACTCTTATTTTGAAGTAAAAAAAATAAAAATAAACAGGAACAAATATAATACTTAAAATAAAGAACAAGTAAAGTTAAAAATCAACAAACTTACTGGTATTTCAATGGGAACTATGGGCCTGCTTTGGCTAATGAGATGGTCAATGTTCGGTTCCATATTTGTCACAAGTGAAGCAATTTTTCTCTTTCTTGATATCATTATTTCCTAGGGATTCCAAATTGCTATTAGTAAAATACCAATATATATACAGCGCTACAAAAACAATATACCAGCAATAAAACTGCCCACACAGAGACATACAGCCTGCACTGCCCATCACTACAGCCTTGCCAATCCATATCATTTCATCCTCATCAGTGCACATATTGGCGCAACTCCGCTTTTAGCTCAGGCTCAGACTGGTGTGGTGCGAGAGTCCCTAATAGGCAGGTAAATGTCCCCAATAGGCAGCATTGGTCCCCAATAGGCAGGTAAATGTCCCCAATAGGCAGTATTGATCCCCAATAGGCAGCATATGTCCTCAATAGGCAGCATAGGTCCCCAATAGGCAGCATATGTCCTCAATAGGCAGCATAGTCCCCAATAGGCAGCATATGTCCTCAATAGACAGCATATGTCCTCAATAGGCAGCATAATCCCCCATAGGCAGCATAGTTCCCAATAGGCAGCATAGTAGTCCCCAGTAGGCAGCATAATCCCCCATAAGCAGCATAGTCCCCAATAGCCAGCATAATCCCCCAATAGCCAGCATTATCCCCCATAGCCAGCATAATCCCCCAATAGCCAGCATAATCCCCCAATAGCCAGCATAATCCCCCAATAGTCAGCGTAATCCCCCATAGCCAGCATAATCCCCAATAGCCAGCATAATCCACCATAGCCAGCATAATCCCCCATAGCCAGCATAATCCCCCATAGCCAGCATAGTCCCCCATAGGCAGCATAATCCCCATAGCCATCATAATCCCCCAATAGCCAGCATAATCCCCCATAGCCAGCATAATCCCCCAATAGCCAGCATAACCCCCCATAGCCAGCATAATCTCCCATAGCCAACATAATCCACCATAGGCAGCATAGTCCCCCATAGGCAACATAGTCCCCCATAGGCAGCATAATCCCCCATAGCCAGCATAATCCCCCATAGCCAGCATAATCCCCCATAGCCAGCATAGTCCCCCATAGGCAGCATAATCCCCCATAGGCAGCATAATCCCCATAGCCAGCATAATCCCCAATAGCCAGCATAATCCCCCATAGCCAGCATAATCCCCCAATAGCCAGCATAATCCCCCATAGCCAGCATAATCTCCCAATAGCCAGCATAATCCCCCATAGCCAGCATAATCCCCATAGCCAGCATAATCCACCATAGGCAGCATAGTCCCCCATAGGCAGCATAATCCCCCATAGCCAGCATAATCCCACATAGCCAGCATAATCCCCATAGCCAGCATAATCCACCATAGGCAGCATAGTCCCCCATAGGCAGCATAATCCCCCATAGCCAGCATAATCCCCCTTAGCCAGCATAATCCACCATAGGCAGCATAGTCCCCCATAGGCAGCATAATCCCCCATAGCCAGCATAATCCTCCATAGCCATCATAATCCCCCATAGCCAGCATAATCCCCCATAGCCAGCATAATCCACCATAGGCAGCATAGTCCCCATAGGCAGCATAATCCACCATAGGCAGCATAATACCCATAGCCAGCATAATCCCCCAATAGCCAGCATAATCCCCCATAGCCAGCATAATCCCCCATAGCCAGCATAGTCCCCCATAGGCAGCATAATCCCCCATAGCCAGCATAATCCCCCATAGCCAGCATAATCCACCATAGGCAGAATAGTCCCCCATAGGCAGCATAATCCCCCATAGCCAGTATAATCCCCCATAGCCAGCAAAAGATGAAAACTATCTGCCCTGGAGCAGATCCCCAAAGAAAATAGGAAGCCCCCAAACATATAATGGCGGTTAGACAAGATGAAAATACAAACATAGGCAGAAAATAGACTGAGCAAAAGCTGGGGCCACAAGGTGACTAAATAGGATAGGACAGGAGAGATTACTTTCTGCAACCCAAAAAAAACCTACAAAAATCCAACAATTCTGATTACAAAAATACTGAGATCACACGATCTCGCCAGCCACTAAATCAGATCTCAGTGTGAACAAAAACCAAGCCGCAGCCGCTGAAAAAAACAGGAAAAAGCAAATGAGCAAATAACAGTGGCTGCAGAAAAACTGTGAGGAGCTCAGGCCCCAGGAGGGGACCTGGCTGACCTCCACAAAAGTGCAGAAAACAATGCAAAAAGCAAGCACAAAAAGAAAAGCAAAAAAATATCTTATCTGAAAGCAGGAGATGCAGGCAGGACTCCAGCAAACTTCCAAATGAACCAGGAACCACAATTGAGACAAGAATAATTGATCACCGGCAACCATCATGGGAGGGAACCTCCCTTATATCAGACCAGTCCATGATTCCAGATTGTCACTCCTCGCTGAAAGGTTCAGTACTGTCTGTAACCACCAGAGGGAGCCTCTGCTCAGAAACCATCTCTAGCACATTCAAAACAGTACATCCCCCCTTGAGGAGGGGTCACCGACCCCTCCCTTGTGCAACCAGGCCGATCAGGATGAGCTCGGTGATAAGGCACGGATCAGTCTCCTAGCATGGATGTCCGAAGCAAACACCCAAGAATTGTCCTCCTGACCATAACCTCTCCACTTAACCAAATACTGGAGTTTCTGTCTAGAAAAACGAGAATCCAATATTTTCTCAACCACATACTCCAGATTGCCCTCAACCAAAACAGGGTCAGGAGGCGCAGCCATAGGAACTACTGGCTCGACAAACCTCTTCAATAAGGACTTGTGGAACACGTTATGGATCTTAAATGTCCCTGGAAGAAGCAAACGGAAGGAAACAGGATTAAGAATCTCCATGATCTTATAAGGTCCAATGAACCTGGGCTTAAACTTTGGAGATGCAACCCTCATAGGGATATTTCTTGAGGACAATCAAACCAAGTCCCCCACTTTAAACCGAGGACCATCAGTCCTATGCCGGTTGGCAAACCGTTGGGCCTTCTCCTGAGAGAGAGACAACCTCTCCACTACCTGGTCCCAAATCTGCTGCATTCGCTCCACAACAGAGTCAACACCCGGACAGACAGAAGCCTCCGCCTGTCCCGAAGAAAATTGAGGGTGAAACCCCAAATTGCAGAAAAATGGAGACATCAAGGTGGCAGAGCTAGCCCTATTATTAAGGGCAAACTCAGCCAAAGGCAAAAAAGAGACCCAGTCATCTTGATCAGCAGACACAAAACATCTCAAATAAGTCTCCAAGGTCTGGTTTGTTCTCTCGGTTTGTCCATTGGTCTGAGGATGAAAAGCAGAGGAGAAAGATAATTGAACACCAAGTTTAGAACAAAATGTCCTCCAAAATCTGGAAACAAACTGGACTCCTCTGTCAGACACAATGTTCTCCGGAATGCCATGTAACCGAACCACGTGCTGAAGGAACAAAGGCACCAATTCGGAGGAGGAAGGTAACTTAGGTAATGTGTAACGAATGCAAGCGGAGGCAGAGGTGGTGAAGTTCACATTCGTTTTTATTTTTTAATGTGGAACCTCGAGACCGCGGTCCGGGGGGCTCTGAAGGGGGCGTAACTAGTGAGCCCCGGGTACCCGTAGTAAGGCCCCTCGAACAGGACCAGAATGGAATACCCGGAGGACACAGGTGCTACCTCCAGTTAGACCCCGGACACATGGCAGCTGTCCCAGAGGGACCAAAAGGGTAACAGGTATTTACAGAGTCCGTGGAGGGTTCTTGACGGAGAAGGGTAAGGTCCTGGTCCAGAACGGATGGTAGCAGGCTGGCTTCAGTGACCTTGTCACGGTCCACGGGTACGGATGGCTGATGGCGGAACAGGATGACACTTGCGCCAGTAATAGCCGAGATGTGTCCAGGTTAGCCAGATACGGGTTAGCAATGATCTGAGGAGACAAACAGTGTAAGCGAAGCACAGAGACTGCAGACGCAGCGCAGACAGATCAGGAACAGAACCGGATGTATGTCATGTGTGCATTGCCATGAAGATCGTCGCGGTTGCACATTTTGACTTCTCACAGCTGATCTGCTGTTTCTTTGTGTTTGGCAGCTAGGGAGTTAATTCTGTCTGTGCTCGGTGCTGGGACTGGGTGCAGTTTCTCCCGGCTGCAATTGATTATTTGTTGATTGGTTTCCTTTAAATTCCTGGTTGTCTGCTTGGGGAGTTGCCAGTGAAACCTTCATGCAGACCACAGATAGGAATGAATCTGTATAGACTTTAGTTGTGAGCTCCTTAGTTGTTCTAAGCTCAACTTGGTTAGAGTTTATTTCCCAGACCATTTATGTTCCTTTGGTGTTTGAGTGTGTATGCAAGCGAGTGTTATCCTGTCTGTCTTATATGTCTAATCTGTGTATTTAGCTGAGATCAGCCCATATCCCTTTGGTGGTAGTCAGGATCCTTCTTAGGACTGATTACAGGGTTCAGGGTCTGATAGGAGACAGGGTTAGGTTGGAGACTTGGACCTCTGAACCATTATCAGTACCTCCAAGGTGAGGGATTAGTTAGGACCCCAGTTTAGGGTCAGGTTAGATCCCGGTCCACCTCTTTCCTGTTTCAGCTCATCAAGTCCTCAAGATTAACCCTGAGTTCAGCAGATATCGTGTCAGGTAAATCTATTCTATACTTACATGCTGATGTTGCTATACTAGTTGTTGTATAGAGTGTTGTTCCTGTATTAATAGTTTACTGACATTGTATACATATCATTAGACAGCGTGACATTTTCACTGGCCTTAAAAATTATCTCCAGTTACCATGGATCCAGTAGCCCAGCTGGCTCTGCAGTTGCAGGGATTATCCATGGAGCTGACGGACATTAAGTCCAAAGTTTTGTCTCCCCTGGAGCAAACCAGAGTTGAACCTAAAGTAGCTCTCCCGGACAGGTTCACTGGTGGGCGAGACAAATTTTTCACCTTCCGGGAGGCATGTAAATTGTATTTTCGGCTTCGGCCTCGATCATCAGGGAGTGATGAGCAGAGAGTGGGAATTGTTATCTCACTTCTGCAAGGGGACCCTCAATCCTGGGCATTTTCCCTTCCTCCGGGATCCCCGGCTCTACTGTCTGTAGATCAATTTTTTACTGCCCTGGGATTGGTATATGATGACCCAGATCGGGTCTCTCTTGCTGAGACAAAATTACGTAAGATACAGCAGGGAGATCGTCCTGCAGAGGAATTTGCTTCTGAGTTTCGTAGATGGGCCACAGATACTCAGTGGAATGACCCAGCTCTTAGGAGCCAGTTTCGTCATGGGCTTTCTGATAAATTAAAAGACGTTTTGGCTCAGTATGAGTCTCCTCATTCACTGGAGGCTGCTATGGCCTTAGCTATCCGTACTGATAGACGGCTTCGGGAGAGGGGTGAGGTAACCCCACTCCCTGTTGTTTCTCCACCTACCACTAAAGTCCCTTATGTTGAGGTTCCCCTTGTCTGTTCGGATGAGCCTATGCAGTTGGGAGGGACATCATTTCGTAGGAGGGGATTGGCGGTACGCCGCAGGACTAGAAGATGTTTTTTCTGCGGGAAAGAGGGACATTTTGTTGGAGAATGTCCATCCCGTGCCTTGTTGAGCCAAAAGTCGCCGGAAAACTGTTAATCCCAGGTTGTGTGGTGGACGACAACCTGGGAGTATGTATTTCATCCGCCAGTTCTTCTCAGTTCCTTGTACCAGTGGAGGTGGTAGTTGGTACGAGAGTGGAGAGATTGTCTGTTCTTCTTGATAGTGGTTCCGGGGCTAATCTGGTTGACGCTCAGTTTGCTCAGGCTCAAGGTATGCATCTGAGTGTATTGGTCAAACCGATCCCTATATTCTCCATTGACGCCAGGCCTCTCGGCCAAGGTAGCTTTGTTCATGAGGTTCATAACATTGACCTTCGGGTAGGGGCAATACATAGGGAACAATTATCTTGTTATGTGTTGGAGGGTCTACCTACTCCCATTGTGTTGGGACTTCCTTGGTTGGTTAAACATAACCCTGTGATTAATTGGCAGTCCAGAGAAATAAGCCAATGGGGTGAGTTTTGCAAAAGCAACTGCATGAACACAGTCATCAGTGCGGTCGTGCCTAGTACATTGCCTCCTTTTTTGGAGGATTTTGGGGATGTTTTCTCTGAGGAGGGGTGTCAGGAGTTGCCTCCTCATCGCGTGTATGACTGCTCTATTAATCTCCTTCCTGATGCTAAGTTGCCTAAAGCTAGGTTGTATAATCTTTCTGGTCCTGAGAGGCAGGCTATGAAAGATTATATTTCTGAAAGTCTGGCCAAAGGGCATATTAGACCTTCATCTTCCCCAGTAGCCGCGGGTTCTTCTTTGTGAAGAAGAAAGATGGAGGCCTACGCCCTTGCTTGGATTTCCGCGAACTTAATCTGATTACTGTTCGAGATCCGTATCCACTCCCTCTTATTCCTGATCTCTTCAATCAAATTGTTGGCGCCAAATGGTTCTCTAAATTGGATCTCAGGGGGGCATATAATCTGATTAGGATAAAAGAGGGGGATGAGTGGAAAACGGCGTTTAACACGCCGGAGGGACATTATGAGAACCTTGTCATGCCTTTTGGTCTGACTACTGCACCAGCAGTATTCCAACATTTTGTTAATGACATTTTTCGTCACCTTGTGGGGCTGTTTGTGGTTGTATATTTGGACGACATTTTAATTTACTCGCCAGATCTTGTGTCTCATCAGGAGCATGTGAGACAGGTGTTGCAGATCTTGCGAGACAATAAACTATACGCCAAACTGGAGAAGTGTGTATTTGCCGTACAGGAACTTCAGTTTTTGGGTTTTTTGGTGTCAGCCTCCGGTTTCCGTATGGACCCTGAAAAGGTGAGAGCAGTGCTTGAATGGGATCAGCCAGGGGATCTTAAGGCTCTGCAGCGTTTTTTGGGGTTTGCTAACTACTACCAGAAATTTATTTGTAATTTCTCATCTGTCGTCAAACCTCTCACTGACATGACAAGAAAAGGGACGGATTTTTCTAAATGGTCGGACAAAGCTTGCCAAGCCTTTTCCTCTTTGAAGAAATGTTTTGCTTCGGCACCCGTTCTCATCCAACCAGATGCATCTCAGCCGTTCATTGTGGAGGTGGATGCGTCTGACGTAGGGGTGGGTGCTATATTGTCCCAGGGTCCGTCCCCTGGTAAATGGCATCCGTGCGCTTTCTTTTCTAAGAAATTGTCGTCCGCCGAAAGGAATTATGATATCGGCAATAGGGAACTTTTGGCCATTAAGTTAGCTTTTGAAGAATGGCGTCACTTTTTGGAGGGGGCAGTCCACCCGGTTACCGTTATTACTGATCACAAGAACCTGTTGTATTTGGAATCCGCTAAGCGTCTGAATTCCAGACAAGCTCGATGGTCGTTGTTTTTTACCAGGTTTAATTTTGTCGTCACTTATCGCCCGGGGTCTAAGAATTTAAAGGCTGATGCCTTGTCTCGCAGTTTCCCAGGGGCCGGGAAAACGGATGACCCGAGTCCTATCCTTCAGGAGGGGGTGGTAGTGTCGGCTGTATTTTCTGAGCTTGAGAAGGAGGTGTTAGAGGCTCAGGGGGACGCCCCTGCAGGACCTCCAGGGAGACTGTTTGTCCCAAATCTGTTGAGACAAAAGGTTATTGAGGCACATCATAATTCTGCTCTAGCAGGACATCCAGGGAGTAAGGCTACTTTAGATCTCCTTTCTCGCCGGTTTTGGTGGCCTAATGCTAATAAAGATGTTATAACTTTTGTCGCGTCATGTGGGGTGTGTGCTCGCTCTAAAACCCCTCATACCCGTCCGTCTGGGACCCTTTTACCCTTGAAACTTCCGGAGCGTCCATGGACTCATTTATCTATGGACTTCATTACGGACCTTCCTCCGTCGTCAGGGAATACTGTCATACTGGTGGTTGTTGACAGGTTCAGTAAGATGGCACATTTCGTTGCTCTTCCTGCACTCCCTAATGCTAAAACTCTGGCGCAGGTGTTCATTAGGGAGATCGTTAGACTTCATGGGTTGCCTTCTGATGTGGTGTCAGATAGGGGGTCTCAGTTTGTGTCCAAATTTTGGAGGGCATTTTGTTTACGTCGGGGGATGCAATTGTCATTTTCCTCGGCTTTTCATCCGCAGACCAATGGTCAGACAGAGCGTCTGAATCAGAGCTTAGAGACATATCTCCGGTGTTTTGTTTCAGAGAACCAAGAGGACTGGTCTTCTTTCTTGCCTCTGGCAGAGTTCGCTCTTAACAACAGGCGGAGCGAGTCCACTGGTAAGTCCCCGTTTTTTGGGGCATATGGTTTCCATCCCCAGTTTTGTACTTTCAATGGGGGGGGCCCTTCTGGGGTTCCTGAGGAGGAGCGTTTCTCGTCGTCACTTGCTTCTGTGTGGAGAGGTGTATTGAATAATCTGAGTGTGATGGGGAACCGTTACAAACGTATGGCTGATAGGAGGAGAGTTTCTGGTCCAGATCTGAATGTGAACGATCTGGTATGGTTGTCTACCAGGAATATAAAACTTAAGGTGCCCTCCTGGAAACTGGGTCCCAGATTCATCGGGCCGTACAGGATCAGTTCCATAATTAATCCTGTGGCATTTCGTCTGGACCTCCCTCCTACGTTTAAAATTCATAATGTGTTCCACAAGTCATTACTTAAAAGGTATGTGGCACCAGTCATACCGTCACCTCTACCTCCTCCTCCTGTGTTGGTCAATGGTAACTTGGAATTTCAAGTATCAAAGATCATTGACTCACGTCTGAATCGCCGGTCCCTTCAGTACTTGGTGCATTGGAAGGGGTATGGTCCAGAGGAGAGGACGTGGGTCCCTGCGTCTGATGTTAACGCAGATCGTTTGGTTCGGACCTTCCACAGAACTCACCCGGGCAGGCCTGGCCCTGAGGGTCCGGAGGCCCCTCGTAGAAGGGGGGGTACTGTCATGTGTGCATTGCCACGAAGATCGTCGCGTTGCACATTTTGACTTCTCACAGCTGAGCTGCTGTTTCTTTGTGTTTGGCAGCTAGGGAGTTAATTCTGTCTGTGCTCGGTGCTGGGACTGGGTGCAGTTTCTCCCGGCTGCAATTGATTATTTGTTGATTGGTTTCCTTTAAATTCCTGGTTGTCTGCTTGGGGAGTTGCCAGTGAAACCTTCATGCAGACCACAGATAGGAATGAATCTGTATAGACTTTAGTTGTGAGCTCCTTAGTTGTTCTAAGCTCAACTTGGTTAGAGTTTATTTCCCAGACCATTTATGTTCCTTTGGTGTTTGAGTGTGTATGCAAGCGAGTGTTATCCTGTCTGTCTTATATGTCTAATCTGTGTATTTAGCTGAGATCAGCCATATCCCTTTGGTGGTAGTCAGGATCCTTCTTAGGACTGATTACAGGGTTCAGGGTCTGATAGGAGACAGGGTTAGGTTGGGACTTGGACCTCTGAACCATTATCAGTACCTCCAAGGTGAGGGATTAGTTAGGACCCCAGTTTAGGGTCAGGTTAGATCCCGGTCCACCTCTTTCCTGTTTCAGCTCATCAAGTCCTCAAGATTAACCCTGAGTTCAGCAGATATCGTGTCAGGTAAATCTATTCTATACTTACATGCTGATGTTGCTATACTAGTTGTTGTATAGAGTGTTGTTCCTGTATTAATAGTTTACTGACATTGTATACATATCATTACAGCGACATGTCTGGTGACATATTTAATCAGCTCTTAATTGTCATTGGTAGGTCAGAACTGATACTCAAACTGACTTTCCTAACGGCTATTTTAGCGTGTGTTTTCGGTCTTTTATATTAGACATTAATCTTTGAGCAGTCTCAAAATCTAGGAGCTGTACACAAGCCATCCGCCCCACGCACCAATGCGCAACCCTTTGTGGACGGGTATGTGACCAGTATATGGCAAGGCTGACGGCCATAGAGTGGTCGTAGAGTCCAGTTCGGTACATCGTTAGTCTCTTTATTTTTTAATGTGGAACCTCGAGACCGCGGTCCGGGGGGCTCCGAAGGGGGCGTAACTAGTGAGCCCCGGGTACCCGTAGTAAGGCCCCTCGAACAGGACCAGAATGGAATACCCGGAGGACACAGGTGCTACCTCCAGTTGACCCCGGACACGTGGCAGCTGTCCCAGAGGGACCAAAAGGGTAACAGTATTTACAGAGTCCGTGGAGAAGTTCTTGACGGAGAAGGGTAAGGTCCTGGTCCAGAACGGATGGTAGTAGGCTGGCTCAGTGACCTTGTCACGGTCCACGGGTACGGATGGCTGATGGCGGAACGGGATGACACTTGCGCCAGTAATAGCCGAGATTGTCCAGTTAGCCAGATACGGGTTAGCAATGATCTGAGGAGACAAACAGTATCAGCGAAGTACAGAGACTGCAGACGCAGCGCAGACAGATCAGGAACAGAACCGGATGTAGCAATGATAGAACACGTTGCTCCGGCACTCCCCTAATGGTGGAGTGACCAGATATAGTACTGAGTGCGCAGCCATTGGTTAATTAGCTATTTCAAAAATGCACGCTGCCCCTTTAAGAGAGGCGGTGGGCGCGCTCGGAGCCGACCTGCCAGCAGCGTGCCAGGAAGTGGAGGAGGACACAGGACGCCGAGGAGCAGATGGCAGGACGGAGACGAGTCGAGCCAGACGGGCGAGGGCAGTCCCCCTTATATGCACTGTTTGCACAGACTGAGTGAAACTTTAGAAGAAAGAGCCTGATGTTACTTATCCCCACTTTCTCTCCCCCTTTTCAAGCCTGGTGAAAGATCTTTTAAGAGAAGAGGCTGATGTTCCTTAGGCTCAAAGACCTCTCCTCAGGGCGAAACCTCATCAGGTAAGATCCTACCTCTTACTCTTAAGGCCAAGATATGTTTTACCTCAAAACATCATCCTCAGAGAGGATCAGGTGTACGGTCCTTAAAAGAGTACATACTGGTTGAGAGGGAAACATGAAAGGAGTTAGGTACTCGTAGAGAATTAGGCAATTTCAGTTTATAAGAGACCGGGTTGATTTGTCTCAAGACTTCAAAGGGACCAATGAAACGGGACCCAATTTGTACGATGGTAACTTCAGACGGATGTACTTGGAGGAGAGCCATACCTTGTCTCCTGGACGAAAGATGGGAGCCTCCAAACGTCTTTTGTCCGCATGCGTTTTCATACGTTGAGAAGCTTTCTCCAAAGCCGACCTGGTCTCTCTCCAAATGTCCGAGAAATTCTTAGACAAGGTATCGACTGCCGGAACATCAGACAATCCCGAGACAGGAAGAGGAATTCCGGGTTGCAGTCCAAACACAATCTGAAAGGGAGACTTTCCAGAAGATTCACTTACTTGATTGTTGTAGGAGAATTCCGCCCAGGGCAGTAATTCTACCCAGTCATTATGATGAGCGTTGACGAAGTGACGCAGGTATCCAGCCAGGATTTGATTGATCCTCTCCACTTGCCCATTAGACTGGGGATGATATGCAGAAGAAAAATCTAGTTCAATTTTTACCATTTTACAGAGTCCTCTCCAGAACTTAGAGGTGAACTGGAACGCCCCTGTCGGACACGATGTGGAGAGGAAATCCATGTAGACGGAAGATGTGCTGAATGAAGTGAGTGGCCAGTTCTGGAGCAGACGGGTACCAGATAGGGAACGAAGTGGGCCATTTTAGAGAAGCGGTCCACCTACAAACCCATACCACTGAGCAGCCAGAAGGAATGGGAAGATCCGTGATGAAATCCATCGCGATGTGCTGCCAGGGAGCGGACGGAATCGGAAGAGGCAGAAGCCTGCCGGCTGGTAGATGTTTAACAGTTTTGTTACGGCACATGAAGGACAGGCTGCGACGAACTCCTGGATATCCTTGCCCATGGTAGGCCACCAGTAATAACAGGGAGATGAGTTGCTGCGTCTTTCTCTGACCAGCATGGCCAGCCAACTTAGAAGAATGACCCCAGCGCAGAACACGACTACGATCAGAGGCGGACACGAAAGTCTTCCCAGGAGGAAGCCGGGCCAGATCAGTGGAGGCAACAGAGACTAACTTAGAAGGTTCAATAATGTGCTGAGGTTCCTCCTCCAGTTCAGGAGGCAAGAAGGCTCTAGAGAGTGCGTCTGCCTTGATGTTCTTGTCAGCTGGACGGAAATGAAGTACAAAATTGAAACGGGCAAAAAATAATGCCCAACGGGCCTGACGGGGATTCAGTCTTAAAGCAGATTGGAGATAGGCAAGGTTTTTATGGTCGGTGAATATGATTACCTGGTGATGAGCTCCTTCAAGAAGATGTCTCCATTCTTGCAGAGCCAATTTGATGGCCAACAGTTCGCGATCACCGACAGAGTAGTTCCTTTCTGCAGGAGAAAAAACCTTGGAAAAAAAAACACACGAGATCATCCGCCCGGTAGACGACTTCTGGGTCAGAACTGCTCCTGCACCTATGGAAGAAGCGTCAACTCAAGAAAAAATTGCTCACTTGAATTAGGACGATGGAGAACGGGTGCGGAAGCGAAGGCTTTTTTGAGAGAAACAAAGGCCTCTTCTGCCTCGGAGGACCATTCCTTAGAGTTTACACCTTTCCGGGTTAAGGCTGTGATTGGAGCCACTCGGGTGGAAAAGTGTGGAATAAATTGCCGGTAGTAATTGGCGAACCCGAGGAACCTTTGTATGGCTTTTAGCCCAGACGGACGAGGCCAGTTGAGAACTGCAGACAACTTCTCCGGATCCATCTTTAATCCTGTGGAAGATACAATGTACCCAAGGAAAGGCAAAGAAGACTGCTCAAAGAGGCATTTCTCATATTTGGCATATAGCCTGTTCTCTCTCAGTCTTTGTAAGACCAGGCGTACTTGCCTCCGGTGTGACGTCAAGTCAGCAGAAAAAATCAAAATATCGTCCAGGTAAACCACGACACAAGTATAGAGCAAGTCCCTGAAAATGTCATTAACAAATTCCTGAAAAACCGCAGGTGCATTGCTTAGGCGAATGGCATTACCAGGTATTCATAGTGGCCGTCACGGGTGTTGAAGGCTGTTTTCCATTCGTCCCCCTCTCTGACTCGGATCAGGTTGTAGGCCCCTCTGAGGTCCAATTTGGTGAAGATCTTGGCCCCTCGAGACGATCAAACAGCTCTGAAATAAGAGGTAATGGATACCTGTTTTTTACCGTGATTGATTTAGACCCCGATAGTCATGCAGGGCCGCAAGGATCCATCCTTTTCTTCACAAAGAAGAATCCAGCTCCTGCCGGTGACGATGACTTTCGGATAAATCCTCTAGCCAGATTCTCTTGGATGTAGTCCGACATGGCCTGAGTCTCTGCCTGTGAAAGGGGATAAACTCTCCCGCGAGGAGGAGATGCTCCAGGAAGAAGCTCTATCTGACAGTCATACGACCTGTGTGGAGGTAGTCTCTCAGCCTCCTTTTTCCCAAAGACGTCAGAGAAGGACCAATAGCGGAAGGCAACCCTGGCAGGGTATCAGGCTGGACTGGAGGCGAAACAGGTTGAATCCGGGTTAAGCAACGATTCATGCAGGTATCTCCCCAACGCAGAACTTCTCCAGTTTTCCAATTAAGGACTGGTTCATGCATCTGGAGCCAAGGTAAACCTAAAAGCATGGGATGGGATAAACCGGGATATACATAAAATCGCATTCGTTCAGTATGCATTAGACCTACCCGGAGTTCCACCAACTCGGTTTGAAACTGGACGGGCTCGGTCAGCGGTTTGCCATCCACGGCGGACACCTGTAACGGATCAGGAAGACGCTGGACTGGTAAGCGGTAATGATCCACAACCGCCTGCTGGATGAAGTTCCCTGCAGCTCCAGAATCCAGTAGACAATGTTCGGAGAATTTTATTGCTCCATAGGACACGGAGACTGAGATGTGTAAAGAGGGAGAGGACTGTTCTCTACCTAGGTTGGCCCCTCCTACCGGACCTAGGCACTGGAGTTTCCCGACTTTTTAGGACAGAAATGGATCAAATGTTCAGAACTACCGCAGTAGTAACAACTTCCCTCCTTGCGACGTGCCTCCCGGCGGCGGGTGGCCAAACTTACATGGTCCACCTCCATGGCCTCGGAGGCGGAGGCGAAGTACCTGTTTTGTACAAACTAGAGTCCAGGTGATAGGACCTTTTGTCCCGCTTGATCTCCATGGAGCGCTCCTGAAAACGCAGGTCAATTCGGGTTGCCAAGGATATTAGCTCTTCCAAGAGGTAGGTCTGTCCCGTCCCGCCAGCTCATCCTTGATTCTTCCGGATAGGCCTTCCCAGAAGTTAGCAACCAGGGCCTCATTGTTCCACGATAATTCAGACGAGAGGGTGCGGAATTTAACAGCATACTGAGCTACCGTGAGAGTACCTTGGCGCAGGCGGAGCAGAGCTGAGGCAGTCGAAGTGGTACGACCAGGTTCATCGAAAGTCCTGCGAAAAGCCTCTAGGAAAGATTGAAGATCGTTAACCAGCGGATCCCCTCTCTCCCATAGCGGGTTTAGCCAGGCGAGGGCCTCTCCTCCCAGGTGTGACATGATGAAGCCCACCTTTGCTCGGTCAGAAGCAAACATATGCCCCAAGATTTCGAAGTGTAGAGTGCACTGATTGAGGAAAACCCCGACACTGAGTAGGGTCACCCTGGAAACGGGTAGGAGCCGCCAGACGGGGACCTTGATTTGCCATGGAAACTGGTACCTGATTATTGATAGAAGAGTCAGGTGCAGACGAGGACCCAAGGAATCCATGCGGGTAGACAAGCTGCGTAGATAAGTCGTGATCTTGTCCTGTTGAACTCCCAAACGGGCCACCTCCTGGCACAGATCCGTGGTCGGAGTCTCTGGGATCCAGCGGGTTCCATGGCCGGAGCAATCTGTAACGAATGGAAGCGGAGGCAGAGGTGGTGAAGTTCACATTCGTATTTATTTTTTAATGTGGAACTTCGAGACCGCGGTCCGGGGGGCTCCGAAGGGGGCGTAACTAGTGAGCCCCGGGTACCCGTAGTAAGGCCCCTCGAACAGGACCAGAATGGAATACCCGGAGGACACAGGTGCTACCTCCAGTTAGACCCCGGACCGTGGCAGCTGTCCCAGAGGGACCAAAAGGGTAACAAGTATTTACAGAGTCCGTGGAAGTTCTTGACGGAGAAGGGTAAGGTCCTGGTCCAGAACGGATGGTAGAAGGCTGGCTTCAGTGACCTTGTCACGGTCCACGGGTACGGATGGCTGATGGCGGAACGGGATAAAACTTGCGCCAGTAATAGCCGAGATTGTCCAGATTAGCCAGATACGGGTTAGCAATGATCTGAGGAGACAAACAGTGATAAGCGAAGCACAGAGACTGCAGACGCAGCGCAGACAGATCAGGAACAGAACCGGATGTAGCAATGATAGAACACGTTGCTCCGGCACTCCCCTAATGGTGGAGTGACCAGATTTAGTACTGAGTGCGCAGCCATTGGTTAATTAGCTATTTCAAAAGATGCACGCTGCCCCTTTAAGAGAGACGGTGGGCGCGGCCTCGCGTCCTAACCCGTCTGTCTGGAGGCCTGCCAGCAGCGTGCCAGGAAGTGGAGGAGGACACAGGACGCCGAGAGCAGATGGGACAGGAGACCCCAGCCCGCGCGCAGACTGCGCAGAGGGACAGCCAGAAGGAACAGGTGAGTGAGGCGAGAAATGAGTGCAGAGCCAGCCGCTGGGAACCCCCGAGTGAACAACTAATGGCACAAGATGTATCATCTTGGAAAACCTATCACAAATCACCCAGATAACGGTCATTCTCTGAGAAACAGGGAGGTCGGAAATAAAATCCATAGAGATATGGGTCCATGGCTCTTGGGCACAGGCTAATGGCATAACAAACCACTAGAGCGAGAGCAAGGCTTGGAGCGAGAGCAAGTCCCACAGGACTGCACAAACTCCCTGACGTCACGAGACAAAGTAGGCCACCAAAAGCACCACTCACCAAGTCTCTGGTACCAAATAATCCGGGATGGCCAGCCAACGCGGAACAATGAATCTCAGACATCACACTCTTCTTCCACTGGTCTGGTACAAACAATTTCCCAATCAGGGCAGCGCTCAGGTTTATCCTCCTGACACCCTTCCAAGCCAGTCTCAAATTGGGCGAGATGGGGAAAGAACTACACCCTCTTTCAAAATAACAGCAGGATCAGATAACTCAGGAGAGTCCGCAAGGAAACTCCTCGAGAGGGCATCCGCCTTAACATTCTTAGTGCCAGGAAGAAATGAAACCACAAAATTAAAACGTGTGAAAAACAAGGCCCACCTGGCCTGTCTAGGATTAAGTCGCTTGGCTGATTCCAGATAAACCAGATTCTTATGGTCCGTGAGGATCACCACCTGATGTTTGGCTCCTTCCAGCCAATGTCTCCACTCTTCAAAAGGCCCACTTCATGGCCAATAACTCCCGATTACCCACATCATAATTACGTTCAGTTGGAGAAAATTTTCGAGAGAAAAAGCACAAGGGTTACTTTGAGGTCTCTGGATCTCTTTGGGACAAAACGGCACCTGCCCCAATTTCAGAGGCATCAACCTCCACCTGAATGGAGAGAAACATCAGGCTGCCGTAGAACAGGAGCAGAAGTGAATCTCTGCTTAAGTTCCTGAAACGCAGAGACTGCCTCAGGAGGCCAATTCACCACATCAGAACCCTTCTTGGTCAAATCAGTCAATGGTTTAACAATAACGGAGAAATTACCAATAAATTTACGATAAAAATTGGCAAAACCCAAGAATCTCTGAAGAGCCTTTAATGAAGTAGGTTGGACCCAATCACAGATGGCTTTAACCTTGACCGGGTCCATTTCAATAACAGAGGAGACAAAATGAATCCCAGAAATGAGATCCTCTGTACGCCAAAAAGACACTTTGATCCCTTCACATACAGGCATTCTCTCTCAAAATCTGGAACACAGTCCGAACATGTTTCACATGAGAGTCCCAGTCATTGGAAAAAATCAAGATATCATCCAAATAAACAATCAGAAATTATCCACAAAATCCCTGAAAATGTCATTCATGAAGGACTGGAAGACGGAAGGAGCATTAGTGAGTCCAAAGGGCATCACTAGGTACTCAAAATGCCCCTCTGGGGTAATTAAACGCCGTCTTCCATTCATCCCCGTGCTTAATGCGAATAAGGTTATACGCCCCCCTGAGGTCAAGCTTGGTAAACCAAGTAGCACTTTTCACCCTGGAAAACAGGTCAGAAATCAAGGGTAACGGATATTGAAATTTCACAGTGATATTAGTTCAAGAGACGATAATCAATACACGGCCTCAATGAACCATCCTTTTTGGCCACAAAGAAAAAACCAGCACCCAAGGGTGAAGAGGATGGTCTGATATGACCCTTCTCCAATGACTCCTTGATATAAGATCGCATAGCATCGTGTTCAGGTACAGACAAGTTAAAAAGGCGACCTTTAGGGAATTTACTACCAGGCACTAATTCAATAGCGCAATCGTAGCTCCTGTGAGGGGGCAAAGAAGCAGATTTACTTTCACTAAATACATCCGAAAAATCAGTCAAAAAGTCAGGAACATCCTTAGACTTGGGAGAAGCAGAAAAAACAGGAGTGTCGGCATTAACACATTGGCAGCCCCAACTGGTCACAGACACAGATTTCCAATCCAAAACAGGATTATGAGACTGTAACCAAGGGAAACCTAGTACAATAATGTCATGCAGATTATACAGCACCAGAAATTTGCAACTCTCCTGATGATCTGGTTCAACCCTCATTATCACCTGAGTAGAAAACTGGGGTTTATTCTAGTAGGGGAATAGACTTCCGCAGGGGTATCATGGGAAACCCACAATGTTTGGCAAAGTCAAAATCCATCAGGTTAATAGCTGCTCCTGAATCAACAAAAGCCTGAGCAGAAAATGTGGACAGGGAGCAAATCACGGTAACTGTTGTGAATGTGCTAGAAATGAATTCTGAGCAGAAGCTCCCTCTGGTGGTTACAAACAGTACTGAACTATTCAATGAAGATTGTGAAGATTGGCGATCAGGTGTTACTGACTGGTCTTATATAAGGGAGGTTCCCTCCCATCAGGGTTGCCGGTGATCAATTGTTCTGGTCTCAACTTTTGTTCCTGGTTCACTTTGGAGCTTGCTGTTTCGTGCCTGCATCTTCTGCTAACAGATAAGACATTTTCTTCTTTTAGTTTTTTGTGCTTGCTTTTTGCATTTTGTCCTGCACTTCTGTGGGGGTCTGCCTGGTCCCCTCCGGTGGCTTGTGCTCCTCTCAGTTTAGTTCAGCCAGTTGTTTGTTCATTTGCCTTTTTCAGTTTTTTCAGTGGCTGCGGTTTAGTTTTGTTACACCAGAGAACTAATTTAGGTTGTAGAGGTCGTGTGATCTCAGGTGTTTTTGCAATTAGTGTGTTGGTATTTTTTTAGGGTTTTTCGGATTGCAGTAAGTGACCTTCCTATCCTTTTCTGTCTAGGAAGATTTGGCCCCAACGTTTGCTCATACTATTTTCTGTCTGTGTCTTTTTTTCCTCTTGTCTAACCGCCATTACATGTTTGGGGGCTTCCTATGTTCTTTGGGGATCTGCTCCGGGGCAGATAGTTTTACTCTTTCTATCTTTAGGTGAAGTTAGCTTCTCAGGCTGTGACGAGGCGTCTAGGACCAACGTAGGTACGCTCCACGGCTGCCTTTAGTTGTGGTGGTTAGTCAGGGTACTGCAATCCAATAGATTCCAACCTCTCTGGTGTATTGCCTTTTTTGCCTGCTCTCCTCAGCTACCAAATCATAACAGTATCACCGGCCTAAAACTGATAATTATATGGTACTCACAGAAGGGAAAAATAGTGTGAAAGAAAGAAGATTGTCAGAGTTGTCAGAGATTTTTATTTTTTTTTCTTTCCCTCTGTATCTCTGGGTGCTGAGGAGGATTTTTTTTTCTCTCAATGGAGTTTGCACAGTTGTCTGGCCGTGTGGATCAGCTTGCCACTGAAGTTCGGAGTATTGCTACCTATCTTGCAGGGTTGCCTGTTGTGGAACCTAGGATTCTCATGCCAGATTTGTTTTTAGGGGATCGTTGTTTTTTGCCTTAAAATCTAAGTCCTCAGGGAACGCAGCACAGCAGGTTCAAATTGTCATCTCTCTCCTGCGCGGCGATCCTCAGGATTGGGCTTTTTCCCTGACAACTGGGGACCCTGTTTTGAGTAATGTTGATGCATTTTTTCAGGCTCTGGGGTTATTGTACGATGAGCCTAATGTCACTGATCAAGCTGAAAAAGCCTTGTTGGCATTAAATCAGGGGCTTGAGGACGCTGAGTTATACTGTCAGAGATTCCGAAGGTGGGCAGTCCTGACCAAATGGAATGACGATGCTTTGGCAACCCTTTTTCGGAAGGGTCTGTCAGAGAATGTAAAGGATGTTATGGTGGGATTCCCTATCCCCTCTGGTCTCAGTGATTCTATGTCATTAGCGATTCAAATTGACAGACGTTTGCGTGAGCGTAGAGGTATGCGTGGAATAGTGTTGCCTTGTGAACCAGCTTCTGAACCCTGCAGTGTGATAGAGTGGCTTCTGGGGCACAGCGTCATGAGTTTCGAAAACGCAATGGGTTATGTTTCTACTGTGGTGATGCCTCTCATGCTATTTCAGTCTGCCCTAAGCGGGAAGACGTTTTGCACGTTCAGTTGTATTGGGTAGTGTTCAGACTAAATTTTTGTTGACTGTTACCCTGATTTGCTCCTGTCCACATTTTCTGCTCAGGCTTTTGTTGATTCGGGAGCAGCTATTAACCTGATGGATTTTGATTTTGCTAAACGTTGTGGGTTTCC
Source organism: Oophaga sylvatica (assembly GCA_033576555.1). NCBI lineage: Eukaryota > Metazoa > Chordata > Amphibia > Anura > Dendrobatidae > Oophaga > Oophaga sylvatica. Next base: position 362,352,862 of record JARQOD010000005.1, read on the forward strand.
CTTGATACCCCTACGGAAGTCTATTCCCCTACTGGGGATCGATTCTACCCCTTTAGCTGAGAATAAACCCCAGTTCTCTACTCAGGTGATAATGAGGGTTGAACCTGATCATCAGGAGAGTTGCAAATTTTTGGTGCTGTATAATCTGCATGACATTATTGTACTGGGTTTCCCTTGGTTCAGTCTCATAATCCTGTTTTGGATTGGAATTCTGTGTCTGTAACCAGTTGGGGCTGCCAATGTGTTAATGCCAACACTCCTGTTTTTTCTGCCTCCCCCCAGGCTCAGGATGTTCCTGACTTTTTGACTGATTTTTCTGATGTGTTTAGCGAAAGTAAATCTGCATCCTTGCCCCCCCATAGGAGCTATGACTGCGCTATTGAATTAGTGCCTGGTAGTAAATTCCCTAAAGGTCGCCTTTTTAACTTGTCTGTACCTGAACATGACGCTATGCGGTCTTATATCAAGGAGTCATTGGATAAAGGTCATATCAGACCATCCTCTTCACCCTTGGGTGCCGGTTTTTTCTTTGTGGCCAAAAAGGATGGTTCATTAAGGCCGTGTATTGATTATCGTCTCTTGAACAATATCACTGTGAAATATCAATATCCGTTACCCTTGATTTCTGACCTGTTTTCCAGGGTGAAAAGTGCTACTTGGTTTACCAAGCTTGACCTCAGGGGGGCATATAACCTTATTCGCATTAAGCACGGGGATGAATGGAAGACGGCATTTAATACCCCAGAGGGGCATTTTGAGTACCTAGTGATGCCCTTTGGGCTCACTAATGCTCCTTCCGTCTTCCAGTCCTTCATGAATGACATTTTCAGGGATTTTGTGGATAAATTTCTGATTGTTTATTTGGATGATATCTTGATTTTTTCCAATGATTGGGACTCTCATGTGAAACATGTTCGGACTGTGTTCCAGATTTTGAGAGAGAATGCTCTGTATGTGAAGGGATCAAAGTGTCTTTTTGGCGTACAGAGGATCTCATTTCTGGGATTCATTTTGTCCCCATCTGTTATTGAAATGGACCCGGTCAAGGTTCAGGCCATCTGTGATTGGGTCCAACCTACTTCATTAAAGGCTCTTCAGAGATTCTTGGGTTTTGCCAATTTTTATCGTAAATTTATTGGTAATTTCTCTGTTATTGTTAAACCATTGAACTGATTTGACCAAGAAGGGTTCTGATGTGGTGAATTGGCCTCCTGAGGCAGTTTCTGCGTTTCAGGAACTTAAGCAGAGATTCACTTCTGCTCCTGTTCTACGGCAGCCTGATGTTTCTCTGCCATTTCAGGTGGAGGTTGATGCCTCTGAAATTGGAGCAGGTGCCGTTTTGTCCCAAAGAGATCCAGAGACCTCTAAAAGTAACCCTTGTGCCTTTTTCTCTCGAAAGTTTTCTCCAACTGAACGTAATTATGACGTGGGTAATCGGGAGTTATTGGCCATGAAGTGGGCTTTTGAAGAGTGGAGACATTGGCTGGAGGGAGCCAAACATCAGGTGGTGGTCCTCACGGACCATAAGAATCTGGTTTATCTGGAATCAGCCAAGCGACTTAATCCTAGACAGGCCAAGTGGGCCTTGTTTTTCACACGTTTTAATTTTGTGGTTTCCTTTCTTCCTGGCACTAAGAAGTTAAAGCGGATGCCCTCTCGAGGAGTTTCCTTGCTGACTCTCCCGAGTTATCTGATCCTACTGTTAATTTGAAAGAGGGTGTAGTTCTTTCCGCCATCTCGCCCAATTTGAGACTGGCTCTGGAAGGGTGTCAGGAGGATAAACCCGAACTCTGCCCTATTGGGAAATTGTTTGTCCCAGACTGGTGGAAAAAGTGTGTGTGTCTGAGATTCATTGTTACGCATTGGCCGGTCATCCCGGAATTTTTGGTACCAGAGACTTGGTTAGTCGGTCCTTTTGGTGGCCTACTTTGTCTCGTGACGTCAGGGAATTTGTGCAGTCCTGCGGGACTTGCTCTCGCTCCAAGCCTTGCTCTCGCCCTAGTGGTTTGTTGATGCCATTGCCTGTGCCCAAGAGACCATGGACCCATATCTCTATGGATTTCATTTCCGACCTCCCTGTTTCTCAGAGAATGACCGTTATCTGGGTGATTTGTGATAGGTTTTCCAAAATTATACATCTTGTGCCATTACCTAAGTTGCCTTCCTCCTCCGAATTGGTGCCTTTGTTCCTTCAGCACGTGGTTCGGTTACACGGTATTCCTGAGAACATTGTGTCTGACAGAGGAGTCCAGTTTGTTTCCAGATTTTGGAGGACTTTTTGTTCTAAACTTGGTGTTCAATTGTCTTTCTCCTCAGCTTTTCATCCTCAGACCAGTGTACAAACTGAGAGAACAAACCAGACATTGGAGACTTATCTGAGATGCTTTGTGTCTGCTGATCAGGATGACTGGGTCTCTTTTTTGCCTTTGGCTGAGTTTGTCTTAATAATAGGGCTAGCTCTGCAACTTTGATGTCTCCATTTTTCTGCAATTTTGGGTTTCACCCTCGATTTTCTTCAGGACAGACGGAGGCTTCTGTCTGTCCAGGTGTTGACTCTGTTGTGGAGCGTATGCAGCAGATTTGGGACCAGGTAGTGGAGAGGTTGTCCCTCTCTCAGGAGAGGGCCCAGCGGTTTGCCAACCGGCATAGGACTGATGGTCCTCGGTTTGAAGTGGGGGGACTTGGTCTGGTTGTCCTCAAGAATATCCCCATGAGAGTTGCATCTCCTAAGTTTAAGCCTAGGTTCATTGGACCTTATAAGATCATGGAGATTCTTAATCCTGTTTCTTTCGTTTACTTCTTCCAGGGACATTTAAGATCCATAACGTGACCCACAAGTCCTTATTGAAGAGGTTTTCGAGCCAGTGGTTCCTATGGCTGTGCCTTCTGACCTGTTTTGGTTGAGGGCAATCTGGAGTATGTGATTGAGAAAATATTGGATTCTCGTTTTTCTAGATGGAAACTCCAGTATTTGGTTAAGTGGAGAGGTTATGGTCAGGAGGACAATTCTTGGGTGTTTGCTTCGGACATCCATGCTAGAAGACTCATCTGTGCGTATCACAGAGCTCATCCTGACCGACCTGGTTGCCCAAATGAGGGTTCGGTGACCCCTCCTCAAGGGGGGGGTACTGTTGTGAATGTGCTAGAAATGAATTCTGAGCAGAAGCTCCCTCTGGTGGTTACAAACAGTACTGAACTATTCAATGAAGATTGTGAAGATTGGCGATCAGGTGTTACTGACTGGTCTTATATAAGAGAGGTTCCCTCCCATCAGGGTTGCCGGTGATCAATTGTTCTGGTCTCAACTTTTGTTCCTGGTTCACTTTGGAGCTTGCTGTTTCGTGCCTGCATCTTCTGCTAACAGATAAGACATTTTCTTCTTTTAGTTTTTTGTGCTTGCTTTTTGCATTTTGTCCTGCACTTCTGTGGGGGTCTGCCTGGTCCCCTCCGGGGGCTTGTGCTCCTCTCAGTTTAGTTCAGCCAGTTGTTTGTTCATTTGCCTTTTTCAGTTTTTTCAGTGGCTGCGGTTTAGTTTTGTTACGCCAGAGAACTAATTTAGGTTGTAGAGGTCGTGTGATCTCAGGTGTTTTTGCAATTAGTGTGTTGGTATTTTTTTAGGGTTTTTCGGATTGCAGTAAGTGACCTTCCTATCCTTTTCTGTCTAGGAAGATTTGGCCCCAACGTTTGCTCATACTATTTTCTGTCTGTGTCTGTATTTTCTCTTGTCTAACCGCCATTACATGTTTGGGGGCTTCCTATGTTCTTTGGGGATCTGCTCCGGGACAGATAGTTTTCCTCTTTCTATCTTTAGGTGAAGTTAGCTTCTCAGGCTGTGACGAGGCGTCTAGGACCAACGTAGGTACGCTCCACGGCTGCCTTTAGTTGTGGTGGTTAGTCAGGGTACTGCAATCCAATAGATTCCAACCTCTCTGGTGTATTGCCTTTTTTGCCTGCTCTCCTCAGCTACCAAATCATAACAGGTAACAGTCAACAGAAATTTAGTCTGAACACTACCCAAGACAACTGAGCGTGCAAAACGTCTTCCCCGCTTAGGGCAGACTGAAATAGAATGAGAGGCATCACCACAGTAGAAACATAACCCATTGTGCTTTCGAAACTTATGACGCTGAGCCCCAGAAGTCACTCTATCACACTGCATGGGCTCAGAAGCTGGCTCACAAGGCAACACTATCTCACGCATACCTCTGCGCTCACGCAAACGTCTGTCAATTTGAATAGCCAATGACATAGAATCATTGAGACCTGAGGGGACAGGGAATCCCACCATAACATCCTTTACATTCTCTGACAGCCCCTTCCGAAAAAGGGCTGCCAAAGCATCATCATTCCATTTGGTCAGGACTGCCCACTTTCGGAATTTCTGACAGTACAACTCAGCGTCTTCAAGACCCTGATTTAATGCCATCAAGGTTTTTTCAGCTTGATCAGTGACATTAGGTTCATCATACAATAACCCCAGAGCCATCAAAAATGCATCAATATCATTCAAAACAGGATCCCCAGGTGTCAGGGAAAAAGCCCAATCCTGAGGATCGCCGCGCAGGAGAGAGATGACAATTTGAACCTGCTATGCTGCGTTACCTGAAGACTTAGGCTTTAAGGCAAAAAACAACTTACAGTTATTTTTGAAATTCAGAAATTTAGCCCGATCCCCCAAAAACAAATCTGGGATGGGAATCCTAGGTTCCACAACCGGCAACCCAGCAAGTTAGTTAGCAATACTCCGAACCTCAGTGGCAAGCTGATCCACACAGTCAGACAACTGTGCAAACTCCATTGAGAGAAAAAAAAATCCTCCTCAGCACCCAGAGAAAAAGAGGGAAAAAATGCAACAGACAGAAAAAAAAAATCTCTGACAACTCTGACAACTTTTTTCTTTCCACACTTTTTTTTCCCTTCTGTGAGTACCATATAATTTTCAGTTATGGCCGGTGATACTGTTATGTTTCGGTAGCTGAGGAGGACAGGAACAACAGCAGGGCAGCCGAACACCTGAGATGTTGGTAACTGATGGGTTGCAGGTTCCTAAACTAACGACACAACTAGAGGTAGCCGTGGAGCGTTCCTACGTTGATCCTAGACGCCTCGTCACAGCCTGAGAGATAACTACACCTAAAGGCAGAAAGATGAAAGCTATCTGCCCCGGAGCAGATCCCCAAAGAAAATAGGAAGCCCCCAAACATATAATGGCGGTTAGACAAGATGAAAATACATATGAAAATACAAACAAGATGAAAATACAAACATAGGCAGAAAATAGACTGAGCAAACACTGGGGCCACAAGCTGACTAAATAGGATAGGACAGGAGAGATTACTTTCTGCAACCCAGAAAACCCTACAAAAATCCAACAATTCTGATTACAAAAATACTGAGATCACACGATCTCGCCACCCACTAAATCAGATCTCAGTGTGAAAAAAAACCAAGCCGCAGCCGCTGAAAAAACAGGAAAAAGCAAATGAGCAAATAACAGTGGCTGCAGAAAAACTGTGAGGAGCTCAGGCCCCAGGAGGGGACCTGGCTGACCTCCACAAAAGTGCAGAAAACAATGCAAAAAGCAAGCACAAAAAGAAAAGCAAAAAATATCTTATCTGAAAGCAGGAGATGCAGGCAGGACTCCAGCAAACTTCCAAATGAACCAGGAACCACAATTGAGACAAGAACAATTGATCACCGGCAACCATCATGGGAGGGAACCTCCCTTATATCAGACCAGTCCGTGATTCCAGATTGCCACTCCTCGCTGAAAGGTTCAGTACTGTCTGTAACCACCAGAGGGAGCCTCTGCTCAGAAACCATCTCTAGAACATTCATAACAATCCCCCATAGCCAGCATAATCCACCATAGGCAGCATAGTCCCCCATAGGCAGCATAATCCCCCATAGCCAGCATAATCCCCCTTAGCCAGCATAATCCACCATAGGCAGAATAGTCCCCATAGCCAGCATAATCCCCCTTAGCCAGCATAATCCCCATAGGCAGCATAATCCCCATAGCCAGCATAATCCCCCAATAGCCAGCATAATCCCCCAATAGCCAGCATAATCCCCCATAGCCAGCATAATCCCCCAATAACCAGCATAATCCCCCATAGGCAGCATAATCCCCCAATAGCCAGCATATTCCCCCAATAGCCAGCATTATCCCCCATAGCCAGCATAATCCTCCAATAGCCAGCATAATCCCCCATAGGCAGCATAATCCCACAATAGCCAGCATAATCTCCCACAGGCCGGGCCCAGCGTAAAAAAAAAAATGCCAGTACTCACCTATCTCCCCCGCTGCTCTTAAGAAGCACGCGCTGGACTCCATCTTCTCCTGGCACAGGTGGCGTGACGTCATCAGGGCGCGCAGGCGGCGTGATGACGATCACGTCGCCTGTGCTGCATATGGAAGGCCGCCCGCCCGCGATTAAAGGGCCGCTGGCACTGAACTGTCAGTTCAATGTCGGCGGGGCCGACGGGCCGGTTCTTTCACTGTGCGCCCCTGCTTCTGGGGGGGGCAGCTGCCCCACGGTGGGTACGCCCTTGGGACAGACCCCGGGATAGACCCCAGGACTGACCCAGGCACAGACTCCAGGATAGACCCAAGCACAGACCCCAGCACTGACCCCGGGATAGACCCCAGCACGGACCCCAGCACTGACTAATGCAGAAAGGACAAACAATATGAGATATTAGAGAGTAACAGGTCAGAAGTAGTGAGCGGCCTGTGCACCCCAGGATAGACCCCACAACGGACCCCGGCACAGACTAATGCAGAAAGGACAAACAATATGAGATATTAGAGAGTAACAGGTCAGAAGTAGTGAGCGGCCTGTGCACCCCAGGATAGACCCCACAACGGACCCCGGCACAGACTAATGCAGAAAGGACAAACAGTAAGAGATATTAGAGAGTAACAGGTCAGTAGTAGGGAGCGGCCTGTGCACCTCGGGATAGACCCCAGCACAGACTTCAGGATAAGACCCAAGCACTGACCCCGGCATGGACCCTGGCACTGACTAATGCAGAAAATACAAACAACATACCTCCCAACTTTTGAAGATGGGAAAGAGGGACAAAGGCTGCAGCGTGCATAGTGCGCCGCAGCCAATTTTAGGCTATGCCCCCGACCACACCCATTTCACAACTAGTTACACCCATGTCCACGCCCCATGCTGATCACACTGACTGGTACTGTGGGCACAGTGGCTGGCATTATGGGCACAATGGCTGGTACTGTGGGCACACTAACTGGTACAGAGAAAAAGAAAGAAAGAACAGAGAGAGAGAAAGAAAGAACAGAGAGAAAGAAAGAAAGGGTAAAGAAAGAGAGAACAGGGAGAGAAAGAAAGAAACAAAGAAAGGGAAAGAAAAACAGAGAGAGAGATAAAGAAAGAAACAAAGAAAGGGGACAGAAAAAAAGAACAGAGAGAGAGAAAAAAAGAACGAGGGGAAAGAAAGAAAAAACAGAGAGAGAAATAAACAGAGAGAAAGAAAGAAACAGAGATAGAAAGAAAGAGGGGACAGAAAGAACAAAGAGAGAAAGAAAGATTAGAGCAGAAGAAAGATTAGATAGAAAGGAAGAGGGGAAAGAAAGAAAGAAAGGAAGAAAAAACAGAGAAAGAAAGAAAGAGGGGAAAGAAAGAAAGAACAGAGAGAGAAAGAAAGAAAGAGGGGAAAGAAAGAACAGAGAGAGAGAAAGATGGGAAAGAAAGGACAGAGAGAGAAAGAAAGAACAGAGAGAGAAAGAAAGAAAGAACAGAGAAAAAAGGAAGAACAGAGAGAGAGAAAGAACAGAGAGAGAAAGAAACAAAGAAAGGGGAAAGAAACAAAGAACAGAGAGAGAGAAAGAAAAAGAAAGAACAGAGAGAAAGAAAGAGGGGACAGAAAAAAGAACAGAGAGAGAGAGAAAAAAAGAAAGTGGAAAGAAAGAACAGAGAGGGAAAGAGAAAGAAAGGGGAAATAAAGAACATAGAGGGAGAGAGAAAGAAAGAGGGGAAAGAACAGAAAGAAAGAAAGAGGGGAAAGAAAGTGCAGAGAGAGAAAGAAAGAGGGGAAAGAAAGAAAGAACAAAGAGAAAGAAGGAAAAAGAACAGAGAGAGAAAGAAAGAGTGGACAGAAAAAAGAACAGAGAGAAAAAAAGAAAGAGGGGAAAGAAAGAAAGAACAGAGAGGGAGAGAGAAAGAAAGAGGGGAAAGAAAGAACAGAGAGAAAGAAAGAAATAAAGAAAGAAAGAGGGAAAGAAAGAACAGAGAGATAGAGAGAAAGAAAGATGGGAAAGAAAGAACAGAGAGAGAAAGAAAGATGGGAAAGAAAGAACACAGAGTGAAAGAACAGAAAGAAAGAAAAGGGAGAGAACAGAGAGAGAAAGAAAGAACAGAGAGAAAAAGGAAGACCAGAGAGAGGGAGAAAGAACAGAGAGAGAAAGAAATGGGGAAAGAAAGAACAGAGAGAGAAAGAAAGAGGGTAAAGAAAGAACAGAGAGAAAGAAAGAAAAAGAACAGAGAGAAAGGAAGAACAGAGAGAGAGAAAGATGGGAAAGAAAGAGAACAGAGAGGGAAAGAAAGAACAGAGAGAAAGAAGGAAAAAGAACAGAGAGAGAAAAAGAGTGGAAAGAAAAAAGAACAGAGAGAGAAAAAAAGAAAGGGGAAAGAAAGAAAGAATAGAGAGGGAGAGAGAACGAAATAAGGGAAAAAGAAAGAAAGAAAGAAAGAAAGAGGGAAAGAAAGAACAGAGATAAAGATAGGAAAGAAACAACAGAAAGAGAAAGAAAGATGGGAAAAAAAGAACAGAGAGAAAGAAAGAAAGAAAGAAAGGGGAAAGAGAACAGAGAGAGAAAGAAAGAACACAGAGAAAAAGGAAGAACAGAGAGAGAGAGAAAGAAAGAACAGAGAGAGAGTAAGAACAGAGAGAGAGAAAGAAAGAGGGGAAAGAAAGAGAAAGAAAGAAAGAGGGGAAAGAAAGCGGAAAAAGAACAGAGAGATAGAAAGAAAGAGGGGAAAGAAAGAAAAAGAACAGAGAGAAAGAAAGATGGGAAAGAAAGAACAGAGAGAGGAAGAAAGAACAGAGAGAGAGAACGAAAGATGGGAAAGAAAGAGAACAGAGAGAGAAAGAAATAGGGGAAAGAAAAAGAACAGAGAGAGAAAGAACAGAGAGAGAAAGAAATAAAGATTCTATATACTATAGCAGCCCGGCTCCCATTGTAATGCCCACCTGAGCCTCCCGATACAGGACATGATCCGCTCACATGGCCGACTTTCCTGATTCCTAGGCTATCCCGCTGTCCGCGCTGTCAGAGGAGGACACGGTGATGGATCTGAAGCATTCCCTGAAGTGCCTTCATGGTTCGGTCACAATCTCCTCCCGAAATTACCTAATTTCCGGTCAGCTTCCAGCACATCACTTCCGGTGGAACATCACGTGCGAGTTTTAAAGTGCTCCTAGGGGCTCTGCTGTGTACACCTGTGTCCACGGGAAAAGTAAGCTCCTGGCCAGGACAGCGGGGCAGACTCTCAAAATCGGGACTGTCCCGCTGGATCTGGGACAGTTGGGAGGTATGAATGCTCCCCACCATACACCTTGTACACGCACGGCTCTGCACACCTCATACACACACGGTTCTGCTTTGTATGCCTCGTACACACATGGCTCCACTCAGTACACACATGGCTCCACTCCGTACACCTCACGCACACGGCTCCGCTCTGTGCACATGCGGCTCCACTCAGTACACACATGGCTCCACTCTGTAAACCTCGTACACATGCAGCTCTGCTCCGTACACCTTGAACACACGCAGCCACGCTCTGTACACCTTGTACACACATGGCTCCACTCCGTAAACCTTGTACACATGCGGCTTTGCACCATACACCTCGTACAAATGCGGTTCCGTTCCGTACACCCCGTACACACACGACTCTGCTCCATTCCGTACACACACGGCTCAAGCACGGAGCCTCTTTCTTCTTTTTTTGTAGATATATATATCCATCCATCTATAGATAGATCTATCCATCCATCTATAGCTATATCTGTGTAAACAGTATTCTTCAATGGAGTAGCAAAATAAGAGGTTGGACAAAGAAATGACGTCACAATTCTTTTTTTTGTTAAAGGGAATCTGTCACCCCATTTTAGCCATATCAGCTAAAGATATGACTGAATAGTGCGTCCCATAAGCAAGCTATCAGTATGTAGCTTACCCCGTTTTGATAGCAAAATACCTTTGTAAAGTCCGGATTCTTCTCTGTAAATCAGGGCTGTCCGGTCCGGAGGGCGGCGTTTTCTTTCTTCTCCCCCCCGCTCCTCTGCATCTCTTGCGTAGGCCGTCTGTGAATCGCACAGACGGCGTTCTGCTTCCCGCGATAGCGCTTTTCACATTCCCCCCGCGCATGCGCAGTGTGCTTTGCCCAACAGTGGGCAAAGCATAAAATCATTACAGCGCATGTGCAACTATTGTCATTCACTTTCCTTGCCCCGGAAGTCGTCCAAATCAAGCAGTCATTTCCAGGGCAAGAAAAGAGTAGCGCATGGCTGTAATGATTCTATGCTTTGCCCACTGTTGGGCAAAGCACACTGCGCATGCGCGGGGGGAACGTGAAAAGCGCAATCGCGGGAAGCAGAACGCCGTCTGTGCAATTCACAGACGGCCTACGCAAGAGATGCAGAGGAGCGGGGGGGAAGAAGAGAGAAAACGCCGCCTCGGACCAGACAGCCCTGATTTACAGAAAAGAATCCGGACTTTACAAAGGTATTTTGCTATCAAAACGGGGGTATCTGAGATAAGCTACATACCGATAGCTTGCTTATGGGACGCACTATTCAGTCATATCTTTAGCTGATATGGCTAAAATGGGGTGACAGATTCCCTTTAAATCATAGATCTTTATTTAGCTTACAAAAATGCATACAAATCCACATGAAAATCCGCATAAAATCCGTGCGGATTTTTACCTGCGTTTTCTGCCAAGGGATGCAGATTCTGCGCAGAAAATTCTGCAGGCAAATCTGCAACGTGTGCACGTACTCTTACAGTGAGGGACAGGACTGAGAACAGTGGGAAAGTAGGACTATTGGCAATAAGAGCCGGACTGCCCATCACTGGCAGATACACATCCTCCTAGGAAAAGAACAAAACACGACACTGGTGACAGGTGTCGTCACTGTGGGCCTACACGGACACCTAACAGGTGGCAGGCTCCTGAGCATGCTCACACACACCTAGCTCCCACAGCCAATACGTACACTATCCTCCCACAGGAAATCCCTCGCCACTCCCCCTCCTTGGCTCAATGGTTTCTTCCTCTCTTTAATAGCCTATACCAGGGTCTCCTAATAGAATAATTAGCGGGGGAGACCTTTCCTGCTCCCGCCCCTCCCGGAGCCCAGCTGCCCCCTGCCGGGGACTCATCGCCACTGTGTGTGCAGTGCCCGGAGCTGGGCGATGATTCATCAGCACTGGGAGCCGGGGATGCTGCGCACTGAGCCCTCCTCTCCAGGGGCTGGGACAGCATTACCCTGGGCTAGCCGCCTCTGCTGCTCGGCATCATCATCATCATCATCATCAGCCCTTCAGTAAACATGGAAGACATTCTGAGAAAGCTGCAGAAGGAAGCCACTGGCAACAAGCACAGGGCGATCAAGGATACGTGTGTCCAGGCCATCGGTGAGTGCACCTGCCCCGGTGTATGTGGGGATCATGGCTGTGGCAGATGATGGCTGCCTGCCTGCAGTCACTTCTGTTCTCATGACAGCTTGTCAGGTGGATGCCACCTAATGACAGGTGTCCGGGTGGCGGGATGGAGCAGATCCTGGCCAGGGGGCTGCCAGCCTCACATCTGCCATGTACATGCTAAACTTTCTACATGGCACAGTGCGGGCACAGATCTGACTGCTGTGGGCCAGCGACAGTGCGGTACCAATCAGCAAGCGGCAACGATGAGGAATCCTGGGGCCATGCACAGTCTACATATATGATTATAGAAGCGGCCGGCTACTCACTACCCACCATTGCCTAGTAAGCCTGGCTGCCCACCAGAAGCCCCCTGATGGTAAGTGAGCGGCCGGCTACTCACTGCCCACCATTGCCTAGTAAGTCTGGCTGCCCACCAGAAGCCCCCTGATGGTTAGTGAGCGGCTGGCTGCTCACTGCCCACCATTGCCTTGTAAGCCTGGCTGCCCACCAGAAGCCCCCTGATGGTTAGTGAGCGGCCGGCTACTCACTGCCCACCATTGCCTAGTAAGTCTGGCTGCCCACCAGAAGCCCCCTGATGGTAAGTGAGCGGCCGGCTACTCACTGCCCACCATTGCCTAGTAAGTCTGGCTGCCCACCAGAAGCCCCCTGATGGTAAGTGAGCGGCCGGCTACTCACTGCCCACCATTGCCTAGTAAGTCTGGCTGCCCACCAGAAGCCCCCTGATGGTAAGTGAGCGGCCGGCTACTCACTGCCCACCATTGCCTAGTAAGCCTGGCTGCCCACCAGAAGCCCCCTGATGGTAGTGAGCGGCCGGCTACTCACTGCCCACCATTGCCTAGTAAGTCTGGCTGCCCACCAGAAGCCCCCTGATGGTTAGTGAGCGGCTGGCTGCTCACTGCCCACCATTGCCTGTAAGCCTGGCTGCCCACCAGAAGCCCCCTGATGGTTAGTGAGCGGCCGGCTACTCACTGCCCACCATTGCCTAGTAAGTCTGGCTGCCCACCAGAAGCCCCCTGATGGTTAGTGAGCGGCCGGCTACTCACTGCCCACCATTGCCTAGTAAGTCTGGCTGCCCACCAGAAGCCCCCTGATGGTAGTGAGCGGCCGGCTACTCACTGCCCACCATTGCCTAGTAAGTCTGGCTGCCCACCAGAAGCCCCCTGATGGTAGTGAGCGGCCGGCTACTCACTGCCCACCATTGCCTAGTAAGTCTGGCTGCCCACCAGAAGCCCCCTGATGGTTAGTGAGTGGCCGGCTACTCACTGCCCACCATTGCCTAGTAAGCCTGGCTGCCCACCAGAAGCCCCCTGATGGTTAGTGAGCGGCCGGCTACTCACTGCCCACCATTGCCTAGTAAGTCTGGCTGCCCACCAGAAGCCCCCTGATGGTTAGTGAGCCGCCGGCTACTCACTGCCCACCATTGCCTAGTAAGCCTGGCTGCCGCCAGAAGCCCCCTGATGGTTAGTGAGTGGCCGGCTGCTCACTGCCCACCATTGCCTTGTAAGCCTGGCTGCCCACCAGAAGCCCCCTGATGGTTAGTGAGCCGCCGGCTACTCACTGCCCACCATTGCCTAGTAAGTCTGGCTGCCCACCAGAAGCCCGCTGATGGTTAGTGAGCGGCTGGCTGCTCACTGCCCACCATTGCCTAGTAAGTCTGGCTGCCCACCAGAAGCCCCCTGATGGTAAGTGAGCGGCCGGCTACTCACTGCCCACCATTGCCTAGTAAGTCTGGCTGCCCACCAGAAGCCCCCTGATGGTTAGTGAGTGGCCGGCTACTCACTGCCCACCATTGCCTAGTAAGTCTGGCTGCCCACCAGAAGCCCCTGATGGTTAGTGAGCCGCCGGCTACTCACTGCCCACCATTGCCTAGTAAGCCTGGCTGCCGCCAGAAGCCCCCTGATGGTTAGTGAGTGGCCGGCTGCTCACTGCCCACCATTGCCTTGTAAGCCTGGCTGCCCACCAGAAGCCCCCTGATGGTTAGTGAGCGGCTGGCTGCTCACTGCCCACCATTGCCTAGTAAGTCTGGCTGCCCACCAGAAGCCCCCTGATGGTAAGTGAGCGGCCGGCTACTCACTGCCCACCATTGCCTAGTAAGTCTGGCTGCCCACCAGAAGCCCCTGATGGTTAGTGAGTGGCCGGCTACTCACTGCCCACCATTGCCTAGTAAGTCTGGCTGCCCACCAGAAGCCCCCTGATGGTTAGTGAGCCGCGGGTACTCACTGCCCACCATTGCCTGTAAGCCTGGCTGCCGCCAGAAGCCCCCTGATAGTTAGTGAGTGGCCGGCTGCTCACTGCCCACCATTGCCTTGTAAGCCTGGCTGCCCACCAGAAGCCCCTGATGGTTAGTGAGCGGCTGGCTGCTCACTGCCCACCATTGCCTAGTAAGTCTGGCTGCCCACCAGAAGCCCCCTGATGGTAAGTGAGCGGCCGGCTACTCACTGCCCACCATTGCCTAGTAAGTCTGGCTGCCCACCAGAAGCCCCTGATGGTTAGTGAGCGGCCGGCTACTCACTGCCCACCATTGCCTAGTAAGTCTGGCTGCCACCAGAAGCCCCCTGATGGTTAGTGAGTGGCCGGCTGCTCACTGCCCACCATTGCCTTGTAAGCCTGGCTGCCCACCAGAAGCCCCCTGACGGTTAGTGAGCGGCCGGCTACTCACTACCCACCATTGCCTAGTAAGTCTGGCTGCCCACCAGAAGCCCCCTGATGGTTAGTGAGCCGCCGGCTACTCACTGCCCACCATTGCCTAGTAAGCCTGGCTGCCGCCAGAAGCCCCCTGATAGTTAGTGAGTGGCCGGCTGCTCACTGCCCACCATTGCCTTGTAAGCCTGGCTGCCCACCAGAAGCCCCTGATGTTAGTGAGCGCTGGCTGCTCACTGCCACCATTGCCTAGTAAGTCTGGCTGCCCACCAGAAGCCCCTGATGGTAAGTGAGCGGCGGTACTCACTGCCCACATTGCCTAGTAAGTCTGGCTGCCCACCAGAAGCCCCTGATGGTTAGTGAGCGGCCGGCTACTCACTGCCCACCATTGCCTAGTAAGTCTGGCTGCCACCAGAAGCCCCCTGATGGTTAGTGAGTGGCCGGCTGCTCACTGCCCACCATTGCCTTGTAAGCCTGGCTGCCACCAGAAGCCCCCTGACGGTTAGTGAGCGCGCTATCACTACCCACCATTGCCTAGTAAGTCTGGCTGCCCACCAGAAGCCCCCTGATGGTTAGTGAGCCGCCGGCTACTCACTGCCCACCATTGCCTAGTAAGCCTGGCTGCCGCCAGAAGCCCCCTGATAGTTAGTGAGTGGCCGGCTGCTCACTGCCCACCATTGCCTTGTAAGCCTGGCTGCCCACCAGAAGCCCCCTGATGGTTAGTGAGCGGCTGGCTGCTCACTGCCCACCATTGCCTAGTAAGTCTGGCTGCCCACCAGAAGCCCCTGATGGTAAGTGAGCGGCCGGCTACTCACTGCCCACCATTGCCTAGTAAGTCTGGTGCCCACCAGAAGCCCCCTGATGGTTAGTGAGCGGCCGGCTACTCACTGCCCACTTGCCTAGTAAGCCTGGCTGCCCACCAGAAGCCCCTGATGGTTAGTGAGTGGCCGGCTGCTCACTGCCCACCATTGCCTTGTAAGCCTGGCTGCCCACCAGAAGCCCCCTGACGGTTAGTGAGCGGCCGGCTACTCACTACCCACCATTGCCTAGTAAGTCTGGCTGCCCACCAGAAGCCCCCTGTTTGTGGCAGCCTGTGGTCTTCCTACTTCCTACATTCATAAGGCCTCTTTCACACTTCAGTCGTTTGGCGTCAGTTAAAATCCGCCGAAGTGTGAAAAATGCGGATCTGCCAGAAAAGTGCAAAAACGGATGCAGGAGAGAGAGAGAGAGAGAGACCCCGGACAGTGTTCTCAGCATTTTCTATGGCAGGAACGGATCCGCTGGCGGATTCCCTCAACAACGGATGGCAGCGGATCCGCCACCCATAGGCGCCCATTATACAAAATGGCGGATCCGTCAGAGTCCGCCATTTTGACGCACACAAAAAACGTTGCATTGAACGTTTTTTGAAAAAGGCGGACGCCAAATTTATGGCGGATCCGTCAAAAAACGGATCAAACGGACGACCATCCGTCAAAATCCATCACTAATGCAAGTCAATCGGAAAAAAAGCGGATCCGCCAAAAAAATGGCGGATCCGTTTTTTTCCCACTTTGGCGGATTTTGACTGACGTCGCACGACTGAAGTGTGAAAGAGGCCTAAAGCTTTTTCCACATCGTCAGGTGGTTGTTATGGAAACCGCTGACATTTCGGTGTCACTGACTTCTTATGACGTGGTGCAGATATTTGAGAATCTGTGATCAGTTTCCGCACTGTCGCTGCCATTCACTAGTCCTTGTGGCTTTCTGGCCTGTACAGTACCTATAAGATCAGTATTGTGTGCCCATAGAGATAAACGCGGGTATGAGGGCCGCCATGCACATTAGAAGCCCCCTTTGTATGGACCAGAAAACTACCTACTAAATGAGAAGGTCCGTATCTCTGGAAGAATATGGGGGTTAAAAAAAAACCCCAGGGAATAGCGGGATAACATAGGAGCAACAACTGCTCACTTATGACCTGGTGACAGACCCCCTATAGATGGGGCACAAAATACTCATGCTTCCAGACTGCCATAGATAAGTTGCCTTTGTGCGCCATAATGCTCCCGGTCATGTGCATGACGTCTCCATCCATAATCCAGAGCAAATTCAGACTGTGTATTATTAATCCTGAGTTCACCCCAGAATAAACCCCTAACATCTGTGTCTGTAAGCGCCATTACTACTTCTGGGGAAAGAACGTCGATCCTGTCATAGATGTCCTACACAGAGGGCCACCATGAGTCATTACTCTCTGGTCTGTATGTTACGTGGAGGGAAGCTTGGGCTGAATTCACACGGATGGCAATACCTGGCCAGACTGGTGGGTGTACTTGTACTCAGCCGAGCCATATGCCGCGATACCAGCAAGGGCCACGTTCGGCTTTGGGCTTTGACCACTAAAGTCATTATATTGGTTGCCCCCTTTAAGAAAATTTTCTTTCACAGACTGTGATGGCAACAAACAAAACAGACTGAGTATTATGTACCCTCCCCAGATCCAGCGCGGGCTCTCCACCGCTGTCCCGGTCTTTGACGTCACCTCGATAGCACTGCAGCCAATCGGTGAGCTTAGCTTCTCGTCCTTTGCAAATGGCATGAGCCACTGAGGCCACTGATTAGCTGCAGTGCTGTCAATGTGAAGCAGGTGCTGCAGACAAACAACAGAGACCTTTTGAGGTTAAAGTGATATTCCCATCTCCAACATCCTATCCCAATATATAGTAGGTATAATAATATTAGCAAATATCTCCAATTAGGAATGTAGTATAGTTCTTCTGATTCACTATGTCGCTTAGTGCATTGCAGTAGCTTAGGTATCCATGGTTACAACCACTAGCAACGAACTAACGAGCTGTCACATCCACTCATATAGTAACTATGGACACCTAAGCTACTGCAATGCCCTGCACGTAAAGTAAACGGCATAGCTAATCAGAAGAACTATACTTCATTTCTAATTGAAGGTATTTGCTAACATTATTATTACATATTGGGGTAGGGTCTTAGTGATGAGGAATACCCTTTTAAGTTCCCACTTGGGTTTCTGATGCTGCGACTTACTTTTCCAGCAAAGTGGATGGGATTAATAGAAACCGTATGCCCATTGTGCTTTTTTTTTTTAACGATCTGTAACCTGACCTGCGGTGCTTGTTTAAAATTTGCAACATGTCATTTTCTCTTGCGAGTACATGGAGTGTAAGGGTATGTGCACACGTTGCGGATTTTAGACGTGGAAACGCATCAAATCCACGGTGTAGTGCACAACCAGTGTAAATCTATGGGAAATGGAAATTTGTTGTCCACATGCTGCGGAAAAACCGGCGCCGAAACGCAGCTTTTTTTTCCGCAGCATGTCAATTCTTTTTGTGGATCTGCAGCATTTCTGCATCCATTGACTTGCATTGAGTCGGGCGCATCCGCAGATGTAAAAAAGATCTGCGGATGAAACGCTGCGGATCGGGAGGAGGGAAGTGTGTGGGTGGTGACTGTGTGCGTGTAGTGTGTCTGCGTGATCTGTGTATGTGTGGGGGTCTGCGGCCTGTGTGTGTGTGCAGGCATCGTCCGATGGGACTACTAGTCCCATCCGGCTATGACTGCTACAGTGAGACCATTAGCTAATGATGGGACAGCAGTAGTCCCATCATCCGACTAATGAGCTGAATGTAAAAAAAAAAAAACACATACAGTACACATAGTCCATACTCACCATAATCTGCTAATCCCCAAAGCCCTCGCTCACCTGAAAAAGAAATTAAAAAAACAACCAATATACTCCCTGTGTCCAAAGTAATCCCATTAATAACGATTGTCCCACGACGATCTCCCGTGGAGAGCTGTAACATCAGCAGATGTGACCACTCTCCAGGGGCTCCGGTGATACAATGACGGAGATAATCATCAGCACTGTATCACGCCGACAGGTCACCAGAGTTCACCTGTCATTTGCGGCACTACAGCCGTGAGAATTTTCTCAAGGCTGTAGTGCCATCAAGTGAACTCCGATGATAGACTGCGGGAGGGTTATCTCCGGTCAGTGTGTCATCGGAGGCCTATAGAGTGGTCACATCTGCTGATATGACCGCTCTATAGGGGAGATCGTCATGGGACACTCGTTTTAAAGAGGGACTGCGTCGGACAGGGAGTATACTGTTGTATTTTTTATTTTTTGCAGGTGATCAATAGATTTAGGTGTACAATAAAAATTATGAGAAACTGTGTCGTGTTTTATTTAATTAAAATACTTCAATTTTATGTGTATGTGTGTGTGTTTTTTTTAAACCCTTTCAAACTATAAGATTAATAATGGATAGGCGTCTTATTGATGCCTCTCCATTATTAACCGGGCTTAAAGGGAACCTGTCATCCCCCAGGGCCTATTAAAGTAAAAGAGCCACCTTCAGCAGCACTAAGGCCACAGTGAGGATCTCTGAGCCTGTCCCCATCTCCCTCTGCCTCTTTCCTCATTGCGCAGGTGCCAGATTCCCAGCCCCGCATTGTGAATACATCATAACACACTGTGGGGCGGGATCTGGGGCCGCCACTAGACGCAGGCGCGATATCATTACATCACCTGATGTAAGTTCCTGGGCAGCGAGCACGGCGCATGCCCGAGAATTGATTGGACAGCGCAGGCGCCGGTGACGTCACAACAAAGAGAGGAGCCAAAAGGGGGATGATGGATTGCTGCGAGGACGTAGAGTCAGGGGGAGAGTACATACCTCCCTGACTCAATAGAGGTATTTGCGGGAAATTATAAAACGTATTATTTCAGCGTTCCTAGTGATAATAAACATAAGAGCCACCTTCACAGAATGCAGCCTTAGTGCTGCTGAAGGTGGCTCTTTTACTTTAATAGGCCCTGGGGGGGTGACAGGTTTGCTTTAATGTCACCTTACAATAGCAAGGTGACATTAACCCCTTAATACCCCATATGCCACCGCTACACGGCAGTGGGAAGAGAGGGGCTAAGTGCCAGAATTGTCGCATCTTGCAGATGCGCCAATTCTGGGGCTGCTGGATGCTGGTATTTTTAGCCAGGGGGGCGCCAATATCCATGGCCCCTTCCTAAGCTATGAATATAAGTCCACAGCTGTCTGCGTAGCCTTTCTGGCTATAGATTATAGGGGAACCCCACTTCATTTTTTTTTTTTGGGGGGGTCCCCTTGTTTTAGTAGCCAGTATAGGCTAGCTGCGGGCTGATATTCATAGCCTTGGAAGCTCCATGGGTATTAACCCCTTACCAGGCTAGAAATATTGGCCCCGGTAGTCGGCTTTCCCCCTCTGGCGCAAATTGTTTTTTTTTAAATTAAAGATATCGCGTGAAGATTTTGTGTGTGTGTCTTTAACTATTTATGTACCATTTTATCTATCTGTCTATCCATCTATGTGTGTAATGGAGTGTGGGTTGGACAAATGTAAAAGAGGAGGTTGGACAAGAAATGGCGTCACAATTTTTTTTTTTTTTGTTAAATAGCATATCTTTATTTAGCTTACAAAAATGCATACAAATCCGCATGAAAAAAAGTATCAAAAACTCACCTCCCCTGCGTTTTCTGCCAAGAGGTGCGGATTCTGTGCAGAAAATTCCGCAGGCTAATCTGCAGCATGTGCACAAGTTCGCTCACACGGTTGTCAATTCTCCCATGCGAGCCAATTGTGCAAGTGACACTTGGATAAAACTCTGATCCGAGTGTGATCTGATTGTCTCTCATGAGAGAATCTTATCATAAGTGCAGAGAAAACGAGAATGTAATTTCTCCACCTCCTCCATTGCTTGCCTCCGCGGTAATCTGACTGCACTTGGATGACATCTGAGTGCATTCCGATGTTTCTTACTCACACAGACTTGTATAGGTGCGCGTGATCTGATCATTGGATGTACCTGAATTGGCATGAGTATATAATCACAGATCTGCTCTGCCCCATAGTATAACATAGGGCTGAGTGCTCTCTGATAAAATATCACATAGCACTCGGCTTTGTCATTCACCAGTGTGAACGAGCCCTGATTAATACTTGTTCTGTATAGCTACTGTATACTATGAAAGAAGGGTTTATTAAAGAGGACAGTCCCTTTAAATCTACAAATAAATGATGAATTTATTACCAGTTTGAACAATAACACATTGTAGACATTTACCATCTGTTTACTGAACTTTTACCTAAATGTTTGGTCACAGCAAGATGTTACTGAATATCTGACCAAATATTTAGGAGAGACGTGTGTTTGTATGGATGTAGCAGAGATGTTTGTACACCGTGGGGGTATCATTCTTCGTGGGGGGAAATTACTGTCGGAACATGTAACGATTGTCGCTCTGCGCACACGGCTGTTTGTGTCCCTCTTTCTTGTTTTTAAAAGATAGGATTTATGGCAAAGCCGCCTTTGCTGCAGCATCAGAGAGAGCGCAGTGCTGGTTGTCCAAACTGTGAATCCAGCTGGAGCACCGCACCCCCGGGAGGCAGGGAGCGGGGGGCTCCTGCAGAAGATACCCAC
>JARQOD010000005.1:362373789-362503161 GCA_033576555.1 Oophaga sylvatica
GGTGGATGCTCTGGTGGCTCCTTGGGTCCAATTCGAGCTAATCTATGTGTTTCCGCCGATATCCTTACTTCCTCTGGTGTTGCGTCGGATCAGACTGGAGAGAGTCCCGGCTATGTTGATAGCCCCAGATTGGCCAAGGAGGACGTGGTTCTCAACGCTGGTGTCGCTCCTGGCAGCGCCTCCACTTCCACTCCCTCTTTGCCCGGACCTGTTAACCCAAGGGCCCGTTCGTCACCCGGACCTGAAGTCTCTGCGTTTGACGGCGTGGCTCTTGAGACCGAAATATTGAACCGTCAAGGTTTTTCAGCCGAAGTCATTGCCACTCTGCGAGCTGCCAGAGGTCCGGCTACTACTAGGATTTATCACAAGACTTGGGAAGCCTTCTTTTCGTGGTGTTCGGGTTCTTCAAGGAACCCGAGGATTTTTTCCATCCCCAATTTGTTGGCCTTCCTGCAGTACGGGCTGGACAAGGGTTTGGCAGTTAGCACTCTGAAGGGTCAGATTTCTGCTCTGTCCTTGCTGTTTCGGAAGGCTATCGCCTCGCGTAGGGACGTACGTTCCTTTTTTCGCGGGGTAACCCGTCAGTTTCCGCCGCGGAAGGCGCATGTGTCTCCTTGGCGGCTCAATCTTGTTTTGCAGGCTCTTCAACATGGGCCTTTTGAGCCTATGGACTCTGTTAACCTTTCTTTGCTTTCTTGGAAGGTTGCCTTCCTAGTGGCGGTCACCTCTTTGAGAAGGGTTTCTGAGTTTGCGGCTCTTTCTTGCTCGCCTCTTTTCCTGGAGTTTCACCCGGATCGCGTAGTGCTTCGCACACGGGGCGACTTTCTACCTAAGGTGGTGTCACAATTTCATGTTAACCAGGATATTGTGTTGCCCTCGCTCTGTCCGGTGCCGAGGAATGCGAAGGAACGGGCCTTGCACACATTGGATTTGGTGCGGGCTTTGAAGTTCTATTTGTCTATTACTCAAAATTTTCGGAAGTCGGACTCTCTGTTTGTGATTTCAGCAGGTCGTCGGCGTGGTCAACGAGCTTCCAAGGACTCTATAGCTCGTTGGATTCGGTCGGCCATTTTAGAGGCTTACCGACTTAAGGGCGAACCTTGCCCGGTTAAGATTCGAGCTCACTCCACGAGGGCTGTGGGTTCATCGTGGGCCTTTCATCAAGGGGCCTCGGCAGCTCAGCTCTGCCGGGCGGCGACCTGGCGCTCCGTCCACACGTTTACAAAATTTTATAAGATGGACGTTAGTGCTTCCGCTGATGCGGCCTTAGGACGAAGGGTCCTGCAGGCGGCTGTAGTTTAAAGTTCTCGTTAACTTGTGTTTAGCGCTAGTTGCGCATTTACCTAGGTTGTTGGGATCTGCCTTTTTTGGTTTTTTTCCCACCCTTAATTTTTGGACTGCTTTGGGACGTCCCACTAGTAATGACTAGTGTGTCTTCCTTCCTTCCAATCTGCTGCTGAAAGACGGATTTTGGTAAGACCTTACCTGTAAAATCCTTTTCAGCGAAGGAAGGAAGGGAGACACAGCTCCCTCCCATGGCAGAAGTGTGTTGTTGTGTTTTCAGATGCGGCGTGACCCTTCTCTGATAGCGATTATCTGGGCTGAGGTCGGCGCGCTAAGGCTCTGTTCCAGCATTGCCAGCTCATCGCAGTGGTCAGGTCCAGTGAGTAGTACCTGGGACTGTGTGGTTTTTTCTGTTATATGCATAACCTGTCTCCTTGTTTTTCTCTCTGAAGTCCTTCAGAAGGGGTTATGTTGCTCCGCTGGTGATATTTGCTCTTCCTTAGCTTGTGTACGACTGGAGAGCTGGAGTAGGAGGAGCCCTAGCTGGAGGGGCCGGTCAACACTTTTTTAATCTGAGGTGTTTCTA
Source organism: Oophaga sylvatica (assembly GCA_033576555.1). Lineage (NCBI taxonomy): Eukaryota > Metazoa > Chordata > Amphibia > Anura > Dendrobatidae > Oophaga > Oophaga sylvatica. Next base: position 362,375,660 of record JARQOD010000005.1, read on the forward strand.
TCCTATGTGGGCTCCGCCTACCCACTAGTAATGACTAGTGTGTCTCCCTTCCTTCCTTCGCTGAAAAGGATTTTACAGATAAGGTCTTACCAAAATCCGTCTTTTCTCATTGAGTTGCATTAGCGCCGGATCGCCCCGCATGTGGTTCTGTTTCGTCCGTTTTTTGGCGGATCAGTTCAAATTTTCGATTCCGGCGGCCGGACACAACGCGTCTAGAAATATTTTTTTGTGTCCGGCGGAAAAAACGGACAGCAGTGGATGTGGCGCTACCGGCTCATGACTACAATGCAAGTCTATGGGCGAATCCGGCATCCGGATCAGTCTTTTGCCTGATCCGGCCACCGCATTCCGTTTTTCTGCTCTGAGTATGGCCAAACCATTTGCTTTTTCTGGTCTCTCTATCTCCTCTCTCTCCCCTCTCTCCTCTCCTCTCTCTCCTCTCTCCTCTCCTCCTCTCCTCCTCCCCTTCCTCTCTCTCTCCTCCCTCTCTCTCTCTCCTCTCTCTCTCTCTCTCTCTCCTCTCCTCTCTCTCCCTCTCTCTCTCTCTCTCTCCTCTCTCCTCTCTCTCCTCTCTCTCTCTCTCTCTCCTCTCTCTCTCTCTCTCTCCTCTCTCTCCTCTCTCTCTCTCTCCTCTCTCTCTCCTCTCTCTCTCCTCTCTCCCCTCTCTCTTCCCTCTCTTCTCCTCTTCTCCTTTCTCTCTCTCCTCTCTCTGTCCTCCCTCTCTCCTCTCTCTCTCATCCCTCTCTCTCTCATCCCTCTCTCCTCTCTCCTCTGTCTCTCCTTCCTCTCTCTACTCTCTCTCTCTCTCCTCTCTCTCCTGATCTGTCACATCAGTTTTTTGCAATCTGCGCTGGATCCGTCTTTTCAAACTTGGACGGATTGTGCCTGACGGCAAAATACTGATGTGTGAAAGTAGCCTTAGAAGGGTTTACAAGAAATTGATTTTGGTGCTATCAATTGACGGCCACAGCTGATCTGCAAAGTTAAATATATAAAATATAACTTGAGTAAAGTACAGCATAAACAATAAACACATGGATCACCTTTTAGAATGCTGTATTTCAAAAGCTGAATTTTTGGTTGTTGAGAATTGCTAGACCTCTTGCCATAAAAGGGTTAAACACATAGATGAAACAAGAATTTATGTACAACTGTGACAATAACTAAAGCTTCCCCTATACATTAGTAGCTGCTGGGTGTGTCATCCATTTGCTGATAACTATGCTCTTCCCTATAAACTTTGTGCGCTTGGATACGGTGATATGTTGCTTCTATCACTGCTATGCTGCTTATTACTGGTCTGTCTGAGCCTTTTTTAGGCAATTGCCACACACTTAGATTTTAAAATGTTATGACCACCCAAATAAAAGTATACAGATCGACCAACAAAATTAGAGTGACAAAGGCAGTGATGTGTTGCCTAGTGCTTACTGGGGTCAGGTGCCTGATTTATGATCCTGACCCTGGTGCCAAGAACCAGTAATATGGCGATGAGCCTGGTGCCAAGAACCAGTAATATGGCTCTGAGCCTGGTGCTAAGAATCAGTAATATGGCGATGAGACTGGTGCCAAGAACCAGTAATATGGCTCTGAGCCTGGTGCCAAGAACCACTAATATGGCTCTGAGCCTGGTGCCATGGACCAGTCATATGGGTCTGAGCCTGGTGCCATGGACCAGTCATATGGCCTTGAAACAGGTGCCAGGTTTCAGCTCTGCTGTGGTCTCTCTGCAGTTTTGTTCAACAACCAGTGGGCTGTATGCAGAGAGATGAAAGCCAAACATGGCTGCTGATTCGCTGAAGGCATAACAGTGACCTTCAGTTAATAGACCTTGAACACTTAGTTAATGCGAGTGTAGTCACATTGAGTAAACTCTATATATTGTATGTTTTAATTATACAGAAGGAATTCATGAAGCAGGTGCAGTCCAGCGGGGTGGTTATAGTGTTCTCCCAGGCTTGGATCGAGGAGCTGTATCACCAAATTCTGGACAGGAACATGCTTGGAGAGTCTGGCTACTGGGGCACCCCTGAAGGCCAATGTCTACCACTTATTACCATGCTTATTAGTGAGTATTGTGTTTTTGCCTTAACTGCTTTCTCTGCTTTTTGCTGTTCCTTTTGTGTGTTATATTTTATGTTCTAAGATTCAGAATTCAAGACTCTACTACTGCTATCTTTTCTTAGAAAAACCACTGCTGTTATTCCCTCCATAACTTGGCAACCTCCCGACAATATTCCCCATGTCATGCTATCTCATCAGTGCTGATGGTGCTACAGTTTATAGAGACACCGTATTGACAATGGGAGCAGTTTTGTTGAATGACAGAGGAAGAAGTAGAACTGTAAGAAAATCTGCTCCAGAATTATTATTTATAGAGGATACAAGAAATCACCGAAACAGACTTGTATTAAAAGCTGACCCATTATTTTAATGCTGATGTCATGTCTAACATGGCCTGTGAATAGCGGTGTAATGTGTGGCCTGTTACATCGGAATAATGTTCCTCTGTTTTATCTTCTTGTTACTGTCAGTAGGAGGGAGCCAACCACACTAGTATGTTCACCCATTTTAACCTGTTCCTCGGAGTGTGACGTTTGATCGGGGTTCTTTTTCACGGGGTTCCCTGTCCACTTGTTCTAATAAGGCTTCTTTGTGAACCAGAATGGAGGTCCGCTGTTGGCGGACCAGGCATGCCAATGCATTACATGGGCATCCATTATTTAGAAGTCCTCTCCCATACAATAAATATAAAGCTAGGGTCTAACATTACAGCTTTGCCCCTCTGAATTAATGCCTTATCAAAAAAAAAAAAAAGAAAATTCTTCTCCAGAATTACATTTTTTTTTTAACCCAGTCACCCCTAATAAAAACTCCAATGTATCAAGGTGGTTCTGATAGTGAGAAAATAGTTCTGGATCAGACACCCATGTCATCACCCAGATGAACAGGAAAGATGTAACTGTAAGACCAAGGAAGGAAACACACATAGGACCTTCATATTTATACATTGTAGCCATATAGGTCTGTGCCATAACTTGTACAAAACCGTTTTTCAAGTCTGTTTTCGGTAAACGTATTTTTGTATTTTATTCCTGTAGACATTGATGGTTTGGGCAGCAGTGCCATCGGTGGGCAGCTTCAGGCATCCACGTTAACACAGTCTCCACTTCCTCGTGACAAGAATATGGACCCCACAACCGTGGCAGGTGTGTAGGGAAAAATTACAAAAGGGGAATGGCGCCTTCATTTCTATACGTTTCTATCACTGTGGAACATAACAACTCTTACTTCAAAGGCAAAATGAAGGCAATTGGTGAAATCAAAGTGGTTGCTGGACACTTATCCCCTGTGCACAAGGTTGATGATAAATGTTTGATCTTTCAGCGCCTGAACAATCACCCTGTAAAACAATATTTGAAAATGGCTTCTCTGAAGCAAATAACCTCTTTGACAAACATCCACGTTGCTTCTTTCGTTAACTTTACAGTACATATGACCCCAATGTGGTAAAATCAGTAGATCCTGGAATAATAATAATTTCCACAATTGGATGTGTTAAAATAAAAATGTCCCTGAGCTGAGAAAATCTTATAAATGTACCCCTGCTGTGTACTTTGTAATGGCTGTGTCAGACCGTGCAGAAACATGGTCTGATCATACCACATCTCCTGGGCTGGGGATGAGGCAAAAGTGTATACAGACATTACAGCACGGGATCGCAGCTGATTCATTTTGTGAGGTAAAACATTTGCTGTTTGTTTTTAAATAAGTTTTACCTCACAGAAAGCAGCAGCTGTGATCCCCTGCTGTAATATCTGTATACTATTTTGCTTCCTATGTGGTATGATTAGACCATTTTCCTGCACGGTCAAACACAGCCATTGCTCAAGGGCACATAAGATTATCTCAGCACAGGAACATAAGTTCAACAATTGGATGTGTTGAAAATAATTATTATTCAAAGATCTATTAATTAAAATGAACTTTGTGGGAAAACCCCTTTAACTGCTAAGTGATGATTTTTTCAAATCTGACATGTGCCCCTTCATGTGGTAATAACTCCGGAATGTTTGCACATAGCTCAGTGATTTTGAGATTTTTTTTTTGTGACACGTTATACTTTATGTTAATGCTAAATTTAGGTTGATATGTTTTGCTTTTAATTTATAAAAAAATACCAGAAGTTTGACAAAAATTTCAAACTATGAATTCCTTTAATCCAGATAGTAATACCACACAAGAGTTAATAAATAACATTTCTCTAATGTCTGCTTTACATTGGCACCATCTGAAATTTTCTTTTTTATTTTGTCATGATTTTAGGTGTAAAAATGTATTAGCAATTTTTGATTTTATTGTTCAAGAAAATTCCCAAAACTTATATTTTTAGGGACCTATTCAGTTTTGAAGTGACTTTGGGGCACCTATATATTGGGAGCCCCAAAAAATGATACCATTTTAAAAACCGCACCCTTCTACATACTCTAAACTGCTGTCAGATAGTTTATTAACCCTTCAGATGCTTTTCAGGAATTAATACAAAATGGCATGTACCACTTAAATGTTGCTAACTTTTTAATAGGTTCACTGTAGCCGGCAGACTCTAGGGCCGTTATTTGGCCGTGAATTACCATGACAGCCATCGGGACCACACAATCATGATCTCAGGTTGCCAATGGGGAGAACCCATAGTCTGTTAATCATCTGGATGCCGTTGTCACTATTGACAACAGCGACTAAGGGGTTAAACTGCCATGGTCGGCGTCAACGTCAATCTTGGCTGATGCAGCAGGGCGTGGGGTATAGTGTACATCTGACGGCTGCTGCTTTTTTCACCCTTTGGGGGATGCTATTCTCTTATATGTCAGGTCAGTAAAAAGACATATTGGTGGTCACTATGCGGCTAAGCGCCAACCATGCTTAAAGAATAGAGGATTCCGGCAGGGGATCAATAGGGGAACAGACCGAGAGTATATGCTCTTTCTAAGAGTTTACCAACTCGAGCCATATGGAAAGTTTAACATGGGGGGTGGCGGGGGGTAGAAAACCTCGTCAATATTACATTGGGTATTGTGTGTGCTAGTGAATTAGGCTGTAGGGGATTGAATGTGTTGATGAGCCAATCAGACACCCAGTATCGATAATGAACCTATTGTAAAAATGGTAGATTTGCCGAGTCCATGTGTAATCTTCACCATAATAATCCTTTTTCTATAATGCATTTTTAGTGTTTTGAATCTCTATAAAGGCAAACTAACCTAATCTATAATCTTGTTGCTTTCCCTGTCTCAGGTGTTGCTTTTGCACGCTTTGTACTTATTGGATGCTGGAAGAACCTAATAGACACTTTGTCTGCACCACTAACTGGGCGCATGGCAGGGAGCTCCAAAGGATTATCATTTATTTTGGGAGCAGAAGGCGTGAAGGAGCAAAATCAGAAAGAAAGAGATTCGATTTGTATGAGTCTTGATGGTTTAAGGAAAGCTGCTCGTCTCAGCTGTGCCTTAGGTATAGCTTGCCTTGTTCCTTTTATTGACGTTCAAACTTGGAATCATCTGTAGACATATTTTTACTTTAAATGTAGGGTTATAATATGGCCACTGGTTTAGAAAGCTGAATTACTGCTGTATGTGATGATTGCCTGCCTGTTATCAAGTGTAGAAAGCTGCTATAAGGTCTGTCACCAGGTCAGTCACCAGATTTCCCAATACCAATTGCATACATTACTAAATTGATTTTAGATCTCATGAGGCTGGTGGGCTTACAGTAAAATGCCAAGTCACAATGGTTTTGTGAAAGTTTAAACTAATTCTGTACCCAATTGGCCCGATTGACTGCTCAAAAATCATACCAAGAAGATTCATTACAGGACTATTTCCAGCTTTGTCATCTATGATCTGTACAAATCCATTGAGAAACAAGCTGAAATCATTTTGAGGGGGAGAATAAACCGAACAAAATTAATGTGGTTTCATACCTGTGAACACCCTCCAATAATGGGGCTGTGGTTGTGATCAGAATTGGCCAATGATATTGAAAGTCTTATTCGATTGTAGTCAGTACATCATTTACAGTGATTCTGATTAATGCCTTATAAAGTTTAGCTGTTCCAGTAGAATCTTTCTGACATTTTCTTAGTTGCATTTTACATCAAAAGCCATGGACTGTAGACGGCTTGCAACACAGCAAAGGGATCTCATTGCTGAAAATTATCAGTCAGGAGAAGGGTTGAAAAAAAATTCCAAGGCATTAGATATACCATTAAACAATTTGAAGACGTCATCAAGAAGTGACATAAATTTAGCACAACAGTGACATTACCTAGAAGTGGGCGTCTCTCAAACATTGATGGGTTTGCTGTTGGCGTCTTGGCAGCAACCAACATCAAAGGAGCTGCAGGAATTTGTGGGAAGTACTGGTTGTGTACTGCATTTGACTACAGTGTCTCATATTCTTTATATGTTTGACCTGTGAGGTAGGGTGGCAAAACTGAAGAATTTTTACAAAGAAAAACATCCAAGCCCAGCTATGTTTTGCCAAAACCTACATCAAGTCTGCCAAAATCATGTGGAAAAACATGTAGTGGTCTGATGATTGACAAGTTTGAACTTTTTGACCATAATTCCAAAAAGTGTGTTTTGCGCAAAGCCAACCTTTACATCACCAACAGAACACCATGTTCACAGTGAAGCATGGTGGAGGCAGCATGTTACTTTGCAGCTGTTTATCAGCAACGACAATTGGGGCTTTAGTCAAGGTGATTGGTTCCAAATACAAGTTGCAACAAAGCCTTAAGGCTTCTGCTAAGAAGGTCAAGAGGAAATTCACATTTCAGCCAGACAATGACCCTAAGCATACTTCCAAATCAATTTAAAATAATGCCTTTGTCAGAAGAAGATCAAAGTTTTGTAATTGCCTAGACCTGAATCCAATTGAAAATCTGTGGGTTGACCTGAAGAGGGCTGTACATTGGAGATGCCCTTGCAATTTGACAGAACTGGAGTGCTAAAAGTTCTGAAATTTATTCTTCATTTTATGATTATATTTTTTTTAAACAACAAAAACCTGTCATTTAACAAGGGAGTGTATATCCACTGAACAAGAACATATCTGATGGAGCTAAGAGTAACTAAAGCCTTAGGATAGGCCACTAATATTAGGTCAATGGAAGTCTTCCAGCACTCCCATAATTGGCTGATTGAGGAAACTGTACACACCGGAAGCACTCTGCATTGTGTACTGGCTGGTCCATGGGATTGTCAGGAATCATACACTCATAGATCTGATATTAGGACCTATGCTAAGGACCACTGGCAACTGAGGGGAATTCTGACAGTGGGCGTAACCCTTAGAGGGAGTAAAGTCATATAAAGTGACTGACTACAGAAATTTTGTTCATGGACGGAACTCCCATTTAAGGTCTTGGATAACCCCTTCATGTTACTTAGTGTAAGTTCTTCTGATTTCCCGTAGTATGTGTATTTTGTGAATCTGGATGTTGGTATACTTGGCTTTATTTCCTTTGTCTTCTATGCATCTACAGGGGTGGCTGCTAACTGTGCATCAGCTTTAGCTCAGATGGCTGCTGCGTCCTGTGTGCAAGAGGAGAAGGACGACAAGGAAAATCTGGAACAAAATGACACAATATCACAAGGTATGCACATTGTGCAGTGTTTTAAAAGCATTTTGTTACTTAATAGCAAATAGCAGTGAACAAATTTATTCGAGTGGAATTGAATTTTACTAACATTTTCCCAAGTGAGCAATTATCTTCATTTCTACATCCTACATTTATAATTTAATTCACAGAGCATAACTTTGCGTGCAAACCAAGTTCCCCTATAAAATCTGCTTGATTAGCTGAATTAGAATTTTGTCAGGTCCGCTCATCTTTACCGTAATTGCCCAAAATTAAAGTGATGGAAATACAAGAATAAAGTGCTAGATACATTCTAATTTCCTATTAAAGACTCAGTTAATTTCTGTCCCAATTTTTGAATCATGGGGACCTGGTCAACAGAAAGTGGATAGCACTGATTTACAAACATAGTGGGATCGATTTGCACTTTTTTTTTGTTTTTTATAAGTGATTTTCTCTTTTTGTTTCTCCTGGTTTTCTTTTCCTCATAATTCATTATCTGTTTTGCTCTTTTCCACTAGTTCAAAAAACAAAGTTAAAGGGGTTGTCCACGTTTATCAAGTAGAGTGACAGCAGACTTGTGAACCCTTACAGTGTGCAAAATACACGTAGTCAAGGTTCTCTAGTGCCAGTGTGAGATCGGAGGTCATGTGATCACAGATACACAATATTCATATTCTCAGCCACATTATGACTAGCTGTGTGTGACCACTCTCAAATTGCACTGAGCGAGGCTGCTCACCTCTAGTCTGAATGTGGCCAGAAGTATGATCCTGCCAACTGCATCAGAGAATCCTAAGGCTATGTGCACACGTTGCTGTTGTGAGTGGGCTTGGGATGAGTTCTGAGCAGAGCTCCCTCTGGTGGTTACAAGCGTGCTGGTCTGTCCAGTGAAGATTGTGAGGATTGGGAATCAGGTGTTACTGACTGGTCATATAAGGGAGTTGGAATGGGTTTGAGTGGTCTACAGAGGCTTCCCATCAGGGTTGCCGTGATCAATTGTTCTGGTCTCTATCCTTGAATCTGTTTCCCTTGTAGCCTGCTGTGTCGTGTCTGCATCTCCTGCTAACAGATAAGACAATTTCTTCTTTTTGTTTTTGTGCTTGATTTTTGCATTTTGTCCTGCACTTCTGTGGGGGCCTTCAGGGTCCCCTCCGGGGGCTTTTGCCCTCTCAGTTTAGTTCAGCCACTGATGTTTGTACTTTTGCTTTTTCAGTTTTTTCAGTGGCTGCTGTTTTGATTTGTTACACCAGAGAACTAATTTAGGTGGTAGAGGTCGTGTGATCTCAGTGTTTTTGAAATTAGTAAGTTGGTGCTTTTCAGGGTTTTCTGGGATTGCAGTAAGTACCCTTCCTATCCTTTTCTATTTAGTTAGTTTGGGCCCCAACGTTTGCTCATACTCTTTTCTGTCTGTGTCAGTATTTCTCTTGTCTAACCGCCATTACATGTTTGGGGGCTTTCTATTATCTTTGGGGTTCTGCTCCGGGGCAGATAGCTTTCCTATATCTATCTTTAGGTGTAGTTAGTTTCTCAGGCTGTGACGAGGCGTCTAGGACCAACGTAGGAACGCTCCACGGCTGCCTCTAGTTGTTGTGGTTAATCAGGGTACTGCAATCTCATAGATTCCAACTGCTCTGGTGTATTGCCTTTTTTGCCTGCACTCCTCAGCTACCGAAACATAACAGTATCACCGGCCCAAAATTTAAAATTGTATGGTACTCACAGAAGGGAAAAAAAAATTTGTGAAAGAAAAAACGGTTGTCAAGTTGTCAGAGATATTTTTCTGTTTGTTGCATTTTTTTTTTTTTTTCCCTCTATCTCTGGGTGCTGGGGAGGATTTTTTTCTCTCAATGGCGTTTGCACAGTTGTCTGGCCGTGTGGATCAGCTTGCCACTGAGGTTCAGAGTATTGCTGCATATCTTGCTAGGTTGCCTGTTGTGGAACCTAGGATTCCCATGCCAGATTTGTTTTAGGGGATCGAGCTAAGTTTCAGAATTTCAAAAATAATTGTAAATTGTTTTTTGCCTTAAAATCTAAGTCCTCAGGGAACGCAGCGCAGCAGGTTCAAATTGTCATCTCTCTCCTGCGCGGCGATCCTCAGGATTGGGCTTTTTCCCTGACACCTGGGGATCCTGTTTTGAGTGATGTTGATGCATTTTTTCAGGCTTTGGGGTTATTGTACGATGAGCCTAATTCACTGATCAAGCTGAAAAAGCCTTGTTGGCATTAAATCAGGGGCTTGATGACGCTGAGTTATACTGTCAGAGATTCCGTAGGTGGGCTGTCCTGACCAAGTGGAATGACGACGCTTTGGCGGCCCTTTTCGGAAGGGTCTGTCAGATAATGTAAAGGATGTTATGGTGGGATTCCCTGTCCCCTCTGGTCTCAATGATTCTATGTCATTAGCATTCAAATTGACAGACGTTTGCGTGAGCGGAGAAGTATGCGTGGAATGTGTTGCCTTGTGAACCTGCTTCTGAATCCATGCAGTGTGATAGAGTGGTGTCTGGGGCACAGCGTCATGAGTTTCGAAAGCGCAATGGGTTATGTTTCTACTGTGGTGATGCCTCTCATGCTATTTCAGTCTGCCCTAAGCGGGGAAGACGTTTTGCACGCTCAGTTGTCTTGGGTAGTGTTCAGACTAAGTTTTTATTAACTGTCACTCTGATATGCTCTCTGTCCTCATTTTCTGCTCAGGCTTTCGTTGATTCTGGAGCAGCTATTAACCTGATGGATTATGATTTTGCTAAACGTTGTGGGTTTCCCTTGATACCCCTACAGAAGTCTATTCCCCTACTGGGGATCGATTCTACCCCTTTGGCTGAGAATAAACCTCAGTTCTCTACTCAGGTGATAATGAGGGTTGAACCTGATCATCAAGAGTGCTGCAAATTTTTGGTTCTGTATAATCTGCATGATATTATCGTCTGGGTTTCCCTTGGTTACAGTCTCATAATCCTGTTTTGGATTGGAAATCTGTGTCTGTAACCAGTTGGGGCTGCCAATGTGTTAATACCAACACTCCTGTTTTTTCTGCCTCCCCCCAGGCTCAGGATGTTCCTGACTTTTTGATTGATTTTTCTGATGTATTTAGCGAAAGTAAATCTGCATCCTTCCTCCCCATAGGAGCTATGACTGCGCTATTGAATTAGTGCATGGTAGTAAATTCCCTAAAGGTTGTCTTTTAACTTGTCTGTACCTGAACATGACGCTATGCGGTCTTATATCAAGGATCATTGGAGAAGGGTCATATCAGACCATCCTCTTCACCCTTAGGTGCCGTTTTTTCTTTGTGGCCAAAAAGGATGGTTCATTAAGGCCGTATATTGATTATCGTCTTTTGAACAATATTACTGTGAAATATCAATACCCGTTACCCTTGATTTCTGACCTGTTTTCCAGGGTGAAAAACGCTACTTGGTTTACCAAGCTTGACCTCAGGGGGGCATATAACCTTATTCGCATTAAGCACGGGGATGAATGGAAGACGGCATTCAATACCCCGAGGGGCATTTTGAGTACCTTGTGATGCCCTTTGGGCTCACTAATGCTCCTTCTGTCTTCCAGTCTTTCATGAATGACATTTTCACGGATTTTGTGGATAAATTTCTGATTGTTTATTTGGATGATATCTTGATTTTTTCTAATGACTGGGACTCTCATGTGAAACATGTTCGAACTGTATTCCAGATTTTGAGAGAGAATGCTCTGTATGTGAAGGGATCAAAGTGTCTTTTTGGCGTACAGAGGATCTCATTTCTGGGATTCATTTTGTCCCCATCTGTTATTGAAATGGACCCGGTCAAGGTTCAGGCCATCTGTGATTGGGTCCAACCTACTTCATTAAAGGCTCTTCAAAGATTTTTGGGTTTTGCCAATTTTTATCGTAAATTTATTGGTAATTTCTCGGTTATTGTTAAACCATTAACTGATTTGACCAAAAAGGGTTCTGATGTGGTGAATTGGCCTCCTGAGGCAGTCTCTGCATTTCAGGAACTTAAGCAGAGATTCACTTCTGCTCCTGTTCTACGGCAGCCTGATGTTTCTCTGCCATTTCAGGTGGAGGTTGATGCCTCTGAAATTGGGGCAGGTGCCGTTTTGTCCCAAAAAGATCCAGAGACCTCTAAAAGTAACCCTTGTGCCTTTTTCTCTCGAAAATTTTCTCCTACTGAACGTAATTATGACGTGGGTAATCGGGAGTTATTGGCCATGAAGTGGGCTTTTGAAGAGTGGAGACATTGGCTGGAGGGAGCCAAACATCAGGTGGTGGTCCTTACTGACCATAAGAATCTGGTTTATCTGGAATCTGCCAAGCGACTCAATCCTAGACAGGCCAGGTGGGCCTTGTTTTTCACACGTTTTAATTTTGTGGTTTCCTTTCTTCCTGGCACTAAGAATGTTAAGGCGGATGCCCTCTCGAGGAGCTTCCTTGCGGACTCTCCTGAGTTATCTGATCCTTCTGTTATTTTGAAAGAGGGTGTAGTTCTTTCCGCCATCTCACCTAATTTGAGACTTGCTCTGGAGGGGTGTCAGGAGGATAGGCCCGAGCGCTGCCCTGTTGGAAAATTGTTTGTCCCGGACCAGTGGAAAAAGAGTGTGATGTCTGAGATTCATTGTTCCGCTTGGCTGGGCATCCCGGAATTTTTGGTACCAGAGACTTGGTTAGTCGGTCCTTTTGGTGGCCTACCTTGTCTCGTGATGTCAGGGAATTTGTGCAGTCCTGCGGGACTTGCTCTCGCTCCAAGCCTTGCTCTCGCTCTAGTGGTTTGTTGATGCCATTGCCTGTGCCCAAGAGACCATGGACCCATATCTCTATGGATTTCATTTCCGACCTTCCTGTTTCTCAGAGAATGACCGCCATCTGGGTGATTTGTGATAGGTTTTCCAAGATGATACATCTTGTGCCATTACCTAAGTTGCCTTCCTCCTCTGAATTGGTGCCGTTGTTCTTTCAGCACGTGGTTCGTTTACACGGCATTCCTGAGAACATAGTGTCTGACAGAGAGTCCAGTTTGTTTCCAGATTTTGGAGGACTTTTTGTTCTAAACTGGGTGTTCAATTGTCTTTCTCCTCGGCATTTCATCCTCAACCAATGGTCAAACTGAGAGAACAAACCAGACATTGGAGACTTATCTAAGATGCTTTGTGTCTGCTGATCAGGATGACTGGGTCTTTTTTTTGCCTTTGGCTGAGTTTGCTCTTAATAATAGGGCTAGCTCTGCCACTTTGATGTCTCTGTTTTTCTGTAATTCTGGGTTTCACCCTCGATTTTCTTCAGGACAGACGGAGGCTTCTGTCTGTCCAGTGTTGACTCTGTTGTGGAGCGTATGCAACAGATTTGGGACCAGGTAGTGGAGAGGTTGTCCCTCTCTCAGGAGAGGGCCCAGCGGTTTGCTAACCGGCATAGGACTGATGGTCCTCGGTTTAAAGTAGGGGACTTGGTCTGGTTGTCCTCAAAAAATATTCCTATGAGAGTGCATCTCCTAAATTATTTAAGCCTAGGTTCATTGGACCTTATAAGATCATGGAGATTCTTAATCCTGTTTCTTTTCATTTGCTTCTTCCAGGGACATTTAAGATCCATAACGTGTTCCACAAGTCCTTGTTGAAGATGTTTGTTGAGCCAGTGGTTCCTGCTGCTGTGCCTCCTGACCCTGTTTTGGTTGAGGGCAATCTGGAGTATGTGGTTGAGAAAATATTAGATTCTCGTTTTTCTAGACGGAAACTCCAGTATTTGGTTAAGTGGAGAGGTTATGGTCAGGAAGACAATTCTTGGGTGTTTGCTTCGGACATCCATGCTAGGAGACTCATCCGTGCGTACCATAGAGCTCATCCTGACCGACCTGGTTGCTCAAATGAGGGTTCGGTGACCCCTCCTCAAGGGGGGGTACTGTTGTGAGTGGGCTTGGGATGAGTTCTGAGCAGAGGCTCCCTCTGGTGGTTACAAGCGGTGCTAGTCTGTCCAGTGAAGATTGTGAAGATTGTGAGGATTGGGAATCAGGTGTTACTGACTGGTCTTATATAAGGGAGTCACCTTCCCATCAGGGTTGCCGGTGATCAATTGTTCTGGTCTCTATCCTTGAATCCTGTTTCCCTTGTAGCCTGCTGTGTCGTGTCTGCATCTCCTGCTAACAGATAAGACATTTTCTTCTTTTTGTTTTTGTGCTTGATTTTTGCATTTTGTCCTGAACTTCTGTGGGGGCCTTCAGGGTCCCCTCCGGGGCTTTTGCCCTCTCAGTTTAGTTCAGCCACTGATGTTTGTACTTTTGCTTTTTCCAGTTTTTTCAGTGGCTGCTGTTTTGATTTTGTTACACCAGAGAACTAATTTAGGTGGTAGAGGTCGTGTGATCTCAGGTGTTTTTGAAATTAGTAGAGTTGGTGCTTTTCAGGGTTTTCTGGGATTGCAGTAAGTACCCTTCCTATCCTTTTCTATTTAGTTAGTTTGGGCCCCAACGTTTGCTCATACTCTTTTCTGTCTGTGTCAGTATTTCTTCTTGTCTAACTGCCATTACATGTTTGGGGCTTTCTATTATCTTTGGGGTTCTGCTCCGGGGCAGATAGCTTTCCTATATTATCTTTAGGTGTAGTTAGTTTCTCAGGCTGTGACGAGGCGTCTAGGACTAACGTAGGAACGCTCCACGGCTGCCTCTAGTTGTTGTGGTTAATCAGGGTACTGCAATCTCATAGATTCCAACTGCTCTGGTGTATTGCCTTTTTTGCCTGCACTCCTCAGCTACCGAAACATAACACGTTGCGTTTTTGAAGCATTTTTGCCTCATTTTTACGCGGCGTAATCACTTAAAAAACGTTTACAAAACGCATCCTATGGGATTACGCATTGCTGTGCGCATGCTGCGTATTTTTGCGAAGCGTAATCTCTTTTCATAAAAATAAGCATCATGTCCATTCTTTAGGCGTAATCGTGGTGATTACGCCGCCATATGATTTCATTGAAACGCTCACTTTAGGTATGTGGCTATACCCACCATGCGTGAAGTGAGCGCTTCATGTGTGCTTGTTACCCAGGGTCAGGAGGAGAGGAGACTCTCCTTCAGGCCCTGGGTACCATATTCGTGTCAAAAATAGAATTAAAATAAAAAATATTGATATACTCACACTCCGGCAGCTCCCAGAGTCTTCCCGCTCCTCAGCGAAGTTCCGTTCCCAGAGATGCATTGCGAGAATCACCCCAGATGACGTAGCGGTCGAGTGACCGCGACATCGCAAAGGTCATTCTCGCAATGCATCCCTGCGAACAGAACTTGCCGGCAACTTTGCTGAGGAGCGGGAAGACTCTGGGGGCCGCCGGAATGTGAGTATATCAATATTTTTTTATTTTTTATTTTTTACATTCCTCATTACTAAAAAGGTGGTCACACTTGTCAGCACTATGCTTGACAAGTGTGACCAACCTGTCAGTTTTCCAAGCGATGCTACAGATCGCTTGGAAAACGCGAGCATTCTGCAAGCTAAAAACGCTTGCAAAATGCTTGTATTTTGCGAGAAAACGCATACTAATTACGTATGTGTTTTACCCGCGGCGGGGAGGTGCACAAATGCTCTGCAAAATTACGGATCATTTGTGCAACGTGTGCACATAGCCTTAAAGGGAACCTGTCACTTCATTTTTAGCATGTAAACTGTCCCCAGTGCGTTACTGGTGCCGCAATGTGCATCGCTAACACATTTGTTTAGTTAAAAATGACGCTGTAATCATGTGCAAAAAGTACTGTATATAGTTAGATCGTACCTGCTCATTTAGTCATAAGGTTGTGCTTCATTTCGTTCCGTCATGCTTGTCACAGCCCACTCAATTTGAATGATGTTCCCGGGTTGCTCGACACTGCACAAGCGTGGCTCCACAATACACGCTGGCAAGCATGGCTCCACAATGCGCACGGCGCAAGCGCTGCTCCACACTGCGCAAGCGCGGCTCTACACTGCGCAAGCGCTGTTCCACAATGCACTAGTGTGGCTCCACAATACACAATGCTCAAGCGTAGCTCCACAATACACAATGCGCAAGCACGGCTCCACACTGCGCAAGCGTGGCTCCACAATACACAATGCACAAGCGCAGGTTCACACTGGGCAAGCACAGCTCCACTTCACAAGTGTGGCTCCACAATACACACTGCGCAAGCGCGGCTCCATAATACACACTGTACAAGCGCGGCTCCACAATACACAATGCATAAGCGCAGCTTCACACTGGGCAAGCACAGCTCCACTTCACAAGTGTGGCTCCACAATACACACTGCGCAAGCGCGGCTCCATAATACACACTGCACAAGCGCGTCTCCACAATACACAATGCACAAGCGCAGCTTCACACTGGGCAAGCACGGCTCCACTTCACAAGCGCGGCTTCACAATACACACTGCACAAGCGGGCTCCACAATGCACACTGCGTAAGCGCGGCTCCACAATGCACACTGCGTAAGCGCGGCTCCACAATGCACACTGCGTAAGCGCGCCTCCACAATGCACACTGCGTAAGTGCGCCTCCACAATGCACACTGCGTAAGTGCGCCTCCACAATGCACACTGCGTAAGTGCGCCTCCACAATGCACACTGCGTAAGCACGCCTCCACGATACACACTGCGCCAGAGCGGGATTTCATAGTGAATTCAAGTGACTAAGGCGCAACCCCGGGAACATCATTCAACAGTCTTTACGCGAGAATTTTGTCGCAAACTGTTTAATAAATGTCCCCGAATAACCTGGAGCTAGTTCTGAATTTACCAGATTGCTTTATCATTTATCTTTAAAATCAGTTAAGCAGAAAGTGGAGCAGAAACTGGAGCAGATGGGAAAACATGGGGGGTATCGTCTACACAATGCCCATGTTCTGTGTATGGACGCCATACTTAATGTTGGTCTGGAGATGGGAAGTCACAATCAAGATTGCTGGCCACATGTGTTCAGGTAGAATAGTGTTTACTTGTCGACCCGAGGGTGTGATACTTTCAATTATTTTATGTTATATTAGTATTTTAGAAGCATTTTTTTTTATTTTTTAGAATTAATTTCTTTTCATTTTACCTACGTTGAAAGTAGAGTTTATAGCGTGATAATAACGATCAAGTAGAGTCTCTTCAAGATAATTCTCTGTTCTCCTTGCCAGGGTGTGTGAATATATCAGCACATTGGAGCACACGCACTTCAGTGAGGGGATATCGCCGCTACCGCTGACAATCACTCAGTCCACAGACTCGCAGGGTCTTTCCACTGATTCTTCAGACCAATCTAAAGAACAGGAGGCTTCACTTGGGAAGAGTCCAATCATCCAGCCAGTCCCAATCCAAGAGCTCATCAAGGAGGGAAGTAAGGGTCGGGCCTTTGACTTCCGTGGAAATGCCTTGATGAGTGCGAGCAATGCTGCTAAGGCTGTGTGTACCTTGTCCACGCAAGCAGACAAGTGAGAAACCTGATATAATATTTGCTACAGATCGGTCTATATATTGTAACATACTTATTTTCATGCTTGAATTCCAATTGGTGAATATAAAAATTTCAATTGTCCTTAGGCTGTTTGAAGGCGCTGCGGACAAGCTCAATCTGGTGGCA
This sequence comes from Oophaga sylvatica, assembly GCA_033576555.1. Lineage (NCBI taxonomy): Eukaryota > Metazoa > Chordata > Amphibia > Anura > Dendrobatidae > Oophaga > Oophaga sylvatica. Next base: position 362,392,876 of record JARQOD010000005.1, read on the forward strand.
CTAAGTGGCTTTCTCTACCAGCTGAAGAAGGCATCCCAGGCTCAGCTTTTCTATTCAGTCACTGATACGGTTGACTATTCCCTTGCCATGCCGGGTGAGACTTGCCCATAATGGGAATGTTTGATAAGTTTGATAGGGGGCAAACCTACTCTAAAATAGGGATTATATGGAGGACTTGATACCTGTCTAAGGCTCGAACTGTGATAGCTACTTTTCCTGTATTTATATAAAGTGACACTTGTCTTCTGTAATTTACTCATGGTTTTCTAATTTTACAGGTGAGATTAAATCTACTCAGGACAAAATAAGTGCTCTACATCTCTTCCGCCTTGGCGATGTCATGTTGCGCATCATCCGCAGCAAATCTCGTCCTCTTCTGCACATTATGCGATGTTGGAGTATAGTGGCCCCTCATTTTGTAGAGGTAACTATATATTGTGTATGGGGTCCTCACCCTCTCCTGATAATGTGCTGATCTAATACAATAATATATAGTAATATGGTGGTCGTGGAAAGAGGGGTTAATAGGCTATCTGAGCTGAATATAGTGGGTTTTCAGAGATCCAAGAGTAAAGCTCCATTTACGCTGAAAGATTGATCATGAACATAGATTCCTAGAAACGCTTTAAAGGGAATATATGAGCAGGCTTTTGCTATGTAATCTGGGAACAGCATGAGGTAAGGTTTAAAACTCAGATTTCAGTGATGTGTCACTTATCAAACGATGTGCTATTTACTTACAATGAAGGTTTTATCACTAGGAAAGTATCATTGCTGTGACTTGCTGGCCATGTGAGCAGTGGTCCATCTCCGCCCCCTCTTGTGATAAGCAGCTCACTATCAAAAAAATTGTAGTATATACAGAGCCTGGTGTGGGCGGGATTAGCTTTCTCAGCTCTGCTACATGCTAAATCTAAGAACTGTGTTACAACTGCTGCACCCAGTAAACTAAGTGATACATTGTTGGATCCAGGGTCTCTTTGCTTACATCGTGCTGCTCTCAGATGATGATGATGAACCTGCTGACAGATTCCCTTTTAAATGCGCATCTGAGGAGCTGTCTGCCTCTGTAAAATATAGTTCCTTTATTGCCACAAATAAGGTGGTGTAAACCCAGCTTAGAGGGTAGTGAATTCCAGAAAAGGAGATGTGTTGGAGGAAGAGCATGATGAGGAAGAAGGAAAGTTTTGTAGAATGGAGATTATGTATGAGGTGTACTCTAGAAGTGAAGAGAGATTGTACTATTACATAGGCTCTGTGACTGGTGCTGTTATTTTATAGAGGAATTAATGAAGCTTTAACCCATTAATGACCGCCGATAAGCCTTTTAATGGCAGTTTAGGAACCTTATTCCTCCGTGCCGCTTTTTAACGGCGCTGAAAAATAAGTGTATAGCGCCACCCAGTGTCGGAAAATCTCTGGGGTCTCGGCTGATCTAGCATACTAGAGGAGAGAGAATGGGGTTCCCCAAGCCTCCCCGGTACCTCTGGCATCCTAGGACCCTCCTGCTCCGTCCCCTGACTCTCCACATCCTCTTCCTAGAAGAAAATGGCGGCCACCAAGATCTGGTGGCACGCACCCGGCAACAATAAATTGTTCCTATTGGTTCATTTTGCTCACTGTGATACATCCGATCACAGTGATCAAAATAAAAAATAATAGTAAATCAAATCCCTCTTTGTCAACCCCTTAGTTAGATAAAAATAATAAAATATATATATTTTTTTTTCATTTTTTGCAGTTAGGGTTGGGGCTAGGATTAGGGTTGGGGTTAGGATTGTGTTGGGGTTAGGATTGTGTTGGGGTTAGGATTGTGTTGGGGTTAGGGTTGTGTTGGGGTTAGTGTTGTGTTGGGGTTAGTGTTGTGTTGGGGTTAGGGTTATGTTGGGGTTAGTGCAGTGGTTACAGTTGGGGTTAGGGTGGCGTTGGGGCTGTTAGGGTAGTGGTTAGGGGTGTATTGGGGTTAGGGTTGGGTTTAGGGCTGTTTTAGGGTTGGAGTTGGAATTGGGGGATTTCCACTGTTTAGGCACATCAGGGGGTCTCCAAACGCGACATGGTGCCCGCCATCGATTCCAGCCAATTTTGCGTTCAAAAAGTCAAACGGTGCTCCCTCTCTTCTGAGCTCTGCCATGCACCCAAACAGTGGCTTTCCCCCACATATGGGGTATCGGCTTGCTCAGGAGAAATTGTACAACAAATTTTGTGGTCCACTTTCTCCTGATACCTGTTAGAACCCTCTTGTTAGGTTTTGTTTCAGTTTGCTGGTCACATGACCTTTTCACCCAGTCCCTAGATCTTGTAGGGATTCCTTCCTCGCAACTATAGGTCTTCGTTCAGACTAGCTGAGGACTTTAGCGGGTCTGGTCGCAGGATCAGGTTCCCCGTTACATCGTAGGGATCCAGCTCAGTCCTATTGCAGGGACAGAATTCCCACCTTTCCTTAGTGCTTGTAGCAGATCATAACAGTAAGTCCAGCCAAGAAAAAAAAAAAAAAATCTCTAAGGAAAGATTTTCTGTTTCCATCATGGTCTCGGTTCAGGATTTGGTTCAACGCCTGCAGGGACTTTCTCTGGAGGTGGCTGAGATAAAGCAACACGTGAGTAGTTGTTCTGGAGCACATTTCGTGGAGCCTAAGGTACGTTTGCCTGATTTATTTTTTGGTGAACAACAAGATTTTTTTTCTTTTAAAAATCTTGCTTGTTGTATTTCCGTTTGAGACCCAGATCCTCTGGTGATGAATCACATCGCATAGGGTTCATAATGTCACTTTTGCGCAAAGAACCTCAGGACTGGGCCTTTTCTCTGCAGCCTAGTGATCCATGCTTTAGATCAGTGGATAGGTTTTTTCTGCTTTGGGGTTATTGTATGACGATCCGGATCGTGTTTCATCAGCTGAGACAGAATTGAGACGTTTGAGACAGGGATCAGGTAATGTGGAAAAATATTGTACTCACTTCGAAGGTGGTCCACTCAGGTGGGCTGGAACGATTCAGCTTTGAAAAGTTTATTTCTTGCAGGGTTAAGTGAAAGGGTTAAAGATTTGCTGATTGCTTATCCCATACCTGGTAACTTGCAAGAGGCTATGCAATTAGCCATACGGGTGGATAGGAGACTGCGTGCAAGGGTTAATGAGAGTAAATCTGCCTTGTCAGCTCCAAGTTTGGAGAAGGAATGTACTGACATTGGAGAGCCGATGGAAATTGGAGCAATGACACCTCACTCTCGGGAAAAAGAACGCAGATTTGCTAAGGGCTTGTGTTTCTATTGTGGCAAATCTGAGCATTTTATTAAGAACTGTGCGCTTCGAATGAATAAAGAGAGAAAAAAAAATGAGGTCAGTTTCGCCCGCATAGCTTGTTTAAACAATAAAGGTGTCTTTCTTTCTGCTACCACTGCTGGTGAGGAGGAATTAATGGAGTTTCGGGTATTTGTGGATTGTGGTTCAACTCTCAATGTGATTGATGGGAAATTTTTGGAAAAACTAAAATTAAAACCCAAACTTCTGTCTTCCCCTATTAATGTGGTGTCTGTGGATGGTTCTCACTTGAAAAATGTTACTCACCATATCTGTGAATTTCCTCTTACTATTAATGGTATTCATCAAGAGAATTTGGATTTGGTAGTTTTGAATAATTTGCCCTCACCGGTGATTTTGGGGTTACCCTGGTTAAAATTGCACAATCCGGTACTGGATTGGTCTACCAATGAAATTAAGTCCTGGAGTCCCAATTGTTATGACAAGTGTTGTAAGGGACGTATTGCTGCTGTAGTTAAGGGGGAGTTACCTGTACCTATTCAGGATTTTTGGAAAGTTTTTTTTGATAAGGAATCGCAGGTATTGCCTCCTCATAGAGACTATGATTGTACTATTGAATTTGTCCCTGGAGCGACTCTTCCTAAAAGTCGTTTATTTAATTTGACTATTCCTGAGAGAAAGGCTTTGGAGGAATACATACAGACAAGCTTGGCCGCCGGTCACATTAGGCCTTCCAAGTCTCCTGTGGCGGTTGGATTTTTTTTTGTTAAAAAAAAGGACGGCGGTTTACGGCCTTGTCTAGACTTTCGTGAGATTAATAAGATTACTGTACGCAATACTTACCCACTGCCATTGATTCCTGATTTGTTTAATCAGTTAGTGGGGGCCAAGTGGTTCTCGAAAATTGATCTTCGAGGGGCATACAATTTGTTGCGCATGAAGGAGGGGGATGAATGGAAAACTGCGTTTAACACTCCACTGGGTCATTTTGAGAATCTGGTCATGCCTTTTGGGCTTTCCAGTGCTCCGGCATTTTTTCAGAATCTTATTAATGACATCCTTAGACCTTTGATCGGCAGAAGTGTGGTTGTGTATTTGGATGACATTTTGATTTATTCACCAGATTTGGAGTCTCATTGGAGGAGTGTGCGTGAAGTATTACAGTTACTGAGTGATAATTCACTTTTTGCCAAACTAGAAAAATGTGAGTTCGCTGTACAGAGACTTAGTTTTTTGGGCTACATTGTCTCCAGTGAAGGTTTTGAGATGGACCCGGTGAAAGTGCAAGCTGTGCAGGATTGGCCTAGACATATTGGTGTGAAATCAATACAGAGGTTTTTGGGGTTCGCCAATTATTATAGAAAATTCATAAAAAAAATTTCTGTGATTGCCAAACCTCTGACCGATCTCGCCAGGAAAGGTGCTGATGCGGTTCAGTGGACTACTGAGGCCATTGAGGCTTTTGTGTTGCTAAAGGAGAGGTTCAGCTCTGCTCCCATCCTTACGCAGCCTGATGTTACTAAACCATTTTTGGTTGAGGTTGATGCTTCTTCTGTGGGGGTCGGCGCGGTGTTGTCTCAGGCAAAGACGGATGGAGTACATCCCTGTGCTTTTTTTTCAAAGAAATTTTCTGAGTCTGAACTAAATTATGATATCGGTAATCGGGAATTGTTGGCAATTAAACTCGCATTTGAACACTGGCGTCATTTTTTGGAGGGAGCGGAATTTCCCATTCAAGTCTTCACCGATCATAAAAATCTGATCTACCTTGATGCTGCAAAACGCTTGAATGCCCGTCAGGCTAGGTGGGCACTGTTTTTCTCACGGTTTAATTTTACCGTTAATTACATCCCAGGTACTAAAAATGTTAAAGCCGATGCTTTGTCTCGCAGCTTTTCTCCTATGGTGGGTACTGAGGAGGAGGAGGAAAACATCTTGCAAGAGGGGGTTGTTATTGCTGTTTTGGACTCCGTGTTGGAAGATGAGATTCTTAAAGCACAGGAGAATGCCCCATCTAACACACCGCATGGGAGGTTGTTTGTGCCTGTACCCTGAGGAGAGATATGTTTGTTGAATGTCATGACTCTCGGTTGGCAGGTCATCCTGGAATCTCTGAGACCAAGAGACTTGTGGGTCGCAGTTTTTGGTGGCCAGGATGGCAGAAGGAAGTCATTAAGTGGGTGTGTCAATGCACTGTGTGTGCTAGATCTAAGTCTTCTCATACTCCTGCTGCGGGTTGCTTTGCCCTCTTGAGGTCCCTAGTGCACCTTGGACACATTTGGCTATGGACTTTATTACTGACCTTCCCCCCTCTGAGGGTTTCACTGTCATCTGGGTGGTCGTGGACCGTTTTAGCAAGATGTGTCACTTGGTTCCTTTCATCAAACTGCCCTGCGCTAAGACTCTCGCTAAGGCCTTTGTCAAGGAAATAGTAGACTACATGGTGTTCCTACTGACATTGTTTCTGATAGGGGACCTCAGTTTGTGGCTCGTTTTTGGCGCGCCTTTTGTGACAGGTTGGGAGTTCATTTGTCGTTTTCATCTGGATATCATCCTGAGTCTAATGGCGAGACAGAAAGGAAAAACCAGGATGTTGAGCAGTTCTTGCGTTGTTTTGTGACTGATAATCAAGAGGGGTGGTCTGAGTTTCTGCCACTTGCTGAGTTTGCTTTTAACAACCATACATCCGCTTCTGCTGGTTGTTTGCCTTTTTTTTGTTGTACTGGGAGACATCCGTCATTTGGGTCATTTTCCAAGTTGGGATCGGCTGTACCTGAAGAGGAGAATTTTTCTGGTGTTTTGGAGAGAGTTTGGACTGATGTGCGTGGTAATCTTCAGGAGGCTAACAAAAGATCCAAAGTGTATTTTGATAGAAAACGACAAGAGGTTTTGTTTGCTATTGGTGACATGATCTGGTTGTCCTCTAAGAATCTGCGCTTGAGGATTCCGTCTAAGAAATTGGGTCCCAAGTTTGTAGGGCCCTTTAAGGTGCTTCAGGTTATTAACCAATCTGCTGTTAAGTTGGAGCTTCCTACCTCCTGGAAGATTAATCCGGTGTTTCATGTTTCTCTCTTGAAAAAAGCTGAGGTCTCAGAGGGAGACGTGTTGGCCACTGTTCCCCTGGTGGTGGAGGACGGGCAATATGAGATTTCTCGCATCCTAAATTCTAGACGGTATAGAGGGGGTTTGCAGTACCTCGTCGCTTGGAAGGGTTATGGACCCAAAGGATAACTCATGGGTGAGGGCAGATGATGTTTCTGCATCTAGAATTGTCAGAGCGTTTCACAAGAGATTTCCGGATAAGCCTAAGTCCTAGGGGATCCGGAGGATCCTCTTAGAAGGGAGGGTACTGTTAGAACCCTCTTGTTAGGTTTTGTTTCAGTTTGCTGGTCACATAACCTTTTCACCCAGTCCCTAGATCTTGTAGGGATTCCTTCCTCGCAACTATAGGTCTTCGTTCAGACTAGCTGAGGACTTTAGCGGGTCTGGTCGCAGGATCAGGTTCCCCGTTACATCGTAGGGATCCAGCTCAGTCCTATTGTAGGGACAGAATTCCCACCTTTCCTTAGTGCTTGTAGCAGATCATAACAATACCCTTGTGAAAATAAAAAAGTTTGGGTCTAAAGTAATTTTTTTGTGAAACACTGTTAAATATTCATTTTTTCCTTCCACATTGCTTTAGTTCTCGTGAAGCACCTGAAGTGTTAATAAACTTTTTGAATGTGGTTTTGCGCACCTTGAGTGGTGAAGTTTTTAGAATGGTGACACTTTTGGGTATTATCTGTCATGTTGACCCCCCCAAAGTCACTTCAGATTTGAGGTGGTCCCTAAAATAGATGGTTTTGTAAATTTTGTTGGAAAAATGAGAAATCACTGGTCAACTTTTAACCCTTATGTCCTAACAAAAAATTATGTTTCCAAAGTTGTGCTGATGTAAAGTTGCCATGTAGGAAATGTTATTTATTAACTATTTTCTGTGACACCACTCTCTGATTTAAGCGCACAATGATTAAAAGTTTGAAAATTGCAATATATTCAAAATTTTTGCCAAATTTCCATTTTTTTCATAAATAAACGCAAGTCCTATCGAATAAATTTTACCACTGACATGAAGTACAATATGTCAAGAAACAACAACTTTAGAATCAATGGGATATGTTGAAGCGTTCCAGAGCTATAACCTCATAAAGTGACAGTGGTCAGAATTGTAAAAATTGGCTTAGTCATTAAGGTCAAAATTGGCTCGTCACTAAGGGTTTCAAGCCTTTGACACAGAATTATCTATGTTACTGAAGTCTAACAGAAAATAATAATCATGTATTTGATTGGTCTTTTTAGAATGTTTAAGTTTTCCAGTAACAAATCTCCAAACTATGCCAGAGGGATTTGAGTTCCCAATGGAGCCCTTTTTTTCTAGAAATCACTGGTTGTCTGAGTTTACAGTTTTTAATAATGTGATCTTCTCACATATCTCTGACATGTGAATGTTTTTTGATTTCCAGTATAGCAGTCACGTACCTGTGATTTTTCCAGTCGTTGCGTTAACCACATTCCTTATTTCCCGCTATATTGTAGGCAGCTTGTCACAAAGAAAGGCGTGTTTCTAAGAAAGCGGTCTCCTTCATACATGACATCACGACGGAGGTTCTGATGGACTGGAACGAGCCTCAACAATTTCACTTTAATGAAGCCCTTTTCCGACCTTTTGAGCGAATCATGCAACTCGAGTTATGTGATGAAGATGTTCAGGACCAGGTGACGTAAGAGTACAAAAGACTACTGACATGCAGAGGTTATGGTCACTTGCCTCAAGGCTGGACCGCTACTGACGGAATCTAGAGACATTGGACAGCCCATCCATTTGACACTGAAATAGGGTTGGTGCAAGACTCTGTCCAGTGGCCAGGTTTCTAATCTGACCGCCGTACCGGAACCCTGAGAACCACGTCTTGCCTCCTGACATCCATTGCTCTTCTTTTGATTAGTCGGCTTGGGTCAAAGTCATCGCTGTGGTGTGCGCACCCGTGACACCGCACCAGGCAAGCTAATCAATAGAAGAGCTACAGATGCCGTGAAGTAAGACACGGTTATCAAGGCTGTCGTCCGGTAGCTATGAAATACTGACGTGACCGATAGACCAGGTCCTGCAAATCAGTTTGCACCAAGTCTAATCGGAAGGCAATATTTTTTCAGCTCTATGGAATTGTGTGCTGTACTAGAACTTACCACATAAATCCAATTTATGCTTAATATGTTAAATTTCCCTTTTTTTTAATTTTGTGAAAACGTGATAAATAAGAAATGTGGCTTCTACTTCAAACTTGTGATCCAAACATGGTTATCTAGTATGTTTCTTTACTTGACTTTCAGGTGGTGACATCGATTGGTGAGCTGGTGGAAGTGTGTTCTCCTCGGATCCAGTCCGGATGGAGACCTTTGTTTAGTGCCCTAGAAACTGTGCATAGCAGCAAGTCTGATATGAAGGAGTATCTTGTCGGAGAGTACTCAATGGGTACGTTGGAAGCGCAGTAACACCTTGCTCCCTATTGGAAAAATGTTTACAAAGTTTTGCATTGCAGAGATTTTTAGTTCGTTTTGCTGTTTTCAGACAATATTGGGGGTCTCCTTTTTCATTTTTTTGTTTTTATTGTTGTCAAAAGTGTGAAAGTTGTGTAAAACTCCCTGGCAGTAAGAGTTAAATGACTTTCTACTCCTATTCACACTATATCCCATAGTAGATCCCAATAGCACTATGTGATGGCTAAACTGGAGTAAGGTTTTCTCCATAGTAGTTTACTGTCCCCTGACTACATTGCCATAGTCCTGCGACTCCCATAGGATTCTACACTAGTCCGGTTAATATTGCTGACGCTTAAGAGCCAATGGAAAACAGTCGGTTATTATGAAACTATTGGACTGTGGCCTAATCAATATGGGGGTGAAAGAGTGGAAGAAAAATAAGTATTTGAATGTTATGAGTTGGCATTCACTATAGGTTCCAGTGACTGTTTTAACCCTTTCACTCTTGAGGACATATATAATTTCTCATGACCTTAAAGACTATCAGCGATAACAATATTGCAGATAAGGTAGCATATTCATATTAAGGGGAAGCTGTCAGCAGGTTTTTGCTATTTAATATTAGAGCAGCATAATATAGGAGCAGAGACCCTGATTCCAGTAGTGTGTCACTTACTGGGCTGCTTGGTGTAGTTTTAATAAAATCAGTGTTTTATTAGCTGTAGATTATCACTAGAGGACCAGTTGTCTCATGCCATGTAGTCCTGCTATGTGTAACCCTGTCAGCACAGCACTGGTTAGCAGAAAGTGGTGTGCGCGGAGTTATACAGAGCAAGCAGTGAACTGCTAGAACTGCAGCACAGTATTTTATCAAAAGTACAACAAGCAGACCAGTAAGTAACACATCAATGGAATCAGAGTCTCTGCCCTTACATTATGCTGCTTTCAGATTACATAGCAAGAACCTTGTGACAGATTCACTTTAAAGCCCAGTATCTTGGCTTTGAAATTATGCCAGGCTTGAGACACAGCACCTATTTTAAATGGAAAAGCATGAAAAGTTTTATCTCCTGGTTCTGTGTATATTTAAGGGAGCAGTTGGAAGAGGGAAAACTGCAAATTATATCAGAAAGAAGGATCACAGCCTGTTATGCCATTTGTCTTCCGGTATGACCTGCAATGGCCACATTGGAAAGGGGGCAGGATAGGAACTTCTCTACATGTTAGCATTCCTTTACCATTAAAAAGCAGTAGTAAATTCAAATTGTATAAAAGCATTAATGAATGAATAGAGCTGTGTCGTATTTTCACAATGAGCCATGTCTTCTTTTAGAAAGTATTGTATTTGGTTATGGGCAGTGTCTGAAGGCAGTTTGAAAAATCTCAGATGGAAGGTATGTGTCACCGAGCTGGCTGGCCTCAGTGATGTAGGTCTCAGAGTGAAGGCTCCAGTCGGCTACTGAGAAGTTGTTGTTTTTTTGGGCGGGAACCAGATTTTGGGTCTGGGATTTAGGAGTAACCAAAGAGCCTGTGTGGGAATGGTCCGTCCGATACCATCAATCCGTTTTTGTAGCTTCTAGTAAAGACTTCCAAATCCGCTCAGGTGCCTCTGTATACCTGAAGTGCTGCCAGAAAGTGAGTGATCCCTACAACTGGTGGATGAAATGCGGGTGTGAAATCCCAAAGATCAAAGGCGAGTGCAGTATACTCCTATTACTGGTCCTATTTCTGTTTGATTAGAAACCAGACTGACTGCCTCTCCAACACCACATCCACCTGTGCTTATTTAGCTCTCTTCTATAGGAGCTTCAAAAGCTGGATTGGAGGTATGGGAGCGACCATTCCCACTCAAGCGCTTTGGTCGTTCCTAAATTCCAGATCCAAAATCCGGTCCAACAAAAAAATAACTCTCAGTAAACTGTCATTACTGGAGCTTTCATTTCGGGACCTACAACATCAAGAACAGCCACCTCGGTAACCTTCCATCTAAGATTATGTATAGATTTTTTTTTTTTTTGTAACTTGGGTGTAGTTTGTGTCTGTAAAAAAAAAAAAAGTGTGAACTTTTTCCTTGCAATAAAAGGGTTAAAGAGAATTTGATTTGTCAGCTGGCTTTTGCTATGTTAACTGACAGCATCATGGGAGAAACACCCCGATTCCAGCGATGTGCCACTTAGTATACTAGGTGCCGCACTTGTGATAATGCACAGCAGAGAAAACGGATTTTAAGCAGAGCGCTGTTGTTGAGCTGTGTATATAACCCAGCCCACACTGCAGCGCTGTGTACATCGTATACAGACAGAGAGCTGCTAATAAGTGCTGCGGTTGTGGTTGGACTAGCATGCACATTCCAAGTTGTTCCAAAACCCAGCCCACTAAGTGACACATCACTCTGCTCTCGGATTACAGAGTAAGAACCTGGTGACAATTCCCTTTAAATTCTCTAGGTCCTGGACAATCCTTAAGATTGTATCGCCTGGTACTTTCAAAAGAGACCTTTTTAAACCAGCTCTTTAAAATTCATCTTTTGACTTTGCACATTAGTGGAAACGATTGTGAAAATGATTGCATTGTGTAAATGTGGTGTTGTCCTTCATTTTTCTAACCCGCTAATGTATTGTTTCTTAGGGAAACGCCAAGCTCCGGTGTTTGATGTGTTTGAAGCGTTCCTGAACACTGACAACATTCAAGTCTTTGCCAATGCAGCCACTGATTACATTATGTGCCTTATGAAATTTGTGAAAGGATTAGGTATATATATATTTTTTAATTCTGTCTGTGCTATGCTTATTAGCTGGGTGTTTGTATTATCAGTCACTCAAGTACATCAGTGGTGTTATAAGGTGGGTATTATGTAGGACGGCTTCTCTGTGCCTTCACCTAGCGTGAGTGTGGCATGCTGTTATCTTTAGGAAAAAAAAAAAATGAACCGCACTTCTCAATGGTAGAGCAACGCCAATGAAAACCTATATAAAAAGCTCACCTGGCTATTGCCCCATCTCCTAGAGACCAGATGAACCCCGTAGTGACACAGCCAATTTTGCACGTTAATGACTAAGCCAAATTTTTGCATTCTGACCACTGTCACTTTATGAGGTTATAACTCTGGAACGCTTCAATGGATACCTGTGATTCTGAGATTTTTTCGTGACTTATTGTACTTCATGATAGTGGTAACAGTTCTTCGTTATGACTTTGCATTTATTTGTCAAAATATCGGAAATTTGGCCAAAAAATGTAAAATTTTGCAAATATGTCATTTATAACAGACATATTTTGATTGACTTTAATAGGTCCTGCCGTACATTTTGCTGCCAGTTTAATACTGCCAGGACCAAAGGTCCCATATGTGGGTCAATGCTGGTGACATGCTATATGTATATGTTACAGTTTTTTGTTGTGTGGTGTTGCAATGTTTGCGCTTTTAAGTCCAAGAGGACTTGTTTGGTTATAAAGATTTTATCAATATTAATAGCTAAGTTTTATCATACCACCTTTGCTACTGCACTTGATCCTAAGTGGTTTATTATCTCCTACCCGCTGCTTATATATAATGAAATTATAAGAGATAAAAGTTGACCAACAATTTCTCATTTTTACCAAAAAATTTACAAAACCATTTGTTTAGGGACCACCTCACATTTAAAGTGACTTCGGTGGGCCTATATGACAGAAAATACCCAAAAAGTTACATCATTCTAAAACCTGCACCCCCCCCAAGGAACTCAAAACCACATTCAAGTAGTTTATTAACCCTTCTAGTGCTTTACAGGAGCTAAAGCAATGTGGAAGGAAAAATTGAACATTCACATTTTTTTCACAAAATTTTTACTCTAGCTCCAAATTTGTTATTTTCACAAGGGTAAACAGGAGAAAATGGACCCTATGGCTAAGTGCACACGTTCAGGATTATTCGCGTTTTTTCCGCATTTTTCCGCGGCAAAAAACGCGTAAAAAAAGCATGAATTAAGCATCCTATCATTTAGAATGAATTCCGCAACTTTTGTGCACATGGTGCGTTTTTCGCGAAAAAAACGCATCTCGGAAAAAGAAGCAACATGTTCATTAATTTCGCGGAATTCTAGCGTTTTTCCCGCTATATTATTGACTTAGAAAGTTCAGGGAAAAATCGTGGTAAAAACACGCAAAATCCGCACAAAAAAAAACGCACCAAAACCACGTGTTTTTACCGCGAAAAAAGTCCGTTTTTGCTCAGGAAAATTCTGCACACATTCCTGAACGTGTGCACTTAGCCTTAAATTTGTTGTGCAATTTCTCCTGAGTACGCCGCTACTTCATATGTGGGGGAATGCTACTATTTGGGAGCACGGCAGAGCTCGGAAGGGACGGAGCACCGTTTGACTTTTTGAACGCAAAAAACGGCTGGAATCGAGAGTGAACGCCATGTCGCGTTTGGAGACCACCTAATACGTCTAAACAGTGAAAACACCCCACAAGTAACCCCATTTTGGAAATATACCCTCTAGGTAACTTATGTAGATGTGTCATGAGCACCTTGAGCGCCACGGAAGTTTATAACGTAGAGCTGTGAAAATAAAAAAAAAAATCCCAATTTACCCACAAAATTGTACTTTTAGGGCTCATACTCACTTGCTGGAAAAAAAACGGTCAGTTTTCAGGATGGTCCGATTATGTGCAATTGTCATGCGATTTGCATGAGATTTTTTATAGCACCATCTATTGTATTAGGGATTATCATGCCAAAATCGCATGAAATCGCACCATGTTGCGATTTTTTTTTTTTCTCACACCGATTTCGGCTGAGAAAAAAATCGCAAATGAGATGTCACCTATTGAATAACATTGGTCCGATTTGAATCTGATTTTTTATCGGCTGAAAATCATCCGTTTTCGGCTCAAGTGAGTATGAGCCCTTAGCTCCACTTTCACAAGGGTACCTGGAGAAAATGGACCAAAAAATTTGTTGTGCAATTTCTCGTGACTACGCCGATACTCGTATGTGGAGAAAACCACTGTTTTGGGCGCATGGCAGGGCTCTGAAAGGAAGTAGTGACATTTTGGAACGCAGACTTTGATGGAATGGTCTGAAGGCGTCATGTCGCGTTTGGAGAGCTCCTGATGTGCCTAAACAGTGAAAAAAAATCACAAATGACCCATTTTGGAAACTACACCCCTCAAGGATTTTATCCAGTGGTACAGTGAGCATTTTGAACCAACTGGTACTACACAGAATTTGATAACATTAGGTAGTCATTTTTTTCACGAAAATGTAGTTTTAGCCCCAAATTTGCAATTTTTACAATGGATAATAGGAGAAAACGAACCCCATAACTTGTTGCGCAATGGCAGGGCTAGGAGAAGAAAGCATGCTATTTGACTGGGATAGATTGTGAATGCTGTGTAGCATTTGAAGAGCCCCTGACATGTCAGAAACTCCCCACAAGTGACCCCATCTTGGAAACTAAATCCCTCAAGGAATTTATGTAGGGGTGTAGTAAGTATTTTGAACCATAGGTGCCTCACAGAATTTTATGACATTGAGAAGTGGAAATATGGGATTTTAGTCGTAAAAATGTAATTTTTGTATTTTCTGCAAATTTGTCAAGTGCCGTACACAACGGTTAATAGGTGAAACTAGACCCCACAATTTCTCTCCGAACGCGGTGCTGCCCCGTATGTTGTCAGAAATTACTGTTAGGCCACACGTCATAGCTGAGAAGGAAGGAGCGCTATTTGGCTTTTGGAGCACAGATTTTGCTAGAATAGGTTGCGGGCGACATTTGCGGAGACCCAAATGTGCCAGAACAGCAGAAAACTGCACCTCTCAATTAATTCCTCTACGACTGCAATGACCATTTTGTAACATCCACGCCATGCTTTATTCTGGAGAATTGCAAATCTGCCAGTATAGTACCCAAAAAAATATTTAGATTTGAGAGTCCTCAGTGGCTGATACCTTTTAATGGATAATAGTTTAGTACCCATACATTGTGCCCCCATACAGTGTAGTGCCACATTGTTCCGAGCTTGTTCTTCTGTCAATATGCACCCTTAAATTAAGTGTCTTCTTCCCATTACAATAATGCCAAAATATGGCCGCTTACTGTTGTTTAGGCATAGTGGGGATCAGGAGGGGGTGTTTGGATTTGGAAGCACAGAATTCGCTGGAATTTATTTGAGGGGTGTGAGCTATGTCCAGAGTCTTCTACCAGTAATGCGGGAACTCCCTATAGTTCCAGTGACAGATGATGGAACTGAGTGGGGGCTGGTTTTGTGTGGGATAAATTAGAGGTTTTTATTGGTAACATTTTAGGATACATAATACTATTCTTCCAGAATAAGGCTGGGATCCCATTCTTGTGTTCTACGGTGAGCACTTACGTGGGGGTTTCCATGCAAATTCCACAAAAATGCGATTCAGATGAAACCCCTAAGGGAACCACCCACCATGAGGCAGATGGAGACACTTCGTACTCCGTTTAACGTCTGCTTTGGTGGTCTCCATCTTTTTAGGCGTGCACAGATCTGTGGTTGCCCATATTTGTGCGCTAAAAAGACGCCTAAAATGGGGACACCGCTGGAACATAGACCAGTCCAAAGTGACTCCATCTGCCTCATAAGTGAGTGGTTCCATCCGGGGTTTTGTCTAAATTTGCGGTTTTGGGGAATTTACACAGAAACCCCCAACATAAACGCTTAGCAGAGAGTGCAGGTTAAATGTGAGCCGAGTCTTATTCCGATTTTTTGGAGGTAGAATGAACGAATAGACAGCAGTTTGAGACCAGTACTTATTTTTATTTTTGCTTTGTTCACTGTGCAGTATAAGTGATAAGGCAGATTTATTATTCTGGTGGGTACGATTGCAGCTATACCAGACTTATACAGTTATTTTTTTAGGTTTTGCTGCTATCACACAATAAAAATGCTTTTTTTTTTTTTTTTTTTTTGTCGCCATATTCTGTGAGCTGTAACGTTTTACATTTTTTTGGCAAACAGATCTGTACATGGGCTTATTTTTTGCGGGGCGAGTTGTAGATTTTTGTACCAGCTTGGGCCACATAATATTTTTTGATCACTTTTTATTCAATTTTTTCAGGCACAGAATGTACAAAAACCCTCAGTTCAGTTATTGTTTTTATTTTATTTCTTTGCGCTGTTCACCGTGTGGTAAAAGGGATAAGACCGATTTGTTTGTTGGGCTTACAACGATACCGGATTTATATATATATTTTTTTATGATTTGCCATTTTTACACAATATTTTAGTAAAATGAATTTGTTCTTGCATCGTCCTATTCTGAGAGCTGTAACTTTTTTTTTTTTTGCCTAATGAGCCATGTTAGGGCTTGTTTTTTGAGGGACAATTTGGCGTTTTCTTTTATATCATTTTTTTTTTACATATGAATTTTTGATCGCTTTTTATTCACTTTTTTTTGTGAGTCACTATGATGAAAAAGCGACATTTGTCTTTTTTTTTGTTTTAATTATTATTATTTTTATGGCATTCGCCCAGCAGAATAAATAACATGCCAGTTTTATCAAGCGGGTTGTTACGGATCCAGCGATACCAGTTATGTGTACTTTTTTTGTTTATTATTGCTTTATGAAAAATACTGCATTTTGAGTGGCGAAACGGATTTTTAGTGATTTCTGTCGGCTTTTGTTTTTTTTTTTTTTGCTCTTTTACGTATTTTATTTACTTTGTTCACTTTTTCACTGTGGGACGTATAATTTTTACTTTTGATCACTGGTCTCATACACTTCTGTACTCCTGTACAGCAGTGCATGAGAGCAATCAGTGACTCACAGACTCAGCCTGTGAGACCCAGCTTATTGCTGGATCACACAGGCTACCGTACCCTGGGGTCATCACATGATCTCAGGGTACCATGGTAACCATCGGGACCCGCGTTTCTCATCGCGTTGGTCCCATGGTTACTAAGTGGGTATTGTGACCCCCTTGTAACAACTTAAATCCTGCTATCGCGATTGACAGCGGTATTTAACGGGTTAAACAGCCCCGATCGGTCGCAAAACCAGTCGGGTCCGATACTGCAGGGTGTCAACTGTCATGTACAGCTGACACCCACAGGAATCACTGCCGCTTGGTGGCGCTATTCTCTTTTTCCACTGCGCCGTTAAAAAGCGGTGCTGAGAAATAAGTGCCCTTATTGGCTGCTGATAAGAGGTCATTAAGGGGTTAAAACAGTAAACCTCCATGTTTGAAAAGACATTAAGTCCCAAAATTACTGAAATCGTCAGACTCAATGAAATGGCATCAGGTATCCATGTGTAGAAACCAAAATCCTACTGTGAGTTAACTTACTTTCATTGGACCAGCTTTTTGTCTCAAATCCGGATGATAGGTGATAAGTTGATCGAAAAGTGACCGACTGCTGGAGCCCACACAGATCAGCAGAATGGGGCACTGTTGTCCCTCTTAGAATGGATCAGCAGTGTTCATGCTTGACAGCATTCTTTCTCTGAGTCTGCCCATGACTTTTTCCAGCAGCCCCATAGAGAATGAATGGAGCGCTGATCACGCATCCTGCCTCTAGCTCAGGGGTGGGGTGGGCCATACAAACTCCACCCACAAAGCACATCCTGACTTTAGTACTGGTGTCAGGACGTAATCTTTCATTGCATGCCCTTCAGTGTTCAGTAATGAACACTGCGTGTGTTTGCCAACAGCTCATTCATTTCTTCTTGTTGTGTGAGCAATCAAAATACTGCTCCCTGCCAAAGCACTGCGGTCACCGAGAATCTGCCCGGGGCCGGGTAAAGGTCATCGAGGGCTGTAAATGACCCGGGGGCCTGAGGTTCCCCACCCCTGCTCCAGCTCCATTTTGTATCTAGGATAAAAATTCTTTGTTGGGGATAAAAAATTCACAGTTCCACTGATCTTTGTAGGTCCCAGTGGTCGAACAACCGCTGATCAGCAAGTTATCACCTATGGATAGGTGATAAAAGGGTCTGGTTAAATCAAGTTGTGTTACAGTAATATTTGGGTTTCTCCACATAAATTTTTTATTCCCGTTTCATGAAGTCTGATGATTTCAATACTTTTTGGAATCTGTATCTTTTCAGATTTGGAGGATTAATGTATCTATCTGGCATTAGGAGTGGGGAAGACTTATTTTCACTGGACAACCCCGTAAAATGCTTTAGAATTATTGAGACATCTCTGGTATCATTGGTTTTGTATTATACTAAATACCCATTATTTTTAAGGATGTTGAAGCATAACCTCCCTACCACATATAGATTCCGTCCTGTAAACACCAGGGCATAACACAGGAGTGGCAGGCAACAAATGAATATATACAGAACTGCAGAAAGTGCTACTTTTATTAGTAATGTTTGTTTTCTCTAGAACCCAAAATAATATAATAACTAGTACTGAATATGATTTTCAGGTGAGAATGATTGCAAAGAAATTGGAGATTGTATACCATCATCTGCTTCATCATCCACAGACCTCTGCCTACCAGCTTTAGATTATTTGAGAAAATGTTCTCAGGTAAAACAATTCATTTATTCTCTGCAGATCATAAGATTGTTTCAAAAGGTTTATAAATATTTCATATAATGTCTGGATACTACAGCGAAATGTAAACTGGACCCCCAAAAACTTGTGAAATGCTTGGCAGCTTTTCAACATTTCTGTGCAGAACAGAAGTGTCACAACTCAGCTGTCAGGTGACCCGGGTCCAGGGGTTCATTCCCTGTCCCTAATACTAGAGGGCGCGCTAGCTTCCAGAATTCCCCGGGATACTTCTGAAGGTGAAGATGCAGGGGCCGCCATCCTTGCTTTATCCCCTGAATCAGCCCTCCATCTGTTTCCTTCCCCCACCCAGGGAAGAGGGGAGCTGCTGTGTACTGCAGTACACCAACCCGATGAACAAGGCAACACGAACAAGGGGTAGCTGAAAATACCAGGCATACAAATATTCACTCACATATAACAGAGGAATGCATCGGGGAGTAGAGGATGGGGAAAAACCAAAATAGGAGGAGGGAAGGGAATTATCACACAAACCAAAGCAACAGTCACAGATAAATCCACCAAACTCCTCATATAACCTCCAAACAACTCTCCTCCTAGCCATGTGGCAAAAGCTAGCTCTGACATGGGTTTGAATTAGGACCCATATAATATAGGGGCTGGGAGTGACTATCCGAGCTCAGTTGAGAGGTCATACTCCCAGAGTTTCCAACATGGTTGATTAACCCCTGTTCTGCCAAAAGAAATGCACCATTTAAAAAAGAAGGTGAGGTGCTTCTTCTCAGTGCAGTAGTAGGAGCAATCGGACACTGACGTCTTCTGACTCCTCTCTGTTGCGGTAACCCTGTGACAAGAAGTTTATGAATAGATTTTTAAAGTACATGTCCATATACCAAGAAACCTTATAATAAAATGGTTTATTTAATATACAGCTACTGGCTAAAATCTACAAGATGCCAATGAAACCGATCTTCTTGTGTGGGCGCCTGAACGCTTTACCCCGCCGAGTTCAAGAAAGATCAGGAAGCAGTGAAGATGGCATTGACGCTGTGTTATCTGAGTTTGATGATGACACCGGTAGGTTTAGCGTTCCACTTTTCTAATACCCAAGAACCAGTACAGAAAACATAGTACACTACTATACTCTATCGCTGTTCATCCCATGTAGAGACTTTACCTCCTGCAGTGGCGATGCCGCAGTGATATTCGCAACAGTATATACCGCTGCCGCTATCACTACGGAAAAGGTGCAATGTGTGTTTCTGCTATGTTTTGGTTTTTTTTGTGTCCTTTTACTGTGTTTTTAACCTTTTTTATTTTAGTGTAGGGACTTGCAAGAAATGAGGCAGCACGCCTATTCTAATAGTATGGCTGCCACTAATAGGCTGTAAGCCAGACGCTGTGCACTACATGTGTGTGATCAGCGCCTTATTCAAGCCTTTTCTCTGTGCAGTTTCCATGAATAGTAGATCTGTGAGTGGTTATTTCATCATATTTTGCACCTTTGTTGCGTCTTTTTTTATCGATGGGTTCCGCTGCATCCTGTAAGTGGATTAGGTTTCTGACCTGTGGTGTTAAATGCGGCTTCCTTTTTCTGCTTTATTTTTCGCCTAAAGTAACCGGGCGTTGTGCTAAATACTCTCAGGTCTAAAGTTATACTGTCTGCAGCATTAATAAATGTGGCCATGCTACTTCAGGCCTTTTTTTTTTTTTTTTTTGGACGTCTCTTTTTTTTCCTTTCTGAATCTTTTCGAAATTATAACATTTTTATTCCCCTCCCTCCTTCCCCACATGAAGAAGTTGTGTGTCCGGTTAGTAAGTGCTCTCTGTCTGTTTCCTTTACTTTTAGGTCTTATTGATGTATGGATAAACCTTTTAGAACAACTTACGGCCGCTATTTCCAATTGTCCTCGTCAGCATCAACCGCCAACCTTGGATTTACTCTTTGAGTTATTGAGAGAAGTTGCCAAAGTGCCCGGTAAATGTTTTACTACACTACAATAACCCTTAGGTACAGTCATACAAATAGTTAGTGTAGTCAGCAGCCATTCCTTTCTTTTTTTTGCTGTCAGTAGAAGCAATAATTGGTCTAGGTAAAATACTGATCTCTAACATAATCGTTATAGGCTACAGACTTGGGCCACGTCACACGTTCAGTATTTGGTGAGTATTTTACCTCAGTATCTGTAAGCCAAAACCAGGTGAGGAACAATCAGAGGAAAAGTATAATAGAAACACGTCACCACTTCTGTATTTATCACGCTCTCCTGGTTTTGGCTTACAAATACTGAGGTAAAAAGCTCACCAAATACTGAGCGTGTGACCATTGGTGGTGGTGGTAACCCAGTATTTTTTCCAAATCCCATTTCCGTTATTATTTTGGCAGCTGTGTGTGGATACTGCCTAACGCAGACCGTTGTCAAAGTATGTTATTGGAAATTAGAACAGGGACAACATTATTAGCATTTTTTAATTAACAATGTGAGATGTATATAAAAAAAATTAACCTTTAATGAGACCTTATGTCATACTTGTAAATGTTTTTTCCTTATGCATCCCACATTCAGTGTTCTTTACGGTGTAGTTGTTCTTGCTCACTGAGTCATTTTGTCTTGCAGGCCCTGGCTTTGCCATTTATGCAGTTGTGCACCTGCTATTACCTGTCATGTCCATGTGGCTGGCTCGCAGTCAGGGTGATCACGTCTATTGGGACGCCACTTCTGCCAACTTCAAACACGCAATTGGCTTGTCTTGTGAACTAGTGGTTGAGCACATTCAAAGCTTCATAAACTCAGGTACATTATTTTCTCATAAGAAAGTCTAACTCCATGTTACCATGACTTTGCTGCAGGGGTGGACATATCACTGGTGCAACCGTACATGGGTCCAAATGGTCAGGAGACCACTGCTACCTCCAACGCAGCTCCAAATGAGCTCTTTGGATGCAAAGGTCCCAGTTAATTAATTATGCTTTGCTGATATAGCACTCTCACATTCTGCAGTGCTTTACGTACATTATCGCTGCCTCCATTGGGGCTCTCAATCTACATTCCCTATCAATGTGTCTGTGTCCATGGGGAGAACAGACAAACTCCTTGCAGATGTTGTCCTTAGTGGGATTTGAACCCAAGACCCCAGCACTGCCGTGCTAACCACTGAGCCACCATGCTGTCTATAAATTGTTCTTGCCCTCATCTGTCTGTGTCCGACAGTGCTTTGCAGACTTTAGTTTTCTGCATGCTTCTGTTTCGGTCTTGCAGAAAAACAAATATTCACGCAGGGGCGGACTGGCCATTTGGCAATTCTGGCAAATGCCAGAAGGGCCAGTCTGGTCGTGGGCCACGTAGCTGATACATTGTTAACAGAATCGGTGTTCTGAAGACACCCATACTACTCTGTCACTTACCCCAGCAGGCTCTGGGTATCATTAAAAATATTGGTCTTGTAGTAAAATCTTGCTTTCCTCCATCCAAAGTAATATTAGTAATATATTCTTTCTGGTTCATGGGGACGGGGACAGCATGGGCCTGTGGGATTTCAAATGCCAGGGCTGAATTTCACCCCCAGTCTGTACCTGCACGCCTGTTAAACCCTAGGGATCCCCCTTCATTTCACAAATTCTTGGCAATTGTTTTTATTTCACATTAAAAATGATTAAAAAAAACTATTTTTTCACTACCATTCTGGAGGACATCTGCCCCTCATCCTAATGCGACCACGTCTGCCTACCTTCTCCGTCCACCAACCGACCATCATGGTTTCCCAAGCTGAAGCCTGTACCAGTCATTGCTGGACTAAGCATGGGAATATGAGGGCTATTCTTTAAACTTAAATTAATATTACATACTTATCCACAATTACTTATCAATAGAAAAGACTATGTAAAAATGTGTTTAATAAAATCTAACATAACTTTTAAGAACACACCAACTTGACTCATGTCGGTCATCCGAATTAATAAAACCCCACACAGCCAGAGATAAGTGTGCAGGGCCGGACTGGCCATCTGGCAATTCTGGCAAATGCCAGAAGGGCCTGTCTGGTCATGGGCTGCTTTGTCTGCTATGTTGTTAACAGAATTGGTGTTCTCAAGACACCTATACTGTTAAGAGTTGTGACGGAGCACAAAGTCGACGACTCCGTCACTTACCCCAGCAGGCCACGGGTATCATTAGAAATATTGGTCATGTAGCAAATCTTGCTTTCTTCCATCCAGGGTAATATTAGTAATATATCCCATCTGGTTCATGGGGACAGTGACAGCATGGGCCTGTGTGATTTCAAATGCCAGGGCTGAATTTCAATCCCAGTCCGTACCTGGCTATGTGTTACCTCCATTCAGTAAAGCAATGCGATGGTCAGGAATTGACGAAACGAGGGGGGTGGGATGGGAAATTCCTGTGAGAATGACACCGCAAATAGCGCACCTTGGTTTAAATAGAATTCTGAACCCGCCGTCCTGCGGCATCCTCCAATCATTTGGTCCATAAAGAGCGGGAAAATACATCTCTAGCAACCTGGCCAGCTCGGTCATGACGTCTACATTAACCCTTGTATAACTCAGACAGAAAACAGGAGTTGGCAAATAATCTTCGCTGATCAATAACAACTATAGTCCTGTATTCCCATGAGGCCCCTTAATCCTTCCGACCGGGGGTTTCACATTCTTGGTCTCATGCTGCAGACTACTGTATGGGGGAAGGGTGATACTGCGGCCACTTACCTTATAGCCATAAAGGATTATTCTCCTGGACACACATCCGATTCTTTATACACTTCCAACTTAATTGTAGTATGAGACACAAGATGGAAGAGCGGAAATGGAGTTTTTGCTGGTATATTTGTATTGAATGTTGTATATAAAGTTCATATTTCATCTTTTATTTTACATTCTGTATCATTAAGGGTTACTTTTACCAGGTTTATCAAGGAATTGCATTATCAGTAATTCAATATTATCATTCTAATTTCTAAAAAGCTTCCATTATGAGCTACAGTTATAAAAACAGCAACAGAGTAATCCAATTCTGAGTGCCTGTATTTTGTCCATGGAGCTCGCTGCTTAGCTATAAGCACATTACGGGGTACAGGATTCTGATGTTTGTGGTTCAACTAGAAATTTAAGAACCTCTGATGCTCAATGCTACCACAGAAATGGTCTTCATATACTGGTGCTTCTGACAAAATTAGAATATCAAAAAGTTAATTTATATCAGTTTTTCAATACAAAAAGTGAAACTCATATATTATATAGAGTCATTACAAACAGAGTGATCTATTTCAAGTGTTTTATTTCTGTTAACGTTGATGATTATGGCTTACAGTCAATGACAACCCAAAAGTCATTATCTCAGTAAATTAGAATAATTAACAAAAAACACCTGCAAAGGCTTCCAAAGCGTTTTAAAAAGGTCTCTTAGTCTGTTTCAGTAGGCTTCACAATCATGGGGAAGACTGCTGACTTGACAGATATCCAGAAGGTAGTCATTGACACACTCCACAAGGAGGGTAAGCCACAAAAGGTCATTGCCAAAGAAGCTGGCTGTTCACAGAGTGCTGAATCCAGCATATTAATGGAAAGTTGAGTGGAAGAAAAAGTGTGGTAGAAGAAGGTGCACAAGCAACCGGGATAACCGCAGTCTTGAAAGGATTGTTACGAAAGTAGGTATTACACCTACCGGTAATTATGTTTCCAGGAGTCCATCCTGACAGCACCATGGGGGACGTCCTCCTCCTCCTTGCTGGGACAGGAAACACACGAGAGTTTATAAGGCCCACCCCGTCCCCCATCCCTCAGTGTTGTAACAAGAACCAAGACATGAAAAAATGCTCATAACACTTTATTGAACAATCATATTACAGCATATGACATAGTCAATAGGGAGGGAACTACCAGTGCTGTCAGGATGGACTCCTGGAAACATAATTACCGGTAGGTGTAATACCTACTTTCCCAGGACGTCCCTCCTGACAGCACCATGGGGAGTACCAAAGAAAACTCCTTAGGGTGGGATTACTGCTTGCAGGACTTTTCTGCCGAAGGCAGTACGTTGACCTGAGAGTATGTCTAATTTGTAATGCTTACAGAATGTGTCTAGTCTGGCCCAAGTTGCTGCCTTACAAATCTGATCTAGGGAAGCTCCTGCTTTTTCCGCCCAGGAAGCGGAGATACTCCTAGTAGAATGGGCCCTAAGACTCTCCGAAGCGTTAGTACCTTCCGCTCGGTAGGCATCTGCTATTACTGTAGTAATCCATCTTGCGATGGACGCTTTTGAAGCTTTCCTACCCTTATTCTTCCCTCCGTAGAGAATGAATAAGTTTGAATCTACATGCCAATCTCTGGTGGCCTCAATATAATCTATAACCATTCTTCTGACATCCAATGAATGGAGACTTCGTTCCCTTTTGCGTTGAAAGGATTGTCACAGAATGATGGTAGGATAATTTCCTGATTGCGGTTTTGGGTAGAAGCTACTTTTGGGAGAAAAGCTGGATCTAGTCTTAAGACTATGCTATGATCCCTGATCTGAAAGTACGGATCTTTAGTAGATAGAGCCTGTATCTCCCCTTACTCTCTTAGCTGTAGTAATTGCAACCAAGAAGGCCGCTTTCCTAGTAAGAAGGGATACCGGCATATTACTGCTCCGAGTGTATGGATCCTTACAGAGAGCCCTAAGAACCAAAGTCGGGTCCCAAGGTGGGAGGCTCTGCCTAATGGTAGGGCGCAATCTTTGAGTAGCCCGGATAAATCTAACCACCCAAGGGTGGGATGCCAGTGAATAGTCAAAGAAAGAACTTAGAGCTGCTATCTGGACCTTCAGAGTACTGGGTCTGAGTCCTTTATTGAATCCTGCCTGTAAAAAATCTAATATCTTAGGCATATCGAGTGCACCTGCGACCAAATCGGACCTGCCACTCTCCAGACAGAACCGCCTCCAGACCTTAAGGTAAATAGCTGCCGTGGCCGGTTTTCTACTGGCCTGAATGGTAGATATGACCTGGTCTGATAAGCCTTTAGCTCTCAAGATGTTCCTCTCAGGATCCAACCTGAGAGATGCAGTCTCTCTGGATTCGGGTGACGGATTGGGCCCTGGTGGATCACATCCCCAGACCGAGGAAGTTCCACCGGATTCTCCAGCGCCATGTCCGTTAGGAGAGAGAACCAGCTCCTTTTTGGCCAGAATGGGACTATCAGTATGACCGTAGCCTGATCTTCTCTGATCTTCCTCAATACGGCGGGAATGAGAGCTAAGGGTGGAAAAGCGTATGAGAGATCTTCGACCCACTTCTGACTCAGAGCATCCAGACCTTCTGGAGCATCCAGCGGGTTCAGAGAAAAGAATCTTGTGGTCTTTGCATTTCGCCTGTTTGCAAACAGATCTATTAGAGGTGATCCCCACCGGCGACATAGATCTCGGAAGATGTCCTGGTCCAGTTCCCATTCGGTCAGACAGATCTCTTTCCTGCTCAGATAGTCTGCCACCACGTTCTGAGAACCTTCGAGGTGCACCGTTGTTAGAGACAGAACTGTGTTCTCCGCCCACGTAAATATCTTTCCCAAAAGAACCTGAAGAGGTCGATGTCTGGGTCCCCCTTGGTGATTTAGGAACGAGACTGTGGTTACATTGTCTGAGAATATTCTGACATGTTGGTCTCTGAGGCTGGGTCTGTTTCTTCTTAACGCCTCCCATACAGCGTATAGTTCCTTGAAGTTGGAAGATGTGTTCCTGATGTTTTCCGGCCATCTGCCCTGTAGGATTCTGCCTTGCAGATGGGCTTCCCAACCCCACGAACTGGCATCCGTAGTGACCGTCACGTAAGGAGAGGCGGACCATATTACTCCTACTCAAAGATTGCGAGACTGAGTCCACCAGGCGAGGGATTCTTTTACTGATCTCGGTAGGGATATTGATCTGTCCAGGGAGGTCTGAGATCGATCCCATACTGCCAGAATCTCCCTTTGTAAAAGCCTTGAGTGAGCTTGTGCCCATCTGACGCAGGTAATGCAGGCCGTCATCTGCCCCAATACTTTCATGGCGTTTTTTATGGAACCTTGGTGTTTTGCCAGATCTTTTGCCAGACTTCTCACCACCTTCTGCTTCTCTTCCGGTAAATATGAGATTCTGTCTCTTGAGTCTAAGAGAACGCCCAAGAAGACCTTCCTCTGACTGGGCATTAGGTCCGACTTCTGCCAATTTATGGCCCAGCCTAAGGATTCCAGAATGCTGATGCATCGATCTCTGTGTCTGACGAACGTCTCTTCCGATTCTGCCACAATTAGAAAGTCGTCCAGATACGGAACGATTATGGTTCCCAAGCTTCTTAGGTAGGCCACCACCTCCGCGACCAGTTTCGTGAATATTCGAGGAGCGGAGGCTAGCCCGAAAGGAAGACACTGAAACTGGAAGTGGCAGGTCTGGGTTGGTAATTCTATTGCAAACCGTAGGAGGTTCTGAGACGACGGATGTATAGGGACCTGGTAATATGCGCTTTTTAGGTCGAGAGTGCACATAACTGCTCCTCTGTCTATAAGGTGGACTGCCGAGCGGACTGATTCCATCCGGAATCTTTTGTATCTGACCCAGCGATTTAGCGGTTTCAAATTTATAATAGTGCGGGCCTCTCCCGATGGCTTTATTATGGTAAACAGGGAAGAGTAGTAACCCCTGCCTACTTCTGCATCTGGAACCGGAACTATTACTGAGCAGTTGATCATCTCCTGAAGGTTTAACCACGTAGCTGAGTCTGGAAGGACTGAAGTAGGGGAGACGTATCTCTCGGGGGGAGGAGAGTAAAGTTCTATACGGTAACCTTCTGCGATGGTATTGCGTACCCACAGATTCTCGGTAATCTGGGCCCATCTTGCCGCAAATAGGCGAAGTCTCCCCCCGATAGATATGACGTCATTGTCTCTTATTCTTACTGTATGAACTAAAGAAGGCACTTTTGCTCTTCCCTGCCTGGGTCTGAGAACTCTTGTAGGATCCTCGATTTGACCTACTATGGGTTCTAGAGTCATAGCGTTTTCCCTGAAAGGATCCCCTACGAAAGGACTGGGGACGCTTAGCTTTCTCCTCTGGAAGCCCTTTCTTTTCATTGGATGCTGACTCTAGGATACTGTCTAAAGCTGGTCCAAACACCCTTGCTCCAGAGAAGGGAATGGAACATAACTTTGTTTTAGAAGCAATATCTCCTGACCATGATTTCAACCAGACAGCTCTCCTAGCAGCATTAGAAAGGGAACTGTTTCTGGCTGAAAATCTAACCGATTCAGCTGACATATCCGCTAGGAATGCTGTGGCTGATTTCATGATATGAAGGGAGGCCAGGATGTCAGACCTGGGAACCTTATTAGACAATTGTTCTTCTAACTGCATTATCCAGATAGACATGGATCTAGCAACAGACGTGGCCGCAATATTAGTTTTGATTAGTGCCGCCGACGCCTCCCAAGCTCTCTTTAGTAAGATGTCAGCCTTTCTGTCCATTGGGTCACGCAAATTAGATGAATCTTCGAACGGGATGGTCGTCTTTTTTGCGACTCTGGCTATAGAACCGTCTATTTTAGGAATCTCTTCCCAAAGCTTAGTTTCCTCAGGGTCAAACAGTAGCCGACCCTTGAAATCTCGAGAAAGCACCAGTCGCCTTTCAGCATTCTTCCACTCTTCCAGGATCATGTTTTTAATATGTTCACTGACAGGGAATACCGTCTGTTTTTGAGCCATAAGACCGCCAAACATTAAGTCTTGTCTAGACTGCGGTTTGGGAGTGTCCTCAATCTGCATGGTAGACCGTACAGACTGGATTAAATCATTAGTGTCCTCCGCCTGAAATAGGAATTTCCTACTCCGGTCCTGGACCTCGGGTGGAAGTTGTCCTTCCTCGCCGGAAATGGTATCCTCTACGTCAGATCTGTCCTCTGAACTGAAGTCTTGGACCCCCTGTACCGTCTCCCACCTGGGTCGCTTACGTCCGGGAGAGCTAGGTGTCTGCTGCGATATAGATGACATAGACGCCTGGAACTCTTCCCGAATCATGTGACGCATCTCCGTCAAAAGTGAAGGCTGCTCCTCCCTTAACACCTTGGAGGTACAGGTAGTACAGAAGATCTTGTCATGGCTATCAGAGAGATTCACGTGGCAAACCGGGCATCTGGGAGATTTAGCGGATGCCTTGCCCGTCTTTTTTACTGTTAGGGGGGCAGTCGGGGCTCCTTTATCCTGAATGACATAAGAGTAGGGTCCGTCAGTATGTCAGTAACTTAGGGACCTCTAGTCAGGGTGGTCTGCGCAAAGCGCACTTACCCCTCCCCCGTCAGCCGCACCTGTCTCCATCAGGCACAAGGTAGGCTGTACACTATCCGGTGACCAGCGTCTGCCGCAGGACTCTCCTCCTGTAGCCGGCAGCTTGCATTCCTCGGTGACAGAAACCGGCGTTTTGACACTGGGCGCCGCCATCTTTGTGACGTCACCGGAAGTGTGGGACCGGAAGTGACACCAGCGCCTGTCAGGATCGCTCCTGGCGTCGCAAAAGAAAATGCGGCGTTACCTGTAGGCACCGCGCCGCAGCAGCGATCTTCAGCGCCGATCGCCACCTGGTCCGGGACGAGAGCCTCCCCCTGGGAGGAACGTCCCCCTCCGGGAGCCTGGTCCTGCTCCCGGCCTTTGGGGCGGAGGGACTCCCCTCTGGGGAGTTTCAGCCCTGGGCCCCCTGACAGGGGGAAGGATCCGATCATCTTCACGATCCCCCTGAGCCCGGTAAGACTCGTGCGTCCCTTCCATGCAGGGACAGGAAAAACACTGAGGGATGGGGGACGGGGTGGGCCTTATAAACTCTCGTGTGTTTCCTGTCCCAGCAAGGAGGATGAGGACGTCCCCCATGGTGCTGTCAGGAGGGACGTCCTGGGAAAAGGTCATTCACAAATTTGGGGGAGATTCACAAGGAGTGGACTGCTGCTGGAGTCATAGCTTCAAGAGCCACCACATGCAGATGTATCCAGGACATGAGCTACAAGTGTCACATTCCTTGTGTCAAGCCACTCATGACCAATAGACAACGCCAGAAGCGTCTTACCTGGGACAAGGAGAAAAAGAACTGGACTGTTGCTCAGTGGTCCAAGGTGTTGTTTTCAGATGAAAGTAAATTTTACATTTCATTTGGAAATCAAGGTTCCAGAGTCTGGAGGAAGAATGAAGAGACTCACAATCCAAGGTGCTTGAGGTCTAGTGTGAAGTTTCCACAATCAGTGATGGTTTGGGGAGCCATGTCATCTGCTGGTGTAGGTCCACTGTGTTTTATCAAGACCAAAGTCAGCGCAGCCGTCTACCAGGACATTTAGAGCATTACATGCTTCCTTCTGCCGACAAGCTTTTTGGAAATGGAAATTTCATTCTCCAGCAAGACTTGGCACTTGTCTACACCGCCAAAAGTACCAATACCTGGTTTAAAACCAACAACAGTATCACTGTACTTGATTGGCCAGCAAACTCGTCTGACCTTAACCCTATAGAGAATCTATGGGGTATTGTCAAGAGGAAGATGAGAGACCCCAAACCCAACAATGCAGACGAGGTGAAGGCTGCTATGAAAGCAACCTGGGCTTCCATAACACCTCAGCAGTGCCACAGGCTGATCACCTCCATGCCACACCGCATTGATGCAGTAATTGATGCCAATGGAGCGCCGACCAAGTATTGAGCACATTTACTGAACATACATTTCTGTAGGCCAGCATTTTGGATTTTAAAGTAATTTTTCAAGCTGGTATTCTAATTTACTGAGATAATGACTGTTGGGCTTTCATTGGCTGTAATCCAAAATCATCAACATTACCAGAAATAAACACGTGAAATAGATCACTCTGTTTGTAATGACTCTATATAATATATGAGTTTCTCTTTTTGTATTGAAGAACTGAAATAAATTAACTTTTTGATGATATTCTAATTTTGTCAGAAGCACCTCTGGGTGTATTCTGGAAGCGGTCAGAACAGAGTTCCCTAATAGTGATAAGCGAGTATTCTTGTTGCTTGGGTGATCTCCGAGTATTTGGAAGTGCTTAGAGATTTAGTTTCTGTTGCCACAGCTGCATGATTTATGGCTGCTTGACAACCTGAATACATGCGGGGATTCCCTAACAAACAGGCAATCCCCACATGTATTCAGGCTGTCTAGTAGCCCCAAATCATGCAGCTGTGGCCACAGAAACTATTTCTCCAAGCACGCCCAAATACTTGGAGATCACCTGAGCGTGCTCGGGAAAACCCGAGCAACGAGCATACTTGCTCATCACTATTCCCTAACATATGCAAAGGTTAATGTGTATGCTCCTTTTTATCTTTTTTCAATAAATCATTAGAATGCATGAAAATTAAAAAAATGGGGAATATATCGAATTAGAGAAATTTGCATCTTTCTCCCCCAGGACTGATCATTCTTTCTCAATTCAAGGGTTAAATCTGTCTCCAGTGAGTACAGATTTTCCCATTATTGGGGTAGGAGATGACATTTAGTGCTCATAAGATTTTATGGAGACCTGTAACTGTTATTTCAAGAGAACTTGCAGCAAAATGTTTATCTGGCTCTAGCTCCTCCTCCTCTCTTCGCCATAGAATTTTATAAGCACCAACTTCCATCTCCTATCTTGGTAATATGAAAATCTGTTGACTGAACACAGATTTTACAGATTTCAGTTATGAACTGATAACGATTTATCACTCCAGGAGAAGAAAGAAGCAGATTTCTCTTGAAGAGATATATTACAAAGTTGCTTATTTTCATGTATACTATTGATTTGGGAAATAAAAATGAAAACGAAGCCTACTTTATGCTTTAATCCTAACAGTGGAAATCACAAATAATCCCAAAATGCCCAATCTATTTTTAAGAGGTGTCAACCAAATTAACCAGCAGATTATACAACATAGACCTGTGTGATACGATTGTGTGCTACAATGCCAGCCCAAGTATGCACCGCATATAGTACCGGCTATAGTGTGCACCATTAGACAAGGCAGTCTCCGTGCCCCAACTTTACCACTGATTAGCAGATTTCTGATCTACAAGGATTATTTTTTTGGTTCTTTTCCTGCAGACATAGGATATGAACATATGATTAACACAATGCTAAAAGAATTATTCAAGCTGCTTGTGTCATGTGTGGCTGAACCCACCGAAACCATCTCTCGAGTGGGCTGCTCCTGTATCAGGTAGGGATTAGTTGATAGATCAGACATGGGAATCCTTGGTTTTTCTGTTTTCTAATCTGATCTCATCATCTTTTTGATTTCTTTTTTTAGATATGTGTTGGTAACTGCAGGACCAGTCTTCACAGAGGAGATGTGGAGATTGGCTTGCTGTGCCTTGCAGGATGCGTTTTCTGCTACGTTAGAACCAATGAAGGTAAGAAATGAGGAATGTTATAACCAAATGACAGTGGTAATTCTATTGAAAATATATAGCTAAATATCGACCATCTTTCAGAATCTATTAGGCTATTTCCATAGTGGGTCAGAAAGTTTTTCTGGAGACGCTTGTGAAGTGAAGGTGGCAGCACCGTCTTTATCCCCAAATGCAGAAGCTGAATACTGGAGAATCCGGGCCATGACACAACAGGTAAAAACCCACAAACTATCCCTCTACCACATAAAATTGAGGTATGCTGTTACTTTTTAAACTAACTACCTACAAGTTGTGACCCCAGCCACGTTTCGCACATCCAGCGGCCAGTCCAAATCTGTGATCGCTCCCTACCTGACAGCATCTTTGATAGCTGAGCTGGTGCGACGTTGTGTGTGCGTTAATGACGTTGTCGCTCCAGCTCAGCTAATCCAAAGAAGATGACAGCAGGTAAGTGGTGATTTGCTGAGCTCCCATCCAGCCGTCATGGAGTACTGACCTGACTGCTTGACCAGGGTTCTGCAAATCGATTCTCCCATCTCTACCTACAACCTAATGTTTTTCACTGGAACTCGCCATGTTTACTGGCTACTGGCCAAGAACTGAAAGCTATATTTATGCCAGAAGTCAGTGTGCTTAACCGGGAATGAAAATTTAATAAAGTCTTTGGCCTAAATTTGATGTAGATGAGATGATTCATTTCAAGTGCCGCTCGCGGTCTCTTGATGGATGCATAATAGATTTGTGATTACAACAGAATATCATGGAAATGAGCAGATGTAAAATATTAGTGTGAGCAGCCATAATTCAATTCTGCAGAAAAGATCTTAGAGATACGCAATCAAATGATTTATCTTTATTTAGTGGCTTAATGCAAAATAATATTTCTCCATCGACTCATTGGGAGACACAGACCATGGGTGTTATGCTGCTGCCACTAGGAGGATACTAAGCTAATACACAAAGAAATTGGCTCCTCCTCCGCAGTATACACCCTCTGCTGGCTCTAACCTGAACCAGTTCTTGCTTAGTGTCTGTAGGAGGCACTAGGGTCTGACTTCAGACCCCGATTTTTAACTGAATTTTTTTCTAATTTTATTTTTTCCAAACCCTCGTTTTTATTTTTCGTGGAATGGAAGGGCGACGGGTCTTATTGGAAAGTCCCGATCTCCCAACATCTTCAACAGGCGGGAACGCGGAGTGTCGCCTCCCCGTACTCCCTCCTGCAACGTCACCTCGCCTGTGCTCTTTTTGGGGCAACGGATTCCTTGAATGGGTCAGATCTCCCCTCATCATCATCTACGGACGGGAACACGGGGTGTCGCCCCATGTACCCCCTTCCGGAGCCAGAGCTTCAGATGGGCTAGGGAAGACCGCCTGGTGCTGGAAGCTTACCCTCTCCGCCTCCCTATCAAAGGGATGGTGGATTGAGGAGCCACAGATGCATATGCACAGTGAGTATGTCAGCGGGCCCACTGCAGCACCGCCGTCGCGGCCTGCTCCAGCAACGCCGTCGTGGCCTGATCCAGCACCGCTGCCGCGGCCCGCCCTGAGCCCATCGAATGCAGCCGCGGCCTTTCTCTCGCTACCACGGCCTATCCCGGCACCGCTGGGCGCCCCTCACCGCCGCGGCCTCCTTATAGGAGCCGCCGCTGCGGCCTTCCCAAGGAGCCGCAGCCGCGGCCTCCCCCCCTTTTTATTTCTCATAAGAGCCGCGACCTGAGCCGCCGCTGCGGCCTCCTCAAAGGAGCCGCAGCCGCGGTCTTTTCTCTTAGTAACTGGCGCTGCAGCTTTCTCTCCACTAGCCGTGCAGCTCCCCTCGTAGCCGCTGCCTTTCTCACTGCAACCTCCGCGGCTTCCTCAGAGCTGCCGCCGTGGCCTCCTCATAGAAAACTGCCACGGCCCTCTCATCATAGCCGCCGCCGCTGCGGCCTTCCGGGGGAGCCACAGCCGCTGCCCCCTTAGGGGGTCCATCACGGCCGCTGCCGTACAACAACCGCCGCTGCGGCCCTATAAACTGCCGCGGTCTCCTCATGGAAACCTCCGCCGCGGTCTTGGTCATCGGCTGCCCCCTTCTAATTTAGTCCCCGGTTTAATCACCCGGGTAGGCCTCAGTTCCGCCCTCCAGGGTTGCTCCGCCCATGGTTTTTTGGCGCTCTCCACAGTTTTGGTGCTTCTCGTCGGAAACGAGAAGCGCCAACTCAGTCCCGGCCACCATTGCTCTTCAACGCCGCATCTTCTGAGTGGTGCAGAGAGCAAAAGAAGAAAAAAAAAAAAACACTCCGGTGTCTGACGGACTCTGAACAGCCTTCCTCTTACGATGGGCAGCACACAGGACCCTGGGTAAGCTTGCGCTGCGCTTAACCCCTTCCCTGCGGCAATCCGAGGCTTCGTGCAAACCTCTCCACCTCCCTATCAAAGGGATGGTGGATTGAGGACATAATCGGTGCGGATGGCGACTGTTTTTTTCAACTCCTGTGTCTCCAGGACCATCCGATGTTCCATGGTTAAACTAATGAGTAAGGAAAATAATGAGCTGGGGTGACGTCTGGTTCCTCACTATTCATGTGAGAAGAATTTTTTGTGCGGGTACAGGTCCCCCCATGGAGGATCTGCCTCCTTTGCGGAACCTCCATGTGCAGTGATCTACCCGATCCTTCAAAAGTGATAGTGTCTGGAGGCTAACAAAACCTCTCCACCTCCCTATCAAAGGGATGGTGGATTGAGAAGATAATCAGTGCGGATAGCGAGTGGTTTGCAATCTCCGGGGACCTATGTTTTCTCCTCTGTTACCGCTACGCGGTCTGCCATCTCTGGCGGCACAGACATTTGAAATTTTGGCACTGAGTCATACAATTCACGCTTCCGCCTAGTTACTGCGGTTAATGCCCCACTGCCGCTAAGGCTCCCCACTGCAATCTGTGCAGTCTGCATCTTCTCACAGGAGCCCAACGAATGGGCAATGCCTCCGTCTTCAGTTTACCTTACGAGGAAGGCTCCTCTGCCCTTCGAGTCTTTAGACGGGTTGACGGCAGCAAAGAATGCCCAGTTTTCTAGCTAACGTCTCAGTAACTCGTCCCCCGGGCATTCTGCTGTTTTTTGGTGTACGCATGCTCCGTCTCCAGCTCCCCCATCACTGGAGATTGCACCAAACATGACTCCCCCATCACTGGAGATTGCACCAAACATATCCGGATTCGCCAGTCTACCAAGAATCTTTAGATGCCCTCATCGAACCGGTTAATAGAGCTCTGAGAGCCGTACAATGTCAAAAATTAGTCTTTATCTCACTGAGACATACGTCAGAGATATAGTCGTTGCCGGACAAAGGATTCCCTGAGCTAAGGCCGTTTAATCACGGTACCCTTTTGTCCACACTCTAAAAAGAAAGTGGACGTAGTCGCCAACAATGGATCCTACATTGCTGCTCGCTTACTAACCTCTACTGTCTTTGGCTGACGGATTGTCTATTACAATCCTCATTGACCATCCAATTGGGCCGCGGCCAGCCTTCTGAGGTTTCCGAGGCAACTCTCTTACTTCCCTGCTCTCGCCGTCACCTAGGTGGCCAGAGTCATGATATTTTGGACTAGGGCCCTAGCCAAGTACAGTCAAGACAATAGCTGCCCTCACTACATGGGTAGTCTGGATTCCCAAATAGCCTGGGTCAGGGATTTTGGGTACATGCACCCCTGGATACAACAGACGGTGACGCTCTTATAGCTCCAACGCCATTACCATCAGCAGAGCCCTATGGCTCCTAGGGTGGCGACAACATTCCGCTTCAAAGAAATCTCTAACTTCTTTAAGCTCTTCCATAATGCAGACCCTCTCGGTCCAAATTCAAGGGTACCCCTTCCCACAAGTTTCTCTGCTCAATGACTCATTGCAGTATCTGAAAGACCAGTACACGGTAGGCATCCGCCTACTCCTGTTTTATCAGGTTTGGCTGGCGATTATTCTCTACCATGGGTCGGAAATCTAGTGGTTTCCAGATACGGACATAGAATTCCTGTTCCCCTCGCCAACTCGTTTCCTCCGGTCCCGTCTTTTAAGGACAAAAGGAACAAGCGGCCCCACCTTTTTAGGCCATTCTCGTACTCCGCATCTACGGAACCGTTGTCACGGTCCCACACACAGACAGGTTCAATCGGTCTTGCCTTATACCTGTTTGTGGTCCCAAAGAAGGATGGAACCGTGCGTTCCTAGACGTAAAACTGACGATCAAGTTGGTCAGGGTGTGTCATTTCAAAATGGAATTTTTACTAGGTTTTCACCTCTCATTCCAATCCTTCTCAGCCCGACAAGGATTTCTCCACTTCGCCAGCGCAGTCAACCATTTTCAGTTCATGGCTTTAACCTTCGGTCTCGCCTCTGCTCCCAGGCTGTTCTTCTAGGTCATGGCAGTCGTTATTTCTGTCCCGTACTCCCGCGGTATGGTGATGCCACTCTGCCCAGACAACCTCCTTATCAAGAGATCGCCCCTTCAAGCCTGCGCAGAGACAGTCAACATCACAGTGGACACTCTCGATTAGGTCGGTTAGTGATCCTTCGCAATTCCTTTCCAGCCCCATCTCAGTGGATCCTCGTTTCAGGACTAGACACTTCCCAAGTGTTGATAATTCCCCCTTCAGGAAAGACTTTCACTGATTCAGGAGGCTCAGACGTTTCCTCTCGGCCGTCCCCTATTTCCTGCAGTCTGGAACGCAGGTCTGTAAAAAAAATAAGAAAAAATGGTACCGACAATTCATCAGTACCATTCCCTCGACTACATCTCCGTCCTCTGTTGCGGACATTGCTACCAGCGTGGGACCGATATTCATACTCTCTGGACTGCTTTTTTTCACCAGTCCCTCCGGATCAGGCGGCTCTGAGGTAGTGGACATTGTTGTCCTTATTGATTCAGATACAGTACTTTCTTCCTGATCCCGCGCAGGTGTTGTCCACTGGCGCCAGTCTCCTAGGTTGGAGTGTGCGCTACCGTCTCCACATGGTCCAGGGACGCTTGCCCTTTGAGAATCAGGTCTCCTGATTAATTTTCTTGAGATCCGGGCAGTTAGTCTAGTCATCCAGCTGTTCTGCCTGCTTTCCGATGTTTATTCCCTCTGGATCCGATCAGTCCACGGCACGGCTGTGGCATACATCTTTGGTCAGGACGGCTCACAAAGTACAGAAGCTATGCTGGACGTAGCTCGCATTCTGCAATAGGCCGATTCAAATCATTTACCTTTTGTTGGCAGTTTATGTTCTAGGGGTAGGAAATTGGGCGCACTTTTCCCTCAGCCGCCAGGGCCTGATTCCTGAACACTAGTTCATTTCCCTCGAAACCTTTTAGCATGGTTTGCAATCCTGGGTAACACTGCATATAGACCTCAATGGCCTCTACGCTAAACGCCAAGGTCCCGGCATTTCTAGATCCGTTCTGGGACTCATTTGTCATCGGGTCACATGACCCGGTGTTTCCGCGGCATCAGTTTTGCTTCCATTACCTTTTTTTCTGCCTCTTCTGCTAATTCCAGGTGTTCTCCAGAGTTTCAAGGCTGAGGGAATCACAAGGTTGTTTTCGTCGCACCAGACTGAATACGACAATCTTGGTACGCGGCTCTAGTGCATCTAGACCCTTACCTCTGAAGTTACCAAACCATCCAGATCTTCTTTTTCAAGAGGCCATTTCCCGCCAGGACTCGAGAGTGCTGGGCTTAACGACCTGAGCATTGAACGCCACACGTAGCGTTCACCGTTATCATCAATGTCCAGAAATTTACTCTCAGGTGTATTTACCATCATATTTCAGAAAGCTTTTTTCCCTTGGTGTTTTTAACAACCACGTTTGGTTCCCGCTTGTGTCTGCTTTTTCGTCCATATTGGAGTTCCTCCAAGAGGTTTCCATTCGAGCCTGGCACTGTCTTATCTCAATGCTATCCATCCTGTTTTCAAAGAATACCTTCCAAATCGCAGGTTAAGACCTGCGTACAGGGACTGCCGCACCTTAATCCTCCCTACAAGTGACCTTCGCAGCCTTGGGTTTTTTTTGATCTGATCTCAGGTGCTTTACAAGTGGACTTCTTCAAACTCCTGTAAGATGTATCTTTCACTCTTCCTCCTTGGAAAGTTCCCTTTCTTGTGGCTGTCACAAACATCACGCGGTTTTTCGGAATTGATGGCTTTGTCTTGCAAACCTCCATTCTTGTTTTTCAACAGGGCAGGTGGTGTTAAGGTTTTCTCTGGCCTTCTTGCCTAATGTTGTTCTTCTTTTCATCTGAATAAGAACATACTCTTGCCCTCGCTCTGCCCTCCTCCGGTTCATCGTACTAGGAAGGCTCTCCAAACTTTGGATTCGGAGAGAGCACTCAGGAAATACACTTTCGGAACAGCGTCTTTCTCCAAATCGGATTCCCTCTCTACGTTTCCAGAGCGACACAGGAAAGGCCTACCTGCCTTTTAAAAAAAAAAAAGGCTACAGTAGCCTGATATAGCTGCTCTCCAATTTAAGCTTTCCGAGTCTGAGGTCTCCTATCCCTCCGATCCTCAGAGTAACCTCCACTACGTCACTGGAGGCATCCTGGGTCATTCGGCCCCGGACGTCGATACAGCAAGGTTTCAGGGCTGCAACTTGGTCCAGTCTTCTCACGTTAGTTAAGCATTACAGTATTGATCCTTAAGCCTTTTCACAAGCTGCCCTTGGCAGATAAATTTGTATTCGA
Source organism: Oophaga sylvatica (assembly GCA_033576555.1). NCBI lineage: Eukaryota > Metazoa > Chordata > Amphibia > Anura > Dendrobatidae > Oophaga > Oophaga sylvatica. The sequence goes on from JARQOD010000005.1 coordinate 362,431,240, forward strand.
CAAAGGCGTATCGGTAGACCAGATTATTTGTGGTGTATATTAAGGTTTCAGCTGCCGTGCTGTTTCCCACCCATGGACTGCTTTCGGACGTCCCATGGTCTGTGTCTCCCAATGAGTCGATGGAGAAACAGGGATTTTTGTGTACTCACCGTAAAATCCTTTTCTCAGAGACGCTCATTGGGAGACACAGCACCCACCCTTTTAATCTAACGACTTCTGTTTGTTTCTTTCATTAGATGTGGTGATCACTAATATTATGTGAATGATTGTACCTTGATATGATATTAATCTTCTCCTACTGCTTTTGCACCAAACTGGTTCAGGCTAGAGCCAGCAGAGGGTGTATACTGCGGAGGAGGAGCCAATTTCTTTGTGTATTAGCTTAGTGTCCTCCTAGTGGCAGCAGCATAATACCCATGGTCTGTGTCTCCAAATGAGCGTCTCGGAGAAAAGGATTTTACGGTGAGTACACAAAAATCCCTGTTTTTATTTCCATTTCCTACTACGTCAGATTGATTTCTTAAGGGGAATTTGTCATCAGGTTTCTGCTATGTAAACTTAGTACTATGTTGCAAGGACAGAGACCTTGATTCCAGCAATGTGTCATTTACTGGGTGCAGCAGTTGTGATAAAATCACAGTTTTTTTCTGCAGCTAATTTACCAGTTCTTTGAATGCTAAGCTGTGTATGAATTCCCCACTTTGGCAGAAATGGTGAAAAAATGCCAAATACTGCACATTTTTTGCACACCTTGATTTTGCAGTAAAACATTTTTGACTTTTTAAAGCTTTTTAAATACTAGAAATGAAAAAGCCTTGATGAATCACACTCAATATATTGACAGAAAGATGCTAATCACTGGTGGGATCATAGTTGGACTAGGAGGCATGAGATATGTAGTCTTGTAGTGCTAATCTCCTGCTGATTAAAATTCTGATTTTATTAAAACCGCAAAACACAGCCCAGTAAGTGACACATCACTGGAATCAGCGTCTCTTCCCCTACATTATACTGCTATCAGATTACATTTCAAAATCCTGCTGACAGATTCCCTTTACTGTGCATGTTTTGATAGAATTCTTTTCTTTAGTTGGTGGCCTACAGATTTGAAATATTCAGGATTTTTACTAAACCTTTTGTACCATATTTTCAAGCAATACATTAAGGTTATTGTCATTGACAGGTGTTCATGTTAGATGCCCAGTGCTCACCAAAAACCCCAAACAATAAGGAGGGCTTTGAACATGCCCAGTCCTGTGTGCTTATTATTGAGCTGCCTCCAGATGAAAAACCCAATGGACACACGCAGAAAAGGTAAGGCTGTCATGGTAGATCGTTTCACTCGACTGTACACAGAGGTAGACATGGGAACACGGTCTCTTTAAGAATGTCCTTGGTTTATTAGATGCGGCATAAACCAAGATGAAGCACAAAGTAAACACGGCCTTCTGGGCAAAACAAAATGGTAGCACTAAGCACAGTCATTGTATGAGCATGCTGGAGGAAAATCTCTTGAGTTTTATATCACTGACGCCATTAAGCACAGTGAAACAAATCTCCCCTCCAGAACTTTCCAGTGACTTTGTCACACTGTTTGAATATGACTTACAAGCTCTTTCCAATAGAAATTATTAATGCTGCTCTGGTCTAGCTGGCTTTAGTGCCTGTGAACTCTTCCAATGCTGCTATACGAGACAATGTAGAAGCAAAGTTATCGAAGGATAATACAGTTCAGGCCTCAGCACAATGATGCAGCTGTCCAGAAGTGCCTATCAAGCAGTAATACACAGCACACCAGCAAGCAGCAGTGCACACCTATCTCAGAAGATGCAACCAACTCCTTTTAGTCAAATTTTTCTTATAAACATATTTTTTTGTTACGTAGCTCACTTGTTGGCTTTACTGTGTAGATGGGTAAAGACAGCAGAGTCATCTCGTTATGAACTCCCTGGTCTCTGGGGAAAATAGCTGTACTCCATTACTTCCTGGAGTGAATTGCACCCATTCATTTCAGCTGCCACAAAGCATACACACCTTGCTGCACAAACAATAATAAGCTAGTGTGTCTCTCCAAAATGACTGCCTCCTAGGGAAGGTTTCAAAAATAAATACCATATTTTTCAGACTATAAGACACACTTCTTTCTTCCAAAAATGTGGAGGAAAATGGGAGGTGTGTCTTATAGTCTGGATGTACCTGCTCTGGCTGTGGAGGGAAATTAATATTCACTCCATTCCAAGCCCATGGGAGTGAAAAGCAGTGAATATTCATTCCTCTTTAATAACGGACATGCTGTTAGCCGCAGCCGCTAGCTTCCTGCAGCTGCCGGGCTTTCACGTGTGCCCACTACTTAAGGCAATGAATATTCACAGGTGAACGCCCGGCAGCTGCAGGGAGCCGGCAGCTGCGACTAAGGCTACTTTCACACATCAGTTTTTTTGTGTCAGGCATAATCCGTCGAATACCTGAAGGGACGGATCCGCCGCTGAAATGAAAAAACTGATGCAACGGATCTTTTTTTTTTGCTGGATCCGACCTGAACTTTTGAACCCGGAAAAAGAAGTTTTGCAGTCGGAAAATGTAGGTTTGCATGTCCGGAGACAGTGGAAAATGTAGTAGTAGTAGTAGTTGTTTTCCAGAATCGCACAAAAGACTGGTCCGGTTCCATAGACTTCTATTATTTACGGCTGCCTGATGCGCCGATTCAGGCAGGTCCGGGAAAAAAAAACAACGTTGCAGTGACCGTTTTGTCCGGCCGCCGGAATGTACATTTCCGCCGGATCCGGCCAAAGACGGATGCAACGCAATGACATCAGGCGCGATCCGGCGCTAATGAAAGTCAATGCTAAAAAAACGCATCCGGTACCGGATCCGTTTTTTTAAAAACATGCCGGATCACCCTGAAGTCAAAAAACTGATGTGTGAAAGCAGCCTAACACTGTGCCCGCTATTAAAGATCAGTGAATATTCACTGCTCCATACGTCTATAGTCCTGTGTTGGGGAGCATTGAGTATTTCAGCAGCTGTCCTCTGCTTGTAGGCAGCGCATGACGTCACTGCCATGTGCTGCTTACAAGCATAAAGCAGCTGCTGTCACCGGAGCAGGACACTGCGAGGGAGTGGAGGAAGGCAAGTAGGATGGTTTATTTTTTTAACGTTTTTCTGATGGAGCCATGCATACCAGGACGGAGATGAAGGCTCTGCATACCAGGATAGGGATCAAGGGGACCATGCCTACATTATAGGGATGACGGGGACCATGGCTACCAGGGTAGGGATGAGGGGGCCATGCATACCAGGGTAGGGATGAGGGGCCATGCATACCACGGTAGGGATGAGGGGGCCATGCATACCAGGGTAGGGATGAGGGGCCATGCATACCAGGGTAGGGATGAGGTGGCCATGCATACCAGAGTAGGGATGAGGGCGCCATGCATACTAGGATGGGAATGAGGGGGCCATGTGTACCTGGATTGGGGACATATATATACCAGGATAGGGGATATTAGTACAGATTTAACCACATTTTTTGCTTCAATTTTTTTTCTTGAATTTCCGTCTCTAAAACTTAGGTGTGTCTTATAGTCCGAAAAATACGGTAGCTAAAACATATAAAAATAGGACAAACATTTATTTTCTACAGACATATATCTGGCATATGAAAGTCACATTAAATACATTACACCGTCCCTTTAAAGGGAACTTTTCATTAGTTTTAGCATGTTAAACTGGCAATTGAGGGTGCAGAGCCAAACAAATATTTTTATGTTATCTTTTCATTTCTAATCTCAGTTGCATAGATATTGGCTTATAAAGTTTAGGTGATAACTTAGGATCAAGTTGCGTTACGAGAGATTTGTCTCTGAAGACTTGTACTTTTTTCCCTTTCATACAGGGGAATAAGAACATGCCCCTAGATAACCTTAGAGTAGTCTTTCTCTGTGTGAGACTTGTAATGATAGACACCCCTGTTCTCAGTCAGTATCTCTGCAGCTACTGTGTAGAGTACATCAGATATCAGTGTGATTCCAAACATTTCCAGGTTTCATCCTATGTGTGGAGGGGTGGACTAAAGCAGATATGACAGTATTGTAAAGTAGATTTTCAGATGTGTTTATAATTACACAAATCGGCTCCACTCCCCCTTCTCCCAATGAGAAGAAAGCTGGAAGTGTTTGTAATCACTCTCAGCTAAGTGCAAAGATGAAGGCTGAGAGCAGGGCTGTCTGTCATTACATCTCACATGGGAAGGCATGTTCTCCTGACCTTTTGGGGCGTATTTTTATTCTGCATGACGCCTCCTTTAGTTTTATATATATTCTTGCTCATATTAGTTGTTGGTAAATAGCTGGTTATTTTTACTGTCCAAACATGTAGAAACATTTGTATGGCTTTTAGTTGCCTTTGATCTGTTCGTTTATTGTTCATGCACTTAAAGGTAATCAAGGATCCTTTGGACATTCCTAATACAAGTGCAACGTTGACACCACTTTCGCAACTTGACTTTTATATGTGTGCAAAACAAGGTCAATGGACTGATCCTTGCAGAGGCTATTTATGAGTTTACCGTCAACCTACCCAGACAGCACTAGTTAGCGTAATTTTGATGAATTCTTAGGAATGAAATCTTTATCATGTCATAAATTCTATTAACATGCTGTAATTTGTATAGGCTTTTAATATCTGCAGCATTTTCACCTTTCAAGAGGACCGGTCACCCCATCAAATGTGGTCCGATTTCACGCTTCTTTTGTTCTTCTACTTTCCTGAATACTCACTTTTTTTTTTTCTTTTTTACAGAGTTATGAGCCTTTTTAGTTAGTGCTAATTTTTATGTTCTTTACCAAGGGAGTGTTTCTCAGAGGGTAATAATACAGATCAGCCTAAAGACATACTCCAGAGAATCCTGCAAGGACACCCCAACTTCCCTTGGAAAAGACCATTAAAATCAGCACTAAATAAAAAGACCTGTATCTCTGGAACAGAATAGCGTATTTTAAAAAGGGAAAAAGCAGAATACTCAGAGAAGCAGCAAGAATAAAATAAAAGGAAAAACTGGTCAATTTTGACCGGGTGACAGGTCCGATTTATGCATGCTTTCTGAAAGATAATAGGGGACTTGGACATTTCTATATATTATTTATTTTAAGATATCGGAAATGTATAATTGACCCCTATTCTTTTTCCCATGAGTTTAGTATTCCTGATCAGACACTGCTAACCCTGTAGCCTGTTATGATGGCGGCGGGTCTAATTATCTGCTGACCACAGCTGCTTCATGTGATCACTGTTGTCTTTTGTGACGTGTATTGGTGCAATTCTTGCATGTACAGCTTCTAACTCTCTGCCTTTTTCTTTCCTGCCTATAACTAACGCTGTGCTACTAAACAGAAAGCTGGGGTAAGACCTTTACGTTGCTTGGCGCTACTGCATATTGAGGCTAACAAAAATGTCAGGTAGTGGTTACGTGGGAATTCAATTTTGAGGACTGTTCATATTGTTAGCTATAATGAAAAGGAGGAACAATGACTACAATTAATAACTGAATGTTGGCTTTGTGTTAAAGATTTATGGGGCTTTCCAATCATACAGATTTTTTTGTCTTCAAAACATTTCCTCGTGGCATAAAAAGCAGTCCTCCTCTTCACCTATCCCCCACCTCTCACGTTCTCGTGCCCACTGATCTCTGCTTCCCGATCCTTCTTAACATACAGGAAATGCTGCTCAGCCAATAACTGGCTGAGGCGGATCATTGTTGTGGTCAGCGATTGGTTGAGCAGCGTTTCCCGCGTGTTGAGAATGGATAAAGTAGTACAGACCCATGAGGCTCAGTGATGGATCCGTAGAGGTGAGATTTTTTTTCCGTCTACCAACTACTCCTTTAATATAACAAGAATTACTAAAGTCTCCATCTCTAATTAGTTTTCTACCATTTTCCCATACTTCATAGTCCAGGATTCTGTCACATTGGCAGGTCCTTACGTGTTAGTTGGGCTGGGCTCCTCCGGTTATTTCCCCATATATCAGCATCTTAGAGTCCTATTAGAGCGCATCAATCATACAAAAGAACAAAGCTTATCTTTCTCAGCACTATCATTAAAGATTGTCTAATAATTTTTTAAGGAAAACACTGTTTTTCTACGTGATTGATTTATAGATACCAGGTCTAGATTTTCCGTACCATGCGACTGACAAGTGTTGTCTATTTGTTCCCATCCCGTCCAGGCTGGTGTATTGGCACTTGGAATCTTGTCTGTACAATCCTGTCTTTAAAGCGCTTTTCTATATACACTTATATACATATACACTTTGTAGCAGGGAGGTTTCCCCTCTATCAGCCAGAAAAGATGGCCACTGAGTATCGGTGACGCTGACACCGACCCATCCCTTTAAGACTAGCTCTAATGATGCAATATTCTAGCCGCTGGTTTCAGTTGCCATACAGATGGCGATCGACTGTTCACTCTGCTGGGTTTGTTTTCAGAATGGGATGTCCTAGAGAGATAACCCTTTAACAATCATGGGAAAGGATTTCGCATACTGTGTTTTTGAGTGATCTTGGGGTTAAACCATAAGGTAAAGCTGGTGCACTTCCAATTTTCCTAGCTACAAATAGTATCCAAATGTAGTGGGAAACCATATAGAATGGTAAATGATCTATAATGTCTGCATTATTTAGTGCACATCATGCTAATGCACATTGAGCTCTCCTAACTCCATTTCTCCGTCTTTCTTAAAGTATTCCATTTAGGACCATTGTCGTCAGTTTGCTTTCTCATCAAGTTCTGCTACAAAACCTGTATGACATTCTGTTGGAGGAATTTGTAAAATGCCCCACGATGACTGAAGAGAAATCTGCTCCTCTCCCTGAAGCTAAAACGATTGGGTTTCTGAGATACATTTCAATGCAAAACCTGGCTGTTATTTTTGACCTCTTGTTGGACTCCTACAGGACGGCCAGGGAATTTGATGCACGTCCTGGCTTGAAATGCTTGCTCATGAAAGTTTCTGGCATTGGCGGAGCAGCAAATCTTTATCGCCAGTCGGCAATGAGCTTTAACATCTACTTTCAGGCTTTAATTTGTGCCTTGTTGACGAATCAAGACAACATAATTGCTGATGTTGTGAAGAAGATACTTTATGAAGAAGAGGAGCATAGTTCAGATTCCTCCCAGCAGTGCTCATCAGAGGATGAAGACATATTCGAAGAAACTGCTCAAGTCAGCCCTCCAAGAGGGAAAGAAAAGCGACAATGGCGGGCTCGAGTCCCATCGCTGAGTGTTCAGCCGGTCAGTAATGCCGATTGGGCTTGGTTGGTTAAAAGACTTCACAAGCTGTGTATGGAACTTTGTAATAACTACATTCAGATGCATCTAGACCTGGAGAATAATGAAGATCACCCAGGCATTAAAGGGGACCCTTTCTTCATCCTACCATCATTTCAGTCAGAAACTTCAACACCATCCACTGGAGGTCTCTCTGGAAAAGAAACCCCCTCTGAAGACGACCGATATCTGAATAAGGACCACCCTATCGATCTACCACCAAGAGGTTTTTCTGCATCAATGCCACAAAGTCCTAAGCTAGAGAAAAGAGATCAGGGCAGAAAGAAGGAATGGTGGGAGAACGCTGGCAACAAGATCTATACCATAGCTACCGATAAAACAATAGCGAAACTCATGACCGAATACAAAAAGAGAAAGCAGCAGCATAACCTGACCACATTCGTTAAAGACACAAAATTGGACAAAAAGGTTGAAATGTTATCTTCCAGAGGGCAGGAATCGCCTATGCCACAAAGGCCCCAACATCTGGTTGACCAAACTCCGATGAGACCCTCTTTCAGTGCTGGCCCTGAGATATTGAGGCAGGAGAAGAGATCTCGCTCCGGATCCACTGTTAGTACGTTCAATATTTCAACACGGGATGCAGAAGCACAGATACAGGTAATCCATTTATAAGAGCCATTTGCTAATTGGGAAATGCTGCAATAAAGGGGTTTTCCAACCTTTGTCAGTGATCACTCATATTGGTTTATATGCGTGCCTCAACTCTAACATGACCAGCTGGAGAGGTAGCGAAAGATCCTGATAATACAGAAGAAGTGGTGCTAAATGCACAGCAGCAACAGGTTGCAATTAAACCTTTTCCAGTATCGAAAAAGAACTTTAGAGTTGAGCTTGAAGAAATTTTTTCAGAATGAAAATCTGCTGATAATAAGCCAATCGCTGTTGACCTGGCCGCTAAATCCATCAGCAATCGGCTATTATCAGCTGCTGATGACTGCACATATTTCCTGTAGCAGTTGCTGCACAGGTAATTTTATATTACATAATTACCATTTAATTAACTAAGTGACAATGTAACGCTATCAGGCAGACAATAGATCACAATGAAAGGAGAGACATTTTAGGATGTGCGAGCAATGCTGAGTAACCGTTCATGATGATGCCCTCAACTAATACAACTCCTGGAGTGGCTGGTCGCGCATACCATACCGCTCCAGTTAAAGTCTGTGGCATTGACAATGATGGCAAAATGCTGAGCTTGGCTATCATCTTCTATCAAATATTATCGCCACGCTACCTCCATCTGGCCGCAGAGAGCGGGGATCGGTACGGATATAAAATCATCAACTACAGTGGCATGTAAAATTTTGGCACCCCTGGTCAAAATTACTGTTATTGTGAACAGTTAAGCAAATGAAGTATGAAATGATCTCTAAAAGGAAAAAAGTTAAAGATGACACCTTTCCTTTGTATTTTCGGCAAATAAAAATGTTTTCATTTTTACATTTTAAAAACTACAAAAAAGGAAAATGGGCTGATGCAAAAATTTGGGCACCCTGCATGGTTAATATTTAGTAGCACCCCCTTTTTCTCCTTCGTCTCATTGGGGGACACAGGACTGTGGGTGTATGCTACTGCCGCTAGGAGGCTGACACTAAGTAAACATAAAAAAGGTTAGCTCCTCCTCCGCCGTATACACCTCAGCACTGGCCTCAGGCAAACCCAGTTCTTGCTTAGTGTCTGATGGAGGCACGCGTCTGGGTTTTTTTCCAGACCATTTTTTTTTTTGTCTTTCCCACGAAGACGAGATAGGGGCGACGGACCCTTTTGAAGGGGTCCGATCTCCCCAAACCATCAACGGGCGAGCACGTGGAGTGAAGCCTCCACGTATCCTTTCCCGCAACGTGGGACATGATGCCGGACTCAGCCCTGACCACCCTAGAGTATTGAAACCCTAGGCTGTACAGTGGCAGGAGATAGTCCGTGCGGCCCCCACTGCACCACCAATGCTAGACTGCAGTGCTGCAAGGAGGCGGACGGTCCCTCTCCTCACCCCCTGAAGGGGTGATGGAGTTAGGGTGCCTGCACTGTCCTTCTGTCATTTCACAGGCCCCCCTCCAATCTGAAGCTAAGTGGGGCCAGAAAAAGGACCCTCTGCGAACCCACCTTAAGGACGTCGTGGAGGAAGACCGGAAAGCTATGAACGGAGGTTGCTGGTAGCGTTGGAGCAGGGGAAAGGATACTCGTTTTCAGCCTGGCTTCAGTAAGACAGGCAAGTTCCTGGTTTGGTCCGCCCCCTTGGGGGCATCATCTTCCGGCGGTCCGCCCCTTGTCTCCTGGACGGCCGCCGCCTAAAATTTAGGCCCCGGCTTCGGCCGGTGTTAGGCCTCAAATAAATTTAGTCCCCAGCTCCGGCTGGGGACCAGGCCACGGCCTGCAATTTAGCGCCCGGCTTAGGCCGGAGGGGGGCCGCGGTCTCAGGCCCCGCCTCCGGCGGCATCATCTTCCGGCGGGCCCGCCCCCGACTCTCGGGCGCCACCACTGGAAATTTAGGCCGCGGTTTTCTCCGGCGCTGGGCCGCGACCGCAAATTTAGTCCCCGGCTTCGGCCGGGGACTAGGCCGCGGCCGGAAGTGGTGTCTCCGGCATCTGACGGCGCTAGGCCGCGCCTCTCGACCCCGCCCCCTGTGGTCAGCTATATGAGCCACGCCTCCCTGACAGGGAGCGCTTTTTTTTGAAAAGTCTGGAGCCTTTGCTTGTTTCTTTTGCGCTATCAACGCTGTTTAAGGACGTCCGGGATACAGGACTGGGGTAAGTGCCACTACTTCCAGCCCGGCTCTCCACTTCGCTGCGCTCCGCTACCGCACCTCCGCATCGTCACAGCCAGATTGTTACAGCAGGGGGAAAGAGGCTCTGGACAGATACAGTATGTCCAGAAGAACTAAGGCTCACACGGCGCTGTATACCGCATGCATTGCCTGTAGATCCCCTTTTCCGCACGCCCAGTCTAATCTGGTCTGCGAAGCCTGTGACTCCGAACGGGCTCAGGAGCCCTCACCTATAGCCCAGCCCAGTGCGTCAGGTCCCCCGGAGTGGGCCCTATCTCTGTCTCAATCTATGGCGTCATTAACGAGAGCAATCGAGTCCCTTCAAGCTCCCGATAGGAGCAGGGACAGTGGTTCACCCGTCTTGGCGACGTCTCAGGAACCTCCGGCCTGCAGGGGCCGCGCTCTCACCAGGCAGTCGCAGGGGAAGCGAACCCACACTGCGTCGCCTATGCCGTCCAGGGCTTCGGCATCCTTCAGTTCAGCTTCTCGCTCTCCCTCACCTTTAGAGGCAAGTGATCAATATTCGGATTCCGATACTGAAGGGTCCCTCAATTTGGAAGCTCCAGGTTGTCAGGAGACAATTGACAGTCTGATTGAAGCTGTCAATCAATCTCTGGGGGTAGACGATGAATCCACCTTGGCCTCTGGTCATAAGGTGTCTTTCAAACGAGCCAGACAGACCATAAGGTTTTTGGTGCTCATCCTGAGTTTGAGGAGCTAGTGCAGCGCCACCGGGAAAAGCCGGACAAGCGCTTCGCAGGACAAAAAGCCCTTAATACCAGATATCCTTTTGCCCCTGAACTTCTGAAGAAGTGGGTGGAATCTCCTGCGGTCGACCCTCCTGTGTCGCGTTTGGCATCTAAGACGCTTCTCTCTCTTCCCAACGGTTCCTCGATTAAGGATCCAACGGATCGTCTGATTGAAAGTTTGGCCCGCTCGGTGTTTGAGGCATCAGGTTCTGCTCTCTCCCCTTCTTTTGCAGCGACTTGGGTTGCTAAGGCCATGATATCCTGGTCGGAGTCTCTAAATAGAGCTCTTCACGGTATAGAGGTGCCGTCTGAGGTAACCGAGATCTCTAATCAGATAGCTCTTGCAGGAGACTTCTTAATTAATGCGTCCATGGATGCGGCAAATTGCGCAGCACTAGCTGCTGCTAATGCAATTGCTATCAGAAGATCCTTGTGGCTGAGAACCTGGCGAGCGGACTCAACCTCAAAGAAATCGCTTACATCGGTCGGTTATTTGGCGAAAGGCTGGATCAGCTCATATCTGATGCGACGGGAGGGAAGAGCAGTTTCCTTCCTCAGCAAAAAATTAGACAGCCTTTTCGTCGACAGCTTCAGCCTCGCTTTAGGGCCTTTCGTAACCCAGGTTGGGCCGCGCCAGCCACCTCCAGCGGCTCAGGTCGACCTAATCAGGCCAGAGATCGCCAGGTCTCCTACAGGACCAACCCTCTGGGAAGAGGGCGATCTCAACAGCCAAGATCTAGAGGGTCTAAACCCCAAAGATATTCGGACAAATGACTGGAGGCAGAATCCGGTCAATTTATCCAGAGTAGGCGGCCGCTTACTCTGGTTTCGCCCCATTTGGCTATCGATTACTCACGACGAGTGGGTCAGGGAGTTAGTCTCCTCGGGGTACAAAATAGAATTTACCAGCCTTCCCTCAAATCGATTTTTTCCCTCGCGCCTTCCCAAGAAGGAGTCTCGGGTTCGCGCCTTATTCAAGGCGGTCGAGTCTCTTCGGCACAGCGAGGTTGTCGTACCTGTACCGGAGGTCGAAAGAGGTCAGGGTTTTATTCCAACCTGTTCATTGTACCCAAGAAGGACGGTACCGTAAGGCCCATTCTGGATCTAAAGCGACTGAACCGGTTTGTCAGAATTCGACATTTCCGAATGGAGTCTCTCCGCTCGGTCATTGCAGCCATGGAAAAAGGGGAATTTCTAGCATCAATAGACATCCAGGATGCCTATCTTTACATCCCCATATTTCCCCCTCATCAAAGGTTTCTTCGGTTTGCCATCGCAAACTTCATCTTCAGTTCGCAGCCTTGCCATTCGGGCTAGCCACAGCCCCCAGGGTGTTCACAAAGGTCATGGCTGCTGTTGTGTCCATTCTGCACTCCAGGGGGATAGTCATCCTGCCTTACTTAGACGACCTCCTCATCAAGGGTCCGTCTTTTCAAACCTGCGAGGAAAGTGTCAGCATTACGTTAGACACCCTTGCTCGGCTGGGGTGGCTGGTGAATATGAAGAAATCATCTCCCGTGCCATCTCGGAAGATCACCTTTTTAGGGATGAATTTCGACACCGCTCAGGGGTTGATAATCCTTCCTCAGGACAAGGCCTTAGTTCTCCGTCAAGAGGTACGAATCCTTCGCCAACCGATTCCTCACACCATCCGGTTTTGCATGAGGGTCCTAGGAAGGATGGTGGCAGCAATCGAGGCTATTCCATTTGCCCAGTTTCATCTTCGCCCCCTTCAGCATGCACTCTTGGCAGTATGGGACGGGAGCCCTTACTCCCTCAATCTTCGGTGCCGTCTGTCCCTGCAGGTCAGACAGACTCTTACGTGGTGGACGAAGAGCACCACTCTTCAACAAGGTCGTTTGTTTCCTCCAAATTTCTGGATGGTAGTCACAACGGACGCCAGCCTGCTCGGATGGGGAGCAGTGTTTCGTCACCACACAGCCCAGGGAGCTTGGTCTCAGCAGGAATCGACCCTCCCGATCAATAATTTAGAGATCCGAGCTGTTCGGCTGGCTCTGAGGCATTTTCACCAGCATCTGGCGGGCCGCCCAGTCCGAATACAATCGGACAATGCCACGGCGGTGGCATACATAAACCATCAGGGAGGTACCCGCAGCAGGGCGGCCATGCACGAGGTAAAACAGATTCTGACCTGGGCAGAGGTAAATCACTCTGTGATTTCAGCGGTCCACATTCCGGGCGAGGAAAACTGGGCAGCGGATTTTCTCAGCCGTCACGGCATAGCGTCAGGGGAATGGTCGCTACATCCCGAGATTTTTCAGCAGATATGCCGACGCTGGGGAACCCCAGATGTGGACCTGATGGCTTCCAGGATAAATGCCAAGGTGCCCAACTTCGTCTCCCGGTATCGGGATCCGCAGGCAATTGCAGTAGACGCCCTGGTTCTACCGTGGAATCAGTTTCATCTTCCATACTTGTTTCCACCAATAGCTCTGCTCCCAAGGGTGATCAGAAAGATCAGGTTAGAAGGGGTCCCAGCGATATTAATCGCTCCGGATTGGCCGCGTCGCTCATGGTACGCGGAGCTGGTACAGTTGCTCGCCGACGCACCCTGGCGACTGCCAGAGCGCGTGGACCTTCTCTCCCAGGGCCCAGTTTACCACCAGAACTCAGCGGTTCTGTGTTTGACGGCCTGGCCGTTGAATCTTGGATCCTGACCAGGGCTGGATTCTCTAAAAAGGTCGCCGCGACGATGGTTAGCGCCCGAAAGCCCGTCTCGGCTCGCATCTACCACGGTACTTGGATAGTCTTTTTTGCTTGGTGCAGGGAACATGGTTGTTCCCCGCTTCTGTTTTCAATTCCAAATATTCTGTCATTTCTTCAAGCGGGCCTAGATTCAGGTCTAGCGCCAAGTACGCTTAGACGGCAGATATCAGCCTTGTCGGTTCTTTTTCAGCGAAGGATCGCATCTAATTTTCAGGTTAGGACCTTTATTCAGGGGGTTGTCCATATAGTTCCCCCCTACAAGGCTCCCTTAGATGTTTGGGATCTCAATCTAGTCCTGGGAGTCCTGCAGGAATCTCCATTTGAACCTCTGCAGGAGGTTTCTCTGACATTCCTTTCCTGGAAAGTGGTGTTTTTGGTAGCCATAACATCCATAAGGCGGGTTTCGGAGCTGGCAGCACTGTCTTGTCGAGCTCCGTACTTACTTTTCCATCAGGATAAGGTAGTGCTCAGGCCAACACCACCTTTTTTGCCTAAAGTCATGTCCTCATTTCATATCAATGAGGACATTGTTCTACCTTCTTTTTGCCCAGCTCCTACGCACCGGGTTGAGAAGGCTCTCCATACGCTAGATCTGGTGAGAGCACTCAGGAGATATGTATCTCGGACGGCGTCCTTTCGGCAGACGGACACGCTGTTTGTCCTCCCTGAGGGTCGCAGGAAGGGACTCGCTGCCTCTAGGTCAACCTTGGCTAGGTGGATTCGGTTAGCCATTCAGGAGGCTTACCGCATCAGAGGAGCGGTGGTTCCCGCAGGGATCAAGGCTCACTCCACCAGAGCGGTGGGTGCCTCCTGGGCCCTTCGGCATCAGGCTTCGGTGGAACAGGTTTGTAAGGCGGCAACCTGGTGCATACCTTTTCCAAGCATTATAATGTCCATACTCAGGCTTCTGCGGATGCCAGTCTGGGTAGAAGGATTCTTCAGGGCGCAGTTGCGCACCTATAAGCAATGCTTGGTTATAAATTACACTGTGGAGTCGGTTTCCCACCCAAGGGACTGCTTTGGGACGTCCCACAGTCCTGTGTCCCCCAATGAGACGAAGGAGAAATAATGATTTTTTGTTACTCACCGTAAAATCCTTTTCTCCGAGACGCTCATTGGGGGACACAGCACCCTCCCTATTAGCCGGATGGCTTCGATTTCTAAGTTAATTTTATTTGCTTGGGTCTATATCAGTAGATTTACTTCTGGATATATTGTACCTGTATTAACATTAATTTATTCTCTAGCCTCCTACTGCTTTTTGCACTAAACTGGGTTTGCCTGCGGCCAGTGCTGAGGTGTATACGGCGGAGGAGGAGCTAACCTTTTTTATGTTTACTTAGTGTCAGCCTCCTAGCGGCAGTAGCATACACCCACAGTCCTGTGTCCCCCAATGAGCGTCTCGGAGAAAAGGATTTTACGGTGAGTAACACAAAAATCATTATTTCAAATATTACAGCTTGTAAACGCTTTTTCTAGCCAGCCAAGAGTCTTTCAATTCTTGTTTGAGGGATTTTCATCCATTTTTCCTTGGAAAATTCTTCCAGTTCTGTGAGATTCCTGGGTCGTCTAGCATACACTGCTATTTTGAGGTCTAGCCACAGATTTTCAATGATGTTCACATCATGGCACTGTGAGGGCCATTGTAAGGCTAGGTTCACATTAGCGTTTGACTCCGCAGTGTATCATCTGCATGCTGAAACGCATACTAATGCAGTGTTTTTTATCCGCATCAGCTTACCCATGATGCAAAAAAAACCTGTGTTTGTATGCGTTTTTGCATGTGTTTGTGTTGTTTATGTGCATGCGTTCGATATTTCCAGTTGCTGTGATCAGTTCCTAGACATGCGCAGTCTGAAGTCCGCATGTACATCAAACGCATCCATGCGCATGTCCTTGCATACCAATGCATTCCCATAGACAGTAATGCGTTTTTTTTTATGCACTCATCCGCATGTGCATGCCTGACGGATTTTTGCCGCTTCAAAAAAATGCAACATGTTGCTTTTGCTGAACACCGCAAAACGACGCATGCGAACGCATGCAAAAGCATGTCCCTGGGTACATCATGTTAAAGATATGTACGCTGCACACCGATAGGCAAATGTGAAACCAGCCTAAAATCTTCAGCGTGCACCTTTTGATGTAGTCTATCATGGATTTTGACATGTGTTTTGTAGAATCCATCCTCCAGCTTTTTTACAGATGGTGTTATTTTTGCATCAAGAGTTTGTTGAAATTCCATTGAATCCATTCTTCCCTCTACCCGTGAAATGTTCCATGTACCACTAGCTGCAACACAACCCCAAAGCATGATTGATCCTCCCCCATGCTTAATGGTTGGAGAGATGTTGTTTTCCTGAAATGCTGTGCTTTTTTTTCTCCACACATACCTTTCATCATTGTGGCCAGAGAGTTCTATTTTAACCTTATCGGTCCACAGGACTTGTTTTAAAAAATGCATCAGGCTTGTTTAGATGTTCTTTTACATACTTCTGATGCTAATTTTATGGTAAGGACGCAGGAGAAGTTTTCTTCTGATTACTCTTCCATGAAGGCCATATTTGTGCAGGTGTCTCTGAACAGTAGAACAATGTACCATCTTCAGAGTGCTAGGCAGATGCTTAGAAGAACCGATAGTTGCTGTTTTATGGCACAAGTTTAGAGGAGACTGGGTTTTTATAAAGATGTGAAATTTGCATCACCTGGCC
Organism: Oophaga sylvatica; assembly: GCA_033576555.1. Classification (NCBI taxonomy): domain Eukaryota; kingdom Metazoa; phylum Chordata; class Amphibia; order Anura; family Dendrobatidae; genus Oophaga; species Oophaga sylvatica. The sequence goes on from JARQOD010000005.1 coordinate 362,447,543, forward strand.
TTTTCTAACAATGATAGTGAACAAGCCATAACCATAGCCCTAGCGGGCTAATAAGGTCTAAACCTTGATTAAATTATCTGAGCACATACCGTATTTTTCGACTATAAGACACACTTTTTCCCAAAAAATTTTAAGGGAAAATGGGGGTGCGTCTTATAGTCTTAAAAAACATACTGATAGGGAATCTAGATTGCGAGCACCATCGGGGACAGCGATGATAATGTGTGCAAACTGTAAAGCACTGCGGAATATGTTAGCGCTATAGAAAAATAAAGATTATCATTATTATAGTCAGAATATTCTTACAAATACTGTGGCGGCAGTAGGAGTCGGGCGATTCTGCGGCAGTCCCGGTCCGACGCTGCAGAGCGATGATCACACTCCCTTCCCAGGCTGGTGCGGCAGGTTGGGCAGTGGTGCTCTGTGGTGCAGGGGTTCCACCAGCATTTTATGAAAGTCCGGAGGCCCCCGCACATCCATTGCTGTGATGCGGTAGCCTCTGAGAAAATGGCCGCAGGGGGCGGCGCATGCTCAGATTAAGATCTCGGCAACGAGGCCATCGCACCTGCCGCACCAGCCTGGGAAGGGAGTCATATCACCGGACACCGAACACCCCCTGTAACCACGCTCCACCTGCGCTTCCGATCCCCTGCCGGTAAGCTGAATTCGGACTGTTAGACTGACCGCCATTTGACACATTAGTTTTTTTCCATATTTTCCTTCTGTAAATTTGGGGTGCGTCTTATGGTCTGGTGCGTCTTATAGTCTGAAATATACGGTAAATCTCCAAGGTTGCCCAAACTTTTGCATCAGCCTTTTTTTATTACTTTTTAAAATGTAAAAAATTACTTTTTTTGCCTAAATACAAAGAAAATGTGACATCTTTAATATACCATTTTAGAGATCATTTCATGTCCATCTTGCTTAACTGTTCACAATAACAGTAATTTTGACCAGGGGTGCCCAAACTTTTACATGCCACTGTATCCTGTTCAACCACCTGTCAGTTTCAGGGTTCCCGTTTTCCTCTGCAGTACTGATATATGTATGTTTTTGTATTGTAGGCATGGACCAACATGGTGTTGACTATTCTAAATCAAATCCAAATCCTGCCAGACCAGATGTTTGCTGCTCTGCAACCTGCGGTGTTCCCGTGCATCAGCCAGCTGACCTGTCATGTAAATGACATACGTGTGCGCCAGGCAGTCAGGGAATGGTTGGGTAGGGTCGGCAGAATTTATGACATAATTTTATAAGTTCATTGTATGGTTCCGCTATCATTTTTACATATGAATTTGCTATTTCCAAATGTATTCTAATTAAGGTTTATTACGTTTTGTAAGTAGAGTACATCATGGATATTTCCAGTTCTGGAATATTTTGCCTATGCCGCTATACATTTATAACTCGGTCTTGTCTATTTCTTAGAGTCTAATAACTGTTTCATTCTCTGTATGTTTGTAGCCATGTGTACTCCGCGACACTACGATAGTGGTATGACTAAGGCTAAACGTGACACATAGGAACTAGTGATGAGTGAACGTGCTGGGATAAGGTGTTATCCGATCATGCTCGGCTGCTAACCAATTGTCTTCGGCATGCTCAAATAATATGTTCGGGTCCCCGTGGCTGCATGTCTCGTGGCTTTTCGACAGCTGCAACGCATGCAGGGATGGTCTAACAAACAAGAAATCTCGCATGTGTTGCAGCTGTGGAATAGCCGTGAGACATACAGCCACGGGGACCCGAACATATTATTTGAGCACACCGAAGACACTCTGTTAGCACCCGAGCATGCTCAGATAACACCTTATCCAAGCATGTTTGCTCATCACTAATAGGAAATCATTAGTACTGGATCCACTGAGTCGATGTAGCTTTCCCAGTAGCACAAGTAGTCAAAACTCCGCTCTTAATTGCTGAACGCTGCAGTGCCAAGCTGGCATTGGCTGGAGTGAACCTGCTCTGATTAGCTGCTTTATATGCCAGTAGGACAATGTAGATAGCTTTATAATAGGCCTCATAATACTCAATAAATGCAGCAACTTACCGTACCTAATTTTATATACTTTTTTTTCTTTATTTTAATGGGCAATAAACTCAAAACAAGCAGAAGTAAGATTTAAAAGGGTTTCAAGTTTCGGAAAAACCCTCTCCCTGCAGTTTGTTTTAAAAACAAAATCTGTTCATTCCGCACCCTCCCCAGGTCCTGTGCTGTGTCTCCATTGCTGCTCCTGGGATCTTGTATCGTCTGCAGCGTTGATGTCATGTCGACAGCACTGCAGCCTATAACTGAGATCAACGGCTCTGCCCAAGTTGATGGCATGTCCCGCTGAGCCCACTGATTGACTGCAGCTCTGTCTTCGTGGCGTCAGAGCTAACAATAACCGACACCAGGAGCAGCAAAGGAAACTGTGCTGGACCCAAGGAGGCAGAGGATAGCAAAGTTTTGGGGGTTTTCTTTAAACAAATTGCAGTCGGGGGACAAGTTTTCCTCAACCAGAGAACCGTTTGTCATTTGGACTATAATTTTCCTGTCTCCCATGAATTTCATCAGAAGAGAAGCTTTCGTTGTTTGCTTTTGTGCCTGCATACATACAGAAGGAATGGCTTTCTGTAGTCAGATGGTAGCAGGCAGTAGAGAAAAATGAAACGCACTGCAAACGTGTGTTTTTTTTTGTGAATGCAATTTTTACAAGTTTTTGTTGTTTGTTTGTTTTACTCAAAAGATAGCAGGTTGTAGGTACGTAGTTTTTGTTGCAGAAATCTTTCTAGAAGAAAAAAAATGTCTGAAAAAAGGACGAACATAGAAAAATAAAGCAAAACAGTGACAGAAATGTGTGTTTTACTTCCGGAACACAAAACCCCACTAAGTGAATTACATACATTTTGATCAAAGTTTGGTTTCTGAATTTTCTGCGTGCTAAGCCTGGAAGGTAGTGGATGGAGGGAGACATCTCTCAGTATTGGGCCTCATTCAGACTCAGCGATTTTTTTCTGTTATGCAATAAATGGACCCATTTTCATCAATGCTTGGTCCGAGGGTCAGTTTTTATCATCAGAGTTTCATCAGTTTTTTCCATAAAAGAAGATTTCTCAAACTTCCCCTATGGAACAAACATGAAAATCAGACATCACATGTGGATGGCACCTAAATCTTTTCCCTTTATTTTTTTCATGGATCCGTAGACTTGGATCAAAGGCGGCCATGTCTCAGTGTTTTGATGCTGCTTCATCCGCAAAAATACACAGACATGTGAACAGCCCCATAGACTATAATGGGTATGAGGGCTCTCCGTGAAAAGTGACATCTGAATGAGCCCTAACTGTGGTCACCATTTGCACATTTAACTTTGAAGCAGAGGTAAGTATGGCAGAAGCAGGGATATGATGGAAGGTTCTATACATTTCTGTGAAGTCACCTACATGTACCTCTACAATATGAAAATTGGATGATGAAGAATATGGAAAGCTTCTCTATGACATCGCCAAATAAGAGTTGGGATTTTATGGCTAAACACTGTCTTATATTATACGGCTTTCCTAAATTTTCAGGATATTTCACAATGTGAACACATATTCTACAGTGGATAGGAACATATATAATATGCTATATATCATCTATATAGGAGCGGTATAAGGGGAAAAAAAAAAGAAATATATATAATATATTCTTATACTGCTCCTATATAGATGATACAAAGCTTATCCATTTTTTATATGAAACTAATTTTTACATATGGTAACTGTGTGACATCCTGTCCTGTCTCTTATAAAGTGCCAATTCTGGAATTTTTCTTAGAAATCTTCATTGTGCTCTTCATCTGTTACTCTTCCTAGAAGTGTATGTCACTAGTGTATCTAGGATCGTAGCCCTAATAAGTGAAATAGTAATACCCTGAGGTAAATGTATTCATTTATTTCTATGAAGAATAACAGAGTAATAATAAGTAAAACAGACAGATCCACTTTAATAATTACCATCATATTATCACAATCAATTGCATTTCTAAACTACAGTTCTTAGAGGGAATGTGTCACCAGGTTTTTGTTACTCCATCTGAATGAAGCATGAAGTAGGGGCAGAGTCTTGATTACAGCAATGTAACACTTACTAGTCTCCTTGCTGTAGTTTTGATAATATCACAGTTTTCTCTGCTGCAGATCTAGCAGTTCTCTGAATGCTGAACTCTGTAACCCCGCCCTCACCACGGATTGGCAGCTTTCTGCCCATGCACAGTGTATACAGAAAGCTACCAATCAATGGTGTGAATGTGGTTGGAGATATGACAGTAGGTTTACTAGTACTCTACTGGTAATCTCCTGCTGATAAAACAGTGTTTTGATCAAAACTACAGCAGGCAACCTAGTGACATATCTGCTATCAGGGTCTCTACATTATGCTACTCAAACATTAAATGGCACTGTAGCATGTCTTGATTTTGGGTACATTGGAGATCTGAGTCTCCTCATGCATGTTTATTGTGCATACACCCTATAACTCAAGATCTTCACTCCATTTGTTACATGATCCTGCCAAAACTTATACTTTGTAAGGCCACATTCAGACATCTGCGTTGTACGTATGTGTTGTATCCAGTTTTTTCATGATAGAACATAGTTGTGGAGATACTATGGGCAGTGGGTGCACTCGTCCACCGGCCTCGCTGTCTTTAGAAAGACTGCATGGACCAGGGCTCATCCCACTGAACGCCCGTACTCCTTTCCCATGGTCAGAATATTACGTGTACAACACAGGGGCCTTTATTGGATCACTAACAGTCAATAAAATATAGTACAGTTTCTTCAAGTACATAAGATGGTGCAAATGACAGAGTCTCACCCTTCTGCTTGCTCTCCGGGAATTAAAACGTCTGTGACTTAGGGACTTCCAGGGCCAACTACCCCAACCAGTAGCACCCCGCTTTTGGCCGACACTCACAGAGAGGAGGATGTCGCACTCAAGAACAAGGGAGTATTTCTGGCAAGTTATAAATTACTCTTTATATGCAATTTTATGGTTTATATTTAATAAAGAGTAACATAACTTACCAGAAATACTCCCTTGTTCTTGAGGGTGTCCTGTAATTCTTTGGAGTGGCAATTTACATCCACATCCATATATGGCATAGGACAATAAATGTGTGGATGTTCATACCTGTGTACCTGATGAATCTATGGCTATTTACCCCCTTAGAGGAGGTAGTGGCAAACTTAGGAAGATGACAGCCCATTCAGGTATGTGACCAGGTAATCTGATTGCCCTGATCTGGGTTCTCCAAATGTCTCCATGGGTTCAGAGATGGGCAGTGGATCAAATTTGTATTCCTCTGGTTGGCGTCATGGTTTCTTGGCTGCTGTCCTCTAGATTCTTTCTGTAGGAGTGAGATCCGTTTTTATACCTACAGCTGAGCAATAATATCCTCAGGTTTGGAGTGAGGAGGTCATTGCTCATTATTTGAAGGACAGGATATATAGGTTAAGGGCCCCGTCTCACATAGCGACACACCAGCGATCCCGACAACGATCAGGATCGCTGGTGTGTCGCTACATAATCGCTGCTGAGCTGCCAAACAGGCAGCGATCAGACAGCGACACTGCGGGTAACGTCGCCTAGTTACCTGCAGTGTACGTTGGATACCAGCCCGCTGATGCAGGGAACTGGTAACCAAGGTACGCGTCGGGTTTCCAGGTGCTGCACGGTGCCTGGAAACCCGACGTGTACCTTGTTCACCAGCTCCCCTGCAGCAGCGCGCTGGTATCCAACGTACACGTCGGGTTTCCAGGCACAGCCCCGCGCCTGGAAACCCGAAGTGTACCTTGGTTACCAGTAGATCGCTGGTCTCCTGCCTGTCACACGCAGCGATGTGTGCTGGCCAGCAGGAGACCAACGATCAAAAAAAAGTCCAGGCATTTCTGACACGACCAGCGATTCACAGCAGGGGCCTGATCTCTGGTACGTGTCAGACATAGCGAGATTGCTGCTGAGATCGCTGTTTAGCAGCGATCTCACTAGCAATCTCGCTATGTGAGATGGGGCCCTAACACTCAATGTTTGCAAAACAAAATGCTGCATGGACTGATACAGTGGAGTATCAGTCCATACAGGCATTCACCAAATTAACAAACATCGCTTGTTCAATTAACCTGCCCCTTGTCCCTCAAGGATAACCGAACAATAAGCTGTAGGGGCTGATACAATAGGTAATCAGCAGTCATTCAGCATGGCAACAAACATAAATTCAGCCTACAAGAGTCAAAGTTCTGGTTCATATGAACAATAGCTCATGTCCATGGCCGGACTGAATAATACATCACGCATAATTAAGAATAAATGCAGTGTTGTCACAATAGTGTATGGGGCAATTCAGAGGTCTGCTTTTTTCACCGACCATGTCTGTGCAAAACACAAGGAGATGTGTCCATTTCTTTCCAGTGTCCCAGATGAAAAGTGCCAATACAAGTCTATGGGTCCATGAAAAAACACATACAGCATACGGATGCCTCTGTGTGCCATCCGTGTGCTATATGTATTTAACATTGCAAAGGGTAGAAGAAGTTTTTAATGTATTCATTTATCCGTCGTTGAAAAACACTGGTGGTGAAAACAGACACACAGATGACACACGGATCCAAAACCCTGATTACACCGGTACCATTTTTTTAATGTACCTGTTTAAACACGGACGTCTGAATGAGGCCTTAGATAATTTCAGTAGTATTATCCACGTGTTGCTGAAAGGAAACGTTTGTATGGATTATGATAAAGTCCCAGTGTATAGTTATCCGTTCACTACATGTGAGCACATATATACCAAAGTATACATGTAGATATGTTGTATGTATCCCACTTAAAAGCTTTCTAAATAGGATTATGATTTTAGGCTTACATTTTCAAAATGCTGCCCCTCTAGCTGCCAGACACTTTTATCAATGGCTTATCTCCCGGAGAAACAAAAAGGTTCAGGCTTTGTAATTCAACATGCCGGATTCTTCTCTCCTATAACATCATCTGTCAAGAAGCCCCCTTAGATTCCCGTTGATCTCATTGAAAACTACAGGTTTGGCCAACTTTAATCTAACATGCATGGGGTCATTAAGAAACACTAGCTTCAACACTGCACGAAAAAGTCTGGCACATTCTGTAAGAAAGTTTGCATTTTAATCACAGAGCCTGAGTAATCTATAGCCATTAATTAATTAAAAAAAAGTCTCCCACAAGAACTTAGATTACCACTGGCATCGGTTTAAAAAACTAGAAAATTGGTATCATAAGCATTATATACACATGTAGGATTTATGCATATAGTATTGTCACTTATATGATGGGACCAAGTAAATGTTGGTGTTCAATTATCCATTAAAAATCTTCCTTATCTTCTAAGCCTGAGAATCCTATCCAACCGGAAGTGTCTGTCAATTTACAAGTGCGGTAAACACATGGAAACCCTTAATGTAGCTCCTGGATAATGGCTGGAATAGCTTCTGAGTGAAATGCCTTTAACTTTATTTATTGTAAGACAGGACCCAAGAATCACATTTATGCAGCTGATTGTCAGCTTCCTAACTATAAACAATAAAAAGCTGTAGGTCAGGGCCAGGGGTAGACAGAGCTGATCATTGAGAGGACTAACAGATCTACAGCGGATAAAACCGAGTAATTCAGTGCTGGAATCGGGGTCTGAGGCCATATTTCATGCTGCTCTGAGAGTGCAAAGCATAAACCTGGTGACAAATTTGCCTTACACAAGATAATACTGCACTAGGCAAATAACTTTTGCTACTGGTCAAACTTAAAGGGGTGTTCTCTAGTTGTAAAATTGCTTTAATTAGTTGGCCTGAAAATAAGCAAGCTTGCAATTTACTTGCTTATTTTATCTGCTGTCATTCTCTGCTATGAGAGATTTTATCTTTTCTAGTGTGTAGCTTGTTTACATGGTGCCCAGCCTCTACTGCCTGGCCAAAATTCACAGTAGTTACATCCCAGGAGAGGGGTTAACTCTTAACATACCAGTCAGCTCTCCAGTCCATTGAGTTCTAGACAGCACTTAGCTGCTCACCTCCCTTCTTCCCCCTCATCTTCTGAAGAGATGCAGTTATGATTGACCAGTCTGGCAGCTTTCACAATAGGTCTCCTAATCTATGTTATCACTGCCCAGAGCTGCATGCTTGATCTTTTGTCGTTATTTCTATATGGAAATACAGGGATAACATTGTAGACTCAGAACAAACCACTGAGATCAGATTGTGTTATAGCAGAGCTTGTGCTGGGCTTTATAGTTCTACTAATACTACAGTATTACTTTTCACCAGAACTGTCACTCAAAGAGGAATAGCCACCTGAGAAACCTTGGAGACTAAGGAGATTGCATTGCTCAGAACTGCTCAAGAGTCAACTTGAGAATACCCCTTTAAGCAGCTGCTTTGACCCATTGGGCATCAGGGGCCAATTGTATTCTGGGGAAACACCGTCTAGCTTTCTCAAGCTGAAGGTGCAGTAGTTTGGGGCCTATTATGACTGGTCCTGCTGTCAGTTCTCCACGATAACTAATCACCTAGTTCAACTTGGATATCAACTTGTGCTAAGCTCCGAATATTATGCTGTAAATAACTACTATGAGCCTTGTATAGCATGATCACTACCTTAGAAATGGTGGCATAGAGCGCTTTTACAGAGTGTAACGAAGTATTTTGAGCATGTGCTAAGAGTAGAAATGGGAATAAATATTTTTGTAAATGGCAATTTTCCCCTGTATTGTTTTTTTAATGCTCGGTTACCCAAGAGCGTTGGCTCACTTTAGACTGTGCCTATGATTTTTCATTTTCATGTAATTTTTTATTGCACCCTAAAGTTAATCTATTAAAATACAGTTATTGTCCTATTTAAGAACTATACTGTCTTCAATCCTAAAATGCAAAGTAATGTAGAATATTTCATAGCACCTTCTCAGGCACCTGTCATTTATATGAATGTACTTGCAGTTTCTAACACACATGGCATTTCTGTATAGGAATCACTGGATGGTTCCAGAGACCCCATTCTTCAGGAGCTGAGGGTATCGTACAATGGAAAAAAATATGTCCGCAGAAACCTTGAAATTTCAGCAACTAGGAACATCAAATAAGTATATTCGTATCAGGCTAGGATCACACGAAGCATTTGATTTTTCATCCAAGAGAATCTGGCCGATTATGTTAATCACATTCTGATCAAACTTGGAGTGTGATCAGAGTTTGTTCTGATTCTCTTGGATGAGAAGAAAATGGAGAAAGAAATGTCTCAATCTTCTCCATTGTGCTAGTTCGTGGAAATCGGACTGCACTCAGATGTCATCAGAGTGCAGTCCGGTGGTTTACACGGACTCATTCACTTGCATGGCCAAGTGCAACCTGAAAATCGAATCAAACTCTGGCATGCTACAGTTTTGTTTTATTTCCTCAGACTGGCTCTGTCCGAGAAAAAAATCGGACATCTGCACAGACCCATAGAATAACATTGGTCCGTTTATGATCTGATGTTTTGTTGGATCACACACGGACCGAAAATACGCTCATCTGCACCCGCCCTTGGTGTTTACTCTTGACATGCATGCAATAACTACCGTAATCTGTTTACTACTGGTTATTTGTGCCCTTTTTTTAAAATTTTTGAAGTGTTGATGCTCTCCCCAAAGCTTGGGTCCAGGACAGCCAACTAGGAGACATTCATTCAGTTTTCATCCATCATCACTACACAATTGTGCATTGAAGTGATTGTCTCACTCTGCCATCGCTGACCAGTTTGTAAAGTAGATGTTTCTTGTTGTGATTCTTCAAATATTTGCTTGTATTTTGTAAAGATTTTCAGAAGGAAAAATGTAAGATTTTTTTTTTCTCTTTGTAAGATCCTTCCAATTCTAAGGTTCATCACGGTAATTGTCCTTGTGCCAGGAACAGCCATTTTTTTTCTATCCTTTTAGTGTCTACAGAGCTGTCTATCAGGTTGATAAATGATTTATTTTTTGTTTTATTGTTTGCTTAGCATGCTATTTTAGCCAAATAATCATGTTATTTTACTTAAAGGGGTTGTCTGATTTTATAGAAAAAAAATCCCTTTCAGGCATGGATGCACTTAAAATAAAAACTGATGGCATACACACCTTCCAGTGGCCCTTCGGATCCAGAACAGGCCGCTCCAAAGGTCTTTGCTCCAGAGGCGAGGCCTGCTCTGTTCAGAAGTCAGGGGACTTCTGCTGCCTGTGATTATTTGCAGCAGTCAGGTGACTCTGAGCAGACCTCCAGAGCTGTGGGGGCGCTACAAGGTCAGTGCCACTATTTATTTATTTATTTTTTTTAATCCCATATATGCCTGAACATAATTTTTTCTATATCTGACAACTCCTTAAATGTTTTTACTTGAATATGAATTCATTTATTTTCTCGTCTTTTCTCACTGCAATTCTGTTCATGTTGTCAAGGCTCTGAAAAATGTATCTTTCTGTATATTTTGTTCAGAAATATATGAAAATAAAATAATTTAACATCTAATTAATTTAAATTACTTCTATTTGTCTTGTACAATAAAATACATTAAGACACCAAGTGTTTCTTGTGGATTTTCTTGCAATTGTTAACAGGTCTAAACCAAATTCTCATTGAAGACAATCATCTTATATATCTTATGTTATAGGATTCAGGCCAGTGGTCCCAATTTATATAAGGGGCTAGAGTGACAGCCAGGCAAATAGAATTTAGGGAAATAGAAAACATTTTCTCCTCCTTTTTCTATGATTCTTAAAGAAAAAAAATGGCTACATTCAGGAAGATGCGAAATGGAAATTCTGTATGGTGGGCTCAAGGCTACGGGCGATGTGTTGATATTGTTATGAGTATTAGTCATCAGTTATCAACTTTTATAGTTGTACATTGAATCATTGTGATTTTAAGAATATTAAATTCATCTGGATGATCTATTTCCAACAAACAGTGAAAGCATTATGGCCCTGATTCACGAAGACTGGAGATGTTCATGTTTGACAAAGGGGCGTGCCGGAGTAAAACGCTCCGGATTCATTGAGAGGCCTCTTTATGAATCCGAATCGTATGACAAAAAGATCTTTTACATGAGGAACGCCACCGCTCATCATGAATTAGACGAGTTGTGGCATCACACCCCTTCCTGCCCCAGCTATGCCGATGTTGGACAGAATCATGCAAAAATTGTGAAACTTTTGGCATTTTCAGTTTTGCCCCACACTGTGTAGCACAAAGAAAATGGATTTTTCGAAGCGATGTTCGGCAGAATCTGGGTCTCAGGCTATAAATTCAAAGTTACCAATTATAATGGATTTTCCTAGAATCCTTTACAGAAAGTCGCGGAGTTTATTTAAATGGCGCCCAAAAGTGGTAATTCCGGAGAGGGTTGGGGTCATTCCTGTAAGGGGTGGTGTATTCGTGAAAGATTCAGGACAGGGTTGGGAATGGGATTAAAACACAACATAAGAAATGTTGGTATCTATGTAAATTATGGAAATAACTTATTGCATTGGGCATTAGTGGGTATTACCTTTTAAAACGTTTATGGCATATTGAAAGTATATGGCATAAAAGGGGTTATCTGGGACTTCTATGATTTTTGCCTATGGGACTAAGAACTAACAGGTAGGCATTTGCTAACCACCTGCCTGGCGCCAATCTCTGCTTGCTCAGAGCAGTCACAGACCACTCCTGCAGGCGATTCTGCCGCTTCAGCTGACATGTCGACACAGCAGGGACTTCTCATCTGCTCTGTTGACCATTCATCTCTGCTGATGTCATGCGATGGACAGCCGGCTGTCGAGCAGCATGGCATCTGCAGTGATGCACCGTCGACAGAGCAGCTCGAAAGAGGAAGAGCTACTCTGTTAGATGAGCAATGAAGCAGATTCTGATTTGGCTTTTATCCTAAGTCATATTACAAGACTCATTAAAGGGTTGATTGTGACTTGTAGGATCGCTACTTCCAATAGATGGCGCTATAGAGTACAAGTCCTCTTTGTTTGAAGAGGCAATTTGCACAATGAAGCAGAAGAATTGTTGGCTGAGCTGGCAGAGATTATCCCTGGGCACAACAGATAGGTTAATTAACAACTACTGGCTGTTAATTCCTAGCCCTGTACACAAAAATAGTAAAAGTACTGGATAATCTCTTTAATAGGAGCTGGTTTCATTTTTAAGACTCCCATCCATCAGGAGGATTTTGGCAAAATATGGGGATTCCAGAGATGGAAACACCGCCCCAGATCAGGGCCGGTACAATGGTTCCACTGTGTGCCATTCCTTTTCTCCTTAACATGGAAAATACAGGACACTTAATAATGATGGGCCACATTTGGCCCCCAGGCTGCAAGTTGTGCACCCATACATGGGTCAAATGAGACATACTCAGCAAAAATGTGAAAACACTAAGGGCCCATTTTATTAAGACTGGCATTTTGTACATCAACCCTAATGACGGGTGTGCTGGAGTACGATGCGTCAAATTCAGTCACTCTTTAATGAATTTTGTGCATCTTTAAACGGCCGTGCGCCACCCCTGGCTGGTGTACATCTGTTGTAATTTATGCCATTTTTGACTGGTACTGGTGCAAAAATTAAAAAAAATTAAGCAACACAAAGCTTCAACATTCCAAGTTGAGTTGTTTTTTCACAATTTCACCACACTTGGAATTTTTTTCCCGTTGTCCAGTACACTATGTGATAAAATGAATGGCGCGTCATTCAAAACTACAGCTCGTCCTGCAAAACACAAGCAATCATACGTCTGTGTGGACAGAAAAATAAAAAACATTATGGAAGAAAAAAGTGGGAATTGGCCATGTCAGGAAGGGGCAAGTCTGGCATGGCTGCTTTCTTTCTAGTGCCTCTGCTGGCCAGTGGCTGGTATTGCAGCTCAGCTCTATTCTGGTAACATGAATGAGTACCGCTGCTCATGAAAGCAGCAATGTCCTAACTATAGAGATATCTTCCTATTGTGTCCTAAATAGTAACACGGGGGACCGTAAAGACTAAGAACCGATAAGGAAAAAAGGTTCCTCCAAACGCAAAGGATCACCCAACCACTAACCATGAGTGGAGAAAAAGTTTTGGTGTTATCATTTATATTCTCTGAAAAAAAGCCAAGAAGGCAAATCTTCACCAGAAGTTAGATGTGAATACAAAATTGACCTCAGTCGTTAAACAGGAACTCCAGAGGCTACAAAGAATACCTGCACTGCCATATCTGTATGACAGTGACAGTCACAATGCCCCAGCTGTTTGGTCCGGCTAGACCCAGGGATTCTGTTCTAATTACATCTGTAATCTGCAGAAGTAGGCTGACATGGAACTGTCATTGGAAAAAGGCTGCTGCTGTGATATTTGGCTGGGTTTCTAGGTATTTAATCCAGAGCTCTGCTTAATAACAAGATAATACAGTCCAGTGTGCAGAGTCTGCCCCGGCTCGCTCATTGCGAGTGCGCTACTACCATCCGAGCTGATAAATAGGTCAGATCGACAATATAGGTCTGTAGTGTTGTGCAGATATAGGTTATGGAAATAATCTGCGGGCCAGTGAATTCCTAATGAATATTTGTAGCTAAGTAGGTACGTTGCTGTCATTATCTGTACAATCTAGGCAGACATTATGTTGTACCTTTCTATCCAGTATCATATTTGGAAGGTATAAACAGGGCCGCACTTGGCGTTCATGATGCCCTAAGCACTTTAAGTGGTCACGACTAGAGATGAGCGAATATCTTCGGCTCCCTCCTTATTCGGCAAGCTATACCGCTTATGGAAGAAGCTCCAGCGGGAACCCGGATACCTGGATCGCTCCGATAATCAGGTGTCCAGCGCCGCAGCTGCATGTGTCACGGCTGTGTGACAGTCACAACACCCAGGCTCTCCACCCAGGCTGTATTTTTAGTCTTTGTGTTGTTCATGTAGAATGGAGCGCACACTGACCTAATAATGATCTGTTGTCAAGTCTGATTGCTACAGGATCAGAACCACCATCAGTACATGAATACATAACCAAGTTCTTCAGTACAGCGATCAATTGCAGCTTCAGGTCTTCCCCATATACAATATTCAATAAAGTACTGGAAGCATATAGCCATAAAAATATTCTTTATTTGTATACAACACCAAAAACATGAAAAAAGTTAAAATGAGATACATATCCAATATACTCCTACAAGGTACATATGCATTCTATGGTAGATTCAAAACAGTGTTGAAATGTTGAAGCCTAAACCAAATGGAACTTGCCAAGAATATAGCACTGCCCGCAGATTAGAAAGAAATATATTGTGCAGATAAAGCCTACAAAGCTTTTACACACAAGCATGAACTATATTAAATAACTAGAAAATACAAATATCCCAACCAGGAATGAGCAATATTAACTCTGCATATAATGAATATCACATATAACCCTTTGCGTAAGAAAAAATAGGCAGAAGGTCCAGAGTTTCAAATATAACAATAATTTTAATAAATAAATTCAATCACAATGAAAAACAATATTACAGAGTAAACCACCAACCAAGCAGGAAAAATGGGGAAATTCCTATATCATCAAGTAGATTAAATAGTATAAGTTACCAATATTAATATAGCAAAAATTGCTTAAACCCAAAATAAAGAAAAAAATTGATTTATTATATAAGGTGCTAAAATACACCTGAGTTATAGCAGATATCACAAAAAAATAAAACATAAAAATAGTGTATTTAATACGTGATATAACCAATAATAACCTATAGCTTTATAATTCTAAGAATTATTATTATATAAGGTGCTAAAATACACCTAAGCTATAGCACAATAAAAATATATAATGTGTTTTAATCTGTGATATAACCAAGGAAACTATAACGTTATACAAAGGGTTAACTAAAGCGATGCTTAGATGCAGCTGAACTACAAGGTTTCATGGACACACAGAATGTGTTAGGTCAGTGCCATAATACCATGATACCATGAGTGTGTAGCCCATGAAAAAAAAGTGCATATGTGCCAAACAGCATAAGCATCCATACAAATAATGCCTCATACAAAAATATATGGTGAACTAAAGTGCCAATGCCTAAGAAAGGTAACTTACATCATGGGAAAGGACCCCAGCCTGCCACCTCAACGCGCGTTTCGCCGATCTTCGTCAGGAGGCATTTTTCATTGTGATTGAATTTATTTATTAAAATTATTGTTATATTTGAAACTCTGGACCTTCTGCCTATTTTTTCTTACGCAAAGGGTTATATGTGATATATACTGTATATTAAATAACTGAAGTAGCACAATTACAATGGTTCAAAGACCTATTTTACGTATACCATACTATAACCATAGTCTATGCTGCAGAAAAGGCATTTATATGTATATATCTAGCAAAGTTGCAGATCATATAGTGCTCAAAAGGCAAAACCTATGATGAATAATGCCACTGCTGTTTATATGAGAGAGTGCCAGCATAAAGTTAATGATAACAAATCATGGAATAACCAACATTTTGTAAAGTGCATCCGTGCCTTTATACATAGTCCAAATAGACCATTAAGGTCCACTCCCCCTACTCATAGGAATAGGCAACCACATGTATGAACAGATAAAAAACATACGACCTTGTAGTGTAGAGCTTGATCGCTGACGCTCGTTTCGCTTTAGCTTGTCTCAGGGTTAGTAGATGTACTAACCCCCTGAGACGAAGCTAAAGCAAAACGCGCGTTCGGGGATCAGCGCTACACTACAAGGTCTTATGCTGGCACTCTCATATAAACAGCAGGGGCATTATTCATCATAGGTTTTTCCTTTTGACCACTATATGATCTGCAACTTTGCTAGATATATACATATGAATGCCTTTTCTGCAGCATAGACTATGGTTATAGTATGGTACACATAAAATTGGTCTTTGAACCATTGTAATTGTGCTACTTCAGTTATTTAATATAGTTCATGTTTGTATGTACAAGCTTTGTAGGCTTTATCTGCACAATATATTTCTTTCTGATCGCAGCAGTGCTATATTTTTGGCAAGTTCAGTTTGGTTTTGGCTTCAACATTTCAACACTGTTTTGAATCTACCATAGAATGCATATGTACCTTGTAGGAGTATATTGGATATGTATCTCATTTTAACTCTTTTCATGTTTTTGGTGTTGTATACAAATAAAGAATATTTTTATGGCTATATGCTTCCCGTACCTTATTGGATATTGTGAGTGATGGGAAGTGCCATCAATCTAGGCCCTATAAATTTGGATATACATCCCCATATACAATTGCACTGCACGAACCTACAACTCCCAGTATCTCCTTTAACAATGGTAAGGAGATACTGGGAATTATCAGCCATCATCACACTGCGGGCTATGCAAGAACCACAGCACTGATTGGATGCAGGCATTAACACTACAAAAAATGTAAAGTGAACCTGACATTATTATTACCCTTATTAACTAATTACAGTTCTGCATTTGTTATTAAATGCTGATTTCTAGCAACCCCAATGTTAAGGGAATGATATCGGCTGGCTGGGATGGACTACTCAGCGTTGTACGACAGCCCGACTAGTCAAGCTAATTAGAATATGCAGCAAAACTAGATTAAAATGCTGATTTTACGATGGTGCTAGCAACTTTCCCTTAACATGGTGGTTGCTAGAAATCAACGTTTAATGATTAATGCAGTGTTGTAATAAGTTATTATGGGTAAATCCTGCTGTCAGGTTCCTTTCAAAGAGTAACTAACTTTTTATTTATTTATTTTTTTGTTTTAGGCCTCTTTCAGACGTCAATGTGTCCAGTACGTGTGGTGACAGATACCACACATATCGGGGAAACTACACACGTAGATCCATTAAAGTGAATGGGTCTTTTCAAATGTCGGTGTGGTTCCATGGACTGTGTGTCCATGGGCATAACACGCTGACATGTTCGTTTTTACCAGCAGCACGGGCCGCAAAACATCCTGCACACGTGCACAGGGATGTCATCAGTGTGACACGCACCGACGCCTGAGACGCAGCAGTACAGTTAGCGCTGTTCCCTGGCGCCTGGTGCTGAAGACGGCTCTCATCATTCTCCCTTGCTCTACCGGCGATGTTGGAAGAATGATGAGTTATATTCAACTGATAACAGCGAGAGCAGGCGGCGGCTGATGGGAGTATTTATCACCCATCGCCTGTGCTATAAATAAATGAAAAAAACGGCATGTGTTCCCCTGTGTTTTTGATAACCAGCCAGGCTAAACTGACTGCTGGTTAACCCTCAGCTGTCAGCATTAGAAAGACTGGCTATCAAAAATAGAGGGGTCCCAATGCTGTTCTTTTAATTATTTAAATAATAAATTTATTTATTACTGCTACAGAGCAATTGGGAAGAGCCGGGCAAAGCGCCAGAATTGGCGCATCTGATAGATGTGCTTTTTCTGGACGGCTGTGGGCTGCTATTCTTAGGCTGGGGGGGTCAATATCCATGGCCCCTTACCAGCCTGAGAATACCAGCTATAGCTTGGCTGGCTGTCAAAAAATGTGGCAGACCCCATGCCATTTTTTTAAATTTATTTAAATAATTAAAAAACAGTGTAGGGACCCCTGTACTCTTGCTAACCAGCCTTGCTAACGCTGACAGCTGAGGGTTTCAGCCTCCAGCTGTCAGTTTAGCCTGGCTGGTTATCAAAAATACAGGGAACCATTTTTTTATCTATATATAGTGCAGGTGATGAATACTCCCATCAACTTTGCTCTTGCTCTCATTGTTATAACTTGAATACAACTCTCATCATTCTCCCCTGCTCGCGCTGATCACCGCAGAGCAGGGGAGAATGATGCGAGCTGTCTTCAGCACCAGGGAACAGTGCTAACTGTACCGCTGATTCTCAGGCGCCGCTGCGTGTGGTACTGGAGCGGCACATGGTTGCCACACATGTGCCGCAAGTATTACACATATGGGCACGGATATCTCCCGTACTGGTTTTTCCGGTACCGGAAATATCAGGACGTGTGAAACCGGCCTTAAGACTCATACTCACTGGCTGGAAAAAAATCGGTCCGTTTTCTGCAGGAAAAAAACGGTACATTTGTTGTAAAAAGGCATGCGATTTTGATGCGATTTTAAATCGCACCATGCGTTTTCTGTCAGTTTTCCATCAGTTTTCCATCTGTATGCAATGCGATTTTAACATGAAGTTTTACATAGAGCAGTTATCTCTATGTAAAAAGTCATGTAAAAATCACATTGTAACAAAAAAATTTTCACAAAAAGCAAATAATTATATATATAATATATATATATATACATCTAATATATATATATATATATAATATATATATAAGGTCATACACTTCTACATAGTATAATAGCCGCTAATTCATCCCTGGCATTACTGTAAAATCACACTGACAGCTTTAATAAAGAATAGAAACAATACATATACACACATAGAATACATATATATATATATATGTAATTGTGACATATATATATACATATATTTATAGTTCCTAGACTTCTACATACTGTAATAGCCGCTAATTCAATTGCCGGCTTTTGTGAAATCACAGAAGCCGACATGAAATGATACATTGTTTCCACACAGTTAACCATGTCATTTCCTGTATTTTGATATATGGTTTGAACTTACAATTACATGAGTGTATTTGTGCAAAATTTCAGACATGTAGGGGTTAATTAAAGGTGTAAATTCGTTGAAAAAAAATGCGTGGGCTCCCGCTGTATTTTCTCCACCAGACAGACAAAGCAAGCGAGTGGGGCAGATAATAATAGCCTAAGGAGGGTACATTTTTTTTGTGCCCCCCCTGGCTACTAACATCTGCCCCCAGACACCCCAGAAAGGGCAAATCTATAATTAGATTCACCCTTTCTGGCACTTTGCCTGTCTATTCCAATTGCCCTGTAGCGGTGGCGAATGGGTTAATAAGGCGTTAATGTCACCTTAGTATTGAAAGGTGACCTTAAGGCAGGTTAATAATTGAGAGCTGTCAATTAGACAACTATCAATTATTAATCCTATTGTATGATAGAAAAATCAAACACACAGTTTAATAAAAAAAAAAAAGTTTAATGAAATAATCACACAGTTTTTGACCATATTTTAATTTCCTGCTAAAACCATTTCCTGTAATAAAAATAAAATAAAAAAGCAAAATTATTCTTACCAATCCGATGTACAGTCAGGTCCCACGGTGTAATCCGTCAGAAAGGGTTAACAGGTTACAGCTTGCAGAGAGCTAATAATGCTGTCTCCAAGTTGTAACCCCATGAATGAATCAGTTACTCTCCCAGGGAAAGGAGAGGAATAGATTCATGAATGGAGCTTAATTGATTTATTGCCACTTTCACTTAAGTGACCTGACCTAACGTGAAAGTGGACACAATCAATTAAGCTTCATTCATTAATCACATCCTCTCCTGTCGGCAGGAGATAAGCTCATTCATTCAGGAGCTATCAGATGAGCACGCAGGATTACTTGCTCTGCTTATCTGATTGCTAGTTAACCCTTTGTGAAGGATTACATCGTGGGACGTGACAGATCGCCAGATAGGTAAGAATAATGTTGTTTTATTATTTTATATTTATTTTAGAAGAACAAGGGCTTCGAACGGATTAAGAGTGAAATAAAAGATGGTCAAAAATATGTGTTTTGATTTCATTAAAATTATTTATTCTTAAAGTGTGTTTGTGTTTTTTATTTACTTCAATAGGATTAATAATTGATAGTTGTCTAATTGACAGCTCTCAATTATTAACCTGCCTTAAGGTCACCTTTCAATACTAAGGTGACATTAACGCCTTATTAACCCATTCGCCACCGCTACAGGGCAATGGGAATAGACGGGCAAAGTGCCAGAAAGGGCAAATCTAATTAGAGATTTGCCCTTTCTGGGGTGTCTGGGGGCAGATGTTAGTAGCCAGGGGGGGCACAAAAAAAATGCACCCTCCCTAGGCTATTATTATCTGCCCCCACTCGCTTGCTTTGTCTGTCTGGTGGAGAAAATACAGCGGGAGCCCACGCATTTTTTTTCAACAAATTTACACCTTTAATTAACCCCTACATGTCTGAAATTTTGTACAAATACACTCATGTAATTGTAAGTTGTAAACAAATATCAAAATACAGGAAATGACATGGTTAACTGTGTGGAAACAATGTATCATTTCATGTCGGCTTCTGTGATTTCACAAAAGCCGGCAATTGAATTAGCAGCTATTACAGTATGTAGAAGTCTAGGAACTATAAATATATATATATATATATATATATATATATATATATATATATACATGTCACAATGACATGTATATATATATATATATGTGTTCTATGTGTATATATCTACTGTTTTGTGAGCTGTATAATCATAAAGAGCCGCATAGGTATAGCAAAGGAAATGTGGGTCACACAAACCATGTGTGAGACCAGAAAATCACTACTCATATATAAACATATTAATACAGGAGAAGAAAAGAGTCACTAGTGATCAATAAGTCAAAATGTATAAAAGGTAAGTATTTAATTTAACAAGTCAATAAAAGAAAATATCACAAAAAGTACATATAGACAAAAAATGAAAACATACGGAACATGTGCACATACAGGGAGATTACCTCCAAAAGCGGCATAGTAATATAACACAAATGGCAAAAAAGAGGAGTAAATAAGTAATGGCACTATATATATCATAACAATATCCCCATGAGTGGGAGTCAGGTGCCTATTACAATAACCAAAATGCCACAGTGAGATCAACAAGCATGTTTCTCAAACATGGCCAGCGTGTAGATGTAATAATATGGATGGTTAGAGCGCCAAGTAAATAAGGAGCAGTGATAACCACAAGGGCAAGGGTAACTCACGCTATATCAAATGAAAGGCGCTGCAAAAAAGAGTCAAAAGGAAAAACGCTGCCATATCTGAGGGGAAAAAACATGCTCACCAGAGAGGTATAGTAACCGCAAGAGATCACCCTGTACAGGAGATACCGCCCCAACGCACGTTTCGTGGCGTCCTGCCACTTTTTCAAGGGGATAGTAGCATACTGTGCACAGGACCTTCTTATACCGAGTATTTCCTGATCACATGGTTAGAATCCTCCAATGGGAGACGGTATCACGGCGCATGCGTCGCTTAAGACCCGGGAGCTCTCAGCGGTGAAAGCGTCATACACCCAGACATGCGCATAGGCACAGGGCCCAGGCACCGCCCGGGTGCAGGAGAGACGCCCCACCGCGGAGAAACAACCCAGGTAAAACGGGGCATGCGCACGCCGATCTCCCCAGTTGATAGGTGATATTATAGTGAACTGACTAACAATTATACTAGGCGGACCCAAAGAAAATAAAACACAACAGGTGTAATTGCGGTAATACATCTATAGTATGACACAATATATATCAATGAAAAAACACTGCAACAATGAGTTCCATCGATTAGTTCAGTTCTTCATATCCAGACAGGAATCAAGGTAAAGAAAGTCCCAAAAATACGTGAAATAGAGAGATAAATATAAACTGTGTGGAAACAATGTATCATTTCATGTCGGCTTCTGTGATTTCACAAAAGCCGGCAATTGAATTAGCAGCTATTACAGTATGTAGAAGTGTAAGAACTATAAATATATATATATATTATATACATGTCACAATGACATGTATATATATATATATGTATTCTATGTGTATGTATCTACTGTTTTGTGAGCTGTCAGTGTGATTTTACAGTAGCCGGGGATGAATTACCGGCTTTTCAAAGGAGACTGGTGCATATAAATCGGACAGCACTTGCATGGTGCGAGTGCTGTTCGTTTTTTAATCGCACCCATTGACTTGCATTGGCGATTTTCATCCCAAAATCGCATCAAATCGCAGCAAGCTGCGATTTTTTTCTCACACCAATTTCTGATGAGAAAAAAATCGCTATTGAGAACTCACCCATTGACTAACATTGGTCAGATTTGCATCCGATTTTTTATCGTCTGATTTTCATCCGTTATCGGCACCAGTGAGTATGAGGCCTTAGGCTGTTTATTTTGAGTAGATCAGTGGAGATCCTGAGAATCCCTGCCAATTGCTTAAAAGACCTCAAGTGGGCAGCTCTTGAGACAGGAGTCTATGGGTCTCCGAACCTGGATCTGCACCAATTTGCTCAGAATTAACAAGACAAAAAACATGCAAAAAATCTCTCAAAAGTTTAGTTCTTTTGTAAAGTGCAAAAGAGAAAAACCCTAGTACTTCTGCCACACGTAAATCCAGGAAAGACAGGATCAATGCACGATTAGATTCAGGTACCTTATAGGTGACATCTCCTCTGATTGAAATTGTTCTCATCCTTTTCTAATTCATCTGGTCCTGATGCCAGGATCCATTTTCACATCCACAGCTTGTCTTCACAAATATTCCTCTTCTCCAGTTTTCTGTAGCACATTTTGCCACAGTGCCCTTAAAAATAACAGTGTCGTCATAAGGCCGCCTGAATAAAAAATAGCCACCCATGCTGTTCTCTAAATAAGACCTATGCTGGGCCCCTGAAGAAATAATTGCCTCTCACAGTGCTCCCTGCCAAAAATGTGTCACTCTCATGATACATGGCTTCCTTGCCATTAAAATATTGCTTCCACACAGTCCCGCTTTTATACACTTTAACTACCACGACATCTTTCACCCATGAACTATAGCCACCACAACCATCAAACCTTCCCCCCTTATATGCCTTGCTCCTACACACTGTATGTGCGTTATGATCTATAACCTCCAAACTTGTCCCCATCTTCTGTGCCCCTCAAAACAATGTCCCCTCTACATACTGTGCCCCCTCTTCACACTATACTCCTTCCATATTGTGCCCTCATACTGGCCTTCAATCTGTACACTGCTCCCCCATACGGTGTCCTCACATTATCCCTCAATCTGCACTCTGCTCCCTCACACTGTCCCTCCTTTTGTATACCGCCTCACATACTGTACCTTTACTGAACAAAGCTCCACCCCAACAGTCTATAGTAAAAGTAAGGCTGCAATCACACGGCCGTTGATTCTCTTATGCAAGAGATTGCGCCGATTATGCAAATGACACTCAGCACAAACTCTGACAAAGCTTGATCCGAGTGTTATTCTACTGTGATCCAATTCCCTTGCGTGAGAGAATCAGAGCAGAGGTGAGAATAAAATGGAGAAAGTAATTTTTCCTTTTCCTCAATTTCCAGCGTCCACAGTAATAGGCTGCACTCTGATGACATCAGTGCAATTTGATGTTTCACAAGCACCCATAGACTTGTATGGGTGCTTTTGTTCCGAATATAGGAGTCACTCTCAGCATGCTGCGATTATTTTATCATGCCAATTCTTCATGAGAAAACAATCTCAGATCTGCACTGCCCTATAATATAACATTGGGCTGAGTGCTGGAGCATCAGAGAGCCCTCGGCCCTGTTATACGCCAGTGTAAGCATACTCTTACTTATAACTTCCGATCCAATAGGTAGTGTGTTCCTTCTCCTGTGTCTTCCCCCTCCTTGGTGACACTATCACACATAGCTTGCACCATCCCCCATATACCACACATTTAGCCTGCACCCCCCATGTACCTCACACATAGCTTCCACCCCCATGTACCCCACATATAGTCTGCACAACATGTACCCCACACACAGATTGCACCCCCATATACCTCACACAGCTTGCACCCCCATGTAACATACAGCTTGCACCACATGTACCCCACATATAGTTTGCATCCCCATGTAAAACACATACAGCTTGCACCAGCATGTACCCCACACACATCGCAGCTTGTATCCCTGCACCCCATGTACCTGACACACAACTTGCACTACCTTATACCCCACATACAGCCTCCACACCATGTACCCCATATAGTCTGCACCCCCTTATACTTAGCATACAATCTGCACCCCATGTACCATATACAGCTTGCGCCCCCATGTGCCCCACACACAGCTTGCACCCTCATGTACCCCACACACATCACAGCAGCTTACACCCCCATGTACCCCACATAGTCTGCACCCCATGTACCCGACACACAGCTTGCACCACCTTATACCCCACATACAGCCTCCACTCCATGTACCTCACATAGTCTGCACCCCCTTATACTTCACATACAATCTGCACCCCATGTACCACATACAGCTTGAGCCCCCATGTGCCCTACACACAGCTTGCACCCTCCCACACACATCACAGCAGCTTGCACCCCATGTACCCCACATATAGTCTGCACCCCATGTACCTGACACACAGCTTGCACCACCTTATACCCCACATACAGCCTCCACCTCTATGTACCCCACATAGTCTACATCCCCTTATACGTCACATACAGTCTGCACCCCATGTACCACATACAGCTTGCGCCCCCATGTAACCAACATAGTCTGCATAACTTGTACTACACATACAGCTTTCACTCCCATGTACCCCACATAGTCTGCATCCCCTTATACGTCACATACAGTCTGCACCCCATGTACCACATACAGCTTGCGCCCCCATGTAACCAACATAGTCTGCATAACTTGTACTACACATACAGCTTTCACTCCCATGTACCCCACATAGTCTGCATCCCCTTATACTTCACATATAGTCTGCACCCCATGTACCACATACAGCTTGCACCCCATGTAACCAACATATAGTCTACATAACTTGTACCCCACATGCATCTTTCACTCCCATGTACCCCCACATACAGCTTGCACCCCATGTACCCTACTTACAGCTTGTACTGTAGCTATGCCCCATACAGCTTGCAACTCCATGTACCCCACACACAGAACAGCTTGCACCTCAATGTACCCCACATGTAGTCTGCACCTCATGTACCATACCTATAGTCCGCACCCCATGTACCTGGCACACAGCTTGACCCCACATGCAGCTTCCACTCCCATGTACCCCACATACAGCTTGCACCCCATGTACCCTACATATCGTCTGCATTCCCTTAAGCCCCACATAGTCTGCACCTCATGATCCCCACCCACAGATTGCACCCCATGAATCCCACATATAGCTTGCATTCCATGTACACCTGTACCTTGATTACCTGTCACCAGTGCCCCATATCCTCCAGTTGCTGATGTTTACTGCAAGGAAAAATTGAACTTCTTGCAAACCTTGATGGCTCCGCCCACACGAGTCATATGGACATGACGTCATCACTGGCCTTTCACCAGGAGGATTTATGTCTTCTGGCGGGCAGGAAGCTGATGAGCACTTCTCTACCCATGGGACTTGCATCTTGAACTCCCAACCTCAGCGCCCCACCCCTCCGAAAAAATGCCAGTTTTGGCTCTTTATATAGCGTGGGTATGAAGAGAGACTCCCTCACGGTTGCCCCCCCCACAACCTGCTGCCCTAAGCACTCACCCTTTGGTGCCTAGTGGCAAATACGGCGCTGGGTATAAGGTGCACTAAAATATATTTAGACATATTACTATCTGTTTCACTTGTATAAAATGAGGGTCCTGATTTTCAGAATAGAAGTTTGCTAAAATTATGTTAATACATTGAGTTTTTGCAGCTTTTTTTTCCGGCACTGAAAACGCCGCCTTCTTCAGGAAAAATGTAGCATACGATATGAATGGACATAGTGTAGATTTGGACAAGGGATAGTTACAGGGAATCTGTCCATAGGATCAACCCTCCGAAGCCGTGTATATGGGCACGTAGGAAGTTGAATAAAATGATACCTTGATATATGCAATTCAATATTTTATACTTGAGAAATCCACATTTTTCTTAAGATGTAAATGAGCTTGTTCAGGTCTATGGGATGGACACTGATCTGAATGAGAATCTGCCTCCAGAGATTATTTTACATAAAAGGGGGCATTACCAGTGTGAGACATGTCATGACTGACAGTTTGCTCACCTGATCTACATGTCTCACCCTGTGAGGGTTGACGGAACGCACCAAGTGAAATATATATAATAATAATAAGGTGTGTTCGCAACCCGGGGTCCACCTTGCAGAGATGGAACCTGCTGCTAAGCAATGGCGGAACAAAATGGCGGTTGAACGCCGAAAACACGCGGGTTAGATGACACCAGGTGTGAACGGCTGCGAACTCTACTTCACAGAGCCGCTGCAACAAAGTAATAGGACGCTGCTGCCTGTTGAATGTCACAGGACACAGCCGATATGGCGTGAGTGAAGTCTCTAGGCTCAACCCCTAGAACGCGGGGACTTGAGTCTGACCAGACCCACAATGCGCACGGCGTTGCACAGGCGATGCCACTACTTGGCGCTAAGTGGTAGCAAAATACAGCTAACTAAGGCGCACCAGGATTTAGCACAAAACAAGAGTAACAGCTTAACTGCTCAGAGAGCGGTACCAAAAGATGTGTGCCAGAGCATGTGGATTGACTGTGCCCTGTAAACAGCCCATGCTAAGCAGCACACGTGGCCGAGACAGGCGCTAGGTCAAGCCGAGTAAAAACCTGCTTTACTAAGGAAGACGAGACGGTCATACTCGCCGACAGTGCGGCAGGTTCTCGGGCCAAACACACGTGCATACACAGAGTGGTAGCGTATCCACTCACACACACACCACATGGTTTATACTAGCGCACGGCCGTGCAATCCTTTTATAACGGCAGCCTTCCAGGACCTTGCTGATGGCCCAATCCGAGCTGCTTGAGGACCTGAGCATGTGACCTCTGACCACCAATGAGCGGTCGTCTCACGGGCATGCGCAGATGGAGAAAAGCAGGACTTAGTCCCAGGAGTGGTTGCTAATGCTGGTTGCTATAGCTGAACCTGGGGCGGTAGCAGCAACCAAACGCATAGCATTAGCCTGAGCAAGATGCTGGAACTGACATCTCCACTGAGCAGGATCCTCTGCGGCTGAAAAAGAATGGGAGACCACAGAGGATATGGCTCGAGATTCCCCCTGTGCAGCGGCAGGATCTCGACGCCTAACACACCCCATTACATATATGTCTGCCCCATAGTTCCCAACATCTCATTTACATATTAAGAAGAAAGTAGTTTTCTGAGAAATTATTCATCGGATTGCTGATATTAAGGTATCGTGTCATTTTTCTTCCTATGACTTGTGTGCCCATATAGACAGCTTAGGAGGGTTGCTCCTACTGACATAATCCCTTTTAAAATACACAAGAAAAAAGCAGTCTGTACATATCAGAAATCTCATTCATGTAGCTGGTACTGTAAAACATATCAGTGGTTTTTGCGCATGAAAAGCCCCCAACAGACCACCTGTGCAATGTAAGAGAATGGTCGTCAATAACATGTTGAACAGCTATGTTGTGGATAGTAGCCATCTTGAACAATCTCTAGCCAGCTAACTCTCTCCAGAATGGAGGTATAAAATGACATCAGTTGCAGGGGCTGTCATAGTTAATAAGTGGTATCATATGGTAGTGAGTAGTGTATACGTTGAATTGGTATAGAAACCAGAACTATAGAACGATCAATGTTTAAAGAATTATGTGAGTAATGACATTAGGTAAAACGTACATGGAGATTTATAGGCAATACTCATAAATGTTGTCATGTTGTATCATTGTTTGCTTTGTTCTAAAATACAGTGGGTACGGAAAGTATTCAGACCACTTTAAATTTTTCACTCTTTGTTTCATTGCAGCCATTTGGTAAATTCAAAAAATTCCATTTTTTTCTCATTAATGTACACTCTGCACCCCATCTTGACTGAAAAAAACAGAAATGTAGACATTTTTGCAAATTTATTAAAAAAAAAAACTGAAATATCACATGGTCATAAGTATTCAGACACTTTGCATCGGGATTTCAATGTAATTCTCTGAAATACGTGATTCAGACAACCACTGGCAGAAGATTTCCTATAATGAGGCAGATGGAGACACCGTGAACGCTATAGGACCTGTTATCAGGCGGTGTCCGTCTTTTTCAGCCTACATAAAAACGCAGTCCACCATAGTTTTGTGCACCTCTGAAAGGAAGGATGATGCTGAACAAAGGCCAGACGGAGTCCAGAGTAACTCTGCTGCCTCATAATGAATGGATCCCTGAGAGGTTTCATCTGTCACCGTAGCTCGGAGATTTAGATGGAAACCCCAAAGTAAGTGCTCAGCGTAGAGGGCAGGATAAATGTGATCACAAACGTTATGAAAAATGTTCCCAATAAAAGCTTCAACTCAATCCACAAAAAGTCCCCACTCAGGTCTGTCATCTGTTAACAGAAATATAGGAGGCTTCCATGTTACTGGTAGTAAAAAGGCTCTGGCAAAGCCAAAAGAAATTTAGCAAATTCTGCGCTCCCAAATCCAAATGCCCCCTCGCTTCTGAGCCCCAGTGTGCATAAACCACCTTTAGCATTCATATTTGGCAGGGGTAAAATTTCCAAAATGGGGTCACTTGGGGGGGATTCTGCTCTCTAGCACTTAGGGGGCTCTGTATATGGAGTCCGCAAACTATTCTAGGAAAATCTGCGCTAAAGGAGTCAAAGAGCGCTCCATCCCCACCAAGACTCTCCATATGTCTAAGCAGTACTGTACAGTCACATATGGTGTATTTCTATATTCAGCAGAAATTGTGGGACACATTCTGGTGCCAATTTACCCACTTGTGTGAAAATGTTAAATCTGGGGCTAAAACAACATTTTTGTAGTAAAAATTTAATTATTTTTTCTTCACTGCCCAATAGTATGAAATTCTGTGACACCTCCTTGGTATCAATATGATCATTACACCCCTAGATTAATTAATTGAGTGGTGTATTTTATAAAATGGGACCACTTATGGGGCGTTCTACTGTTCTGGCACCTCAGGGGCTCTCCCAGTGGGTCATGGCACCATCAAACCATAATAGTAAAATCTGCACTATAATATGGAGCTCCTTCCCTTTTGAGCTTTGCACTGTGCCTCTTAAGTAGTTTTCACCCACACATTGGGTATTGGCATACTCAGGAGAAATTGCACAACAAATTCTGGGATTCATTTTCTCCTGTTACGCTTGAGAAAATAAAAAAAATTGGGGCTAAAAGAAAAATTTTGTGGGAAAAATGTTTTTTTTTTTAATTTGCTTAGCTCTGTTATAAACTTCTGTAAAGCACCTGGTGGTTAAAGATGCTCACCAGATAAGTTCCTTGAGGGGTCTAGTTTCCAAAATGGAAACTTCTGTGAAATTAACCTGTTCAGTTATGAAGCAACACCGATTGTGAATTAATTTCTCCTCCTGTTGTGCAAATGGAACAGACCACAGGTAGAAATGATAGGCATTTAGCATGACAACCCCTATAAAGGAATGGCTCTGCCGGTGGTGATCTCAGACTATTTCTCTGTTCTCATCCTTTTTGACTGTTGTTTTGGTCACTTTTGCATTTTTTCATTGCTCTCACCTTTGAGACCACTGCATAGTAGCATGAGGCAGTGTCTACAACCCACAAACCTGCTTAGTCAGTGCAGCTCATCCAGGATGGCACATCACGGCGAGCTGTGGAAGGAAGGGTAGCTGTGTCTGTCAGCTCAGTGTCCAGAGCATGGAGCAGATACCAGGAGACAGGTCAGTACACCAGGAGATGTGTAGGGGGCCGTAGGAGGGAAACAATCCAACAGCAGCACCGCTACCTCCTCCATTGTGCAAGGAGGAACAGGAAAGCCCTGCATGATGACCTCCAGCAGGCCACTACATCCATGTGTCTGCTCAAACTGTCAGAAACAGACTCAATGATGCTGGTATGAGGGCCCGACGTCTACAAGTGAGTGTTATGCTTACAGCCCAACACGGTGCAGGGCGATTGACATTTGCCAGAGAACACCAAAATTGGCAGATTTGACATTGGCGCCCTGTGCTCTTCTCGGATGAGAGTAAGTTCACACTGAACATGTGACAGAGTCTGGAGGCGCCGTGGAGAATGTTTTGCAGCCTGCAACATCCTCCAGCATGACTGGTTTGGCAGTGGGTCAGAAATGGTGTGGGGAGGCATTTCTTTGGAGGGCAGCACAGCCCACCATGTGCTACCCATAGGTACCCTGACTGCCATTTGGTACCGGGATGAGATCTGCAGACCCATTGTGAGACCATATGTAGGTGCAGTGGGCCTTGGGTTCCTTCTGATGTATGACAATGCTAGGCCTCATGTGGCTGAAGTTTGTCAGCAGTTCCTGCATGATGAAGACATTGATGCTATGAACTGGCCTGCCCATTCTCCATATCTAAATCCAATCGAGCACATCTGGGACATCATGTCTCATTCCATCCACTAACGCCATGTTGTACCATAGACTGTACAGAAGTTGCATAATACTTTAAACCAGGTGTGGGAGGAGATCCCTCAGGAGAACATCTGCCACCTCATCATGAGCATTCCCAGGCATTTTAGGGAGGTTACACAGGCACGTGGAGGTCACACACACTACAGAGCATCATTTTCTTGTCTTGAGGCATTACCACTGAAGTTGGATCAACCTGCAATTTGATTTTCCACTTTGATTTTGAGTATCATTCCAAATCCAGACCTCCATGGGATATTAATTTTGATTTACATTGATCATTTTTATGTTTTATTGTTCTCAATGTATTCCATTATGAAATGGAACAAAGATTTCCAATTGGAATGCTTCATTAAGTAATATCTAGGATGTGGTATTTTAGTGTTCCATTTATTTTTTTGAGCAATGTATTAACAATTCTAGTTTTGAAACCATTCTTACTTTGGAGCATCTTTTACACACCTGCATAAAAGTTTTGCAAAATACTGTACGTCTCTTACATGAGCTGAACTTGTATCTAACACTATGTGGTCACTGTACGGTGGCAATATTAGTCTTGGCAATTTTTATTTAGTAAAAGCATTGTCATCTGCTTATTCAACCTCTCACTATGCCGTTGCCTTTGAATCCAATAGTAGCGGTGTTTCTGTTACAGAAAATGATGTGGATTCTTCCGGAAAGTTATCTCTGCTATATACAGCATGGGTTTAAACTAGATAGTCCAAGACATTTCTCAGTAAATGAATTGTACAGTATACAGTGAATATTCATAGTATTGTATTGTACTAAGAACAAGCTTTACTTACATTTACAGGTCACAGCAGTTTTTCAGCTATTTGTGGGCAGCTGTGCTCAGAAAACAACTCAGGGGAATAGAAACCATTATAATGCTCATCTTAGCGTGACAACGGCATAGAAACACATTGAAAAGAGATTATATCCTTATACTGCAGCTATGGAGAATGAAGCATTATGTCAGCGATTATTGTGTGTATTAGTGCCAAGCGTGAGGGTGGGTGACCAGCTTAACCAGTTAAAAGTAAAGGTGGGAAATATTGCAATAACACTAGAAAATCACAGTTGTGGTGTCATCCGAACACATATTTCTCAAGCATCCTATGACTTGGTTCACTCTAGCATGGTTTTTGTTATACATAAAATGTTTCCTTAATTTGACTGAAAATTATGATGACAACCTATTATTCCAAGCATTTCATTATTGTCTCATATCCATTGACCTCAACTAATAAAGAGAAAATCAGATTGTGTGCACAGCAATCCTAAGGAATTTCTGAGGTGTACGTCTCGCCCGCGACAGTCAAAGAACAGAGCACAGCGCTGAAGTAATTAATAAAAAATTCAATATGTAATTTAATCCAGTGATGTAATGTTTCAACTCAACTAGGTTATCCGGCAACATAACTAGTTATTTGATCTTTACAAATAGAAATTAAAGGGTTATTCCCATCTCCAAGATCCTATCCCCATATATAATAATAATATTAGCAAATACCTCCAATTAGAAATGTAGTATAGTTCTTCTGATTTGTTTACTTCATGTGCAGGGCATTGCAGTAGCTTAGGTATCCATGGTTACGACCACTAACAACTAACTAATTAGCTATCACTCTGAGTGGTCGTAACCATGGATACCTAAGCTAATGCAGTGCCCTCCACATGGGGAAAGCAACCTAGTTTATCGACAATTATACTACATTTTTAATTGAAGGTATTTGCTAATATTATTATTATTACACTTACTACATATTGGAATATGAACTTGGAGATGGAAATACCCCTTTTACTTACTAATATACTTCAAATCTATATATATATATATATAATCACAGTTGGGACATCCAGCCCCAGTCCCGAATCTCATAAGGACCTTGCGGCCACGAACTGCGCCTGCGCAAGTGACATACACGTCAACTCTATTCCTGTGCATGCACAGTATCAGCCACAACTGCGTGCTCTACCCGCGCATGTGCGGTAAGACACGGCTGTTACTGCGCCTGGTGGGCTCAGATGTTAATTTCACCGCACTCCTGATGCAATAGCATCAGGCCTATTTCTAGTATGAAATAAGCATGGGTATTCTGATCCCTCTTTCCACTTTTCTATTGTTTCTCCCTTTTTCGTAATCCTGCCAGCTTCACTGCAGTGTTTGCTACAATACCATTGCAGAGCTTCTTCTTCTCTGTGTGTTACATGGTGAAGGTGACTGGGTGGCAGCTCCAATCCTTGGTCTCTGCATCAGCTATGGCAGAGAAGGGGGATAAGGACTCGTGGAAATAGAGCTGCTAGGATTCAAAGAATTTTTCAACCAAATAGGTCCAAACATAGAGAAACGCCCTTCCCATATATGAAAACCAAAAAAAGGAAAGGAAATAGGCAAATATAATGAAAATATTTATTGATACAAATAGAAAAACAGGAGAAAGAACATCAGAGTACAAAAAACACCAGGTCCACATAAAAATGTAAATGAAGGCAAATGACAACCCCCGAAGAAGCTGATGCGAAACGTGCGTCGGGTTCCTTTGCACGCCAGGTAATATCACACAGCATTTAGCTGAGACTTACATTTGTTTTTATGTTGGCATTTTTTTGACTCCTATATGGACTCTGGTGCAATAATTGGGCCAAGGCGTTGCCATTGCTCACCTGTATCATTAGCATTTTGCTGTGATTGTATTCTTAAGCACGCTGCTTCTGTCAGATTTGTTTCATGCTGACAGCCGTTTATTTTGATATGGGCTTACGTGCAATAATGGGGCTATGGCTCTGCTACTGTTTACCCACACCATCAAGCATTTTGCTGTGATTGTTTGGGGTTTCTCTACACTTGTAGTTTTTTGATCTCTTTACATGCTAGTGTGCATCAGAGTGGCTAAAAGCCTGCATGTATTTGTACCAGTAAGCACTTTTTTGCTATAATTATTGGGTACTTCCATGTTTGTAGCTCCTGACCTTTGGTATAGAGGTCTATGTATTATATTAGAGCTAGGCTTTGTTACTTTGCATAATTATATCAATACCCCATCTGCCTATATTGCACAGTTGTGTGGCCCGGTCATTTAATCCTCCTATAATTCTTTATGACCCTGTTAACATATACATATATTCTATTGATTGCATCCCACTGGGGACGTATGTATTTTGCCATGTTTTTTCAGGGCCATATGATGTGTTAGCTATCAATTTTGGGTCAGTTTGGTCATTTGCCTTCATTTACATTTTTATGTGGACCTGGTGTTTTTTGTACTCTGATGTTCTTTCTCCTGTTTTTCTATTTGTATCAATAAATATTTTCATTATATTTGCCTATTTCCTTTCCTTTTTTTGGTTTTAGGATTCAAAGAAGTATCCGAAATCGAAGTGTCCGAAATCAAAACATCAGTGAATTCAAAGCAAACAAAACACTGCCACAGAGGTTTAAAAGCCATATTGTCAGATAAGTTTATTGGAAGTGATGCTCAGGATCCACATTAAATCTATACCACACACAAATATAAACATGGAAAAGCACAGTAAAACAAACGTATAAAAATACTCTGTTGTAAAAAAGTAACAGTAAACAGCAAGTGATAGTAAAAAGATAATAAAAACAAGGCATTTGGTTGATACGTTTTTTGCAAAAAATGTATACTAAGCCGCTCTACCAAACGTCAAGGTAACCCGTATCAGAGCAGTCCCTAACTGATGTATTTAAAAACCTGGTCATGTGTATAGTACCTAACCTATATGAGCAGGATTCAGACAGGTAATGTCCGATGTGGATACGCTGCAGAGGACGGCTTTTATGTGCATGGCCCACAAGGGAGGTCTAGTGTTGATCAAGTCTGCATAGGTGCCAAACTCAAGCCCCACGGGATGGATTCTGCCTGCAATGTCATTCTATGCAGCCTGCATGGTCAGAACACACTTTTACACTGCTCAGACCAACTTTCCACATGGGGAAAGTGGAGAGCCAGTCGGAGCAGTGTTGAAGTGTGCGCCAGAGTTCAAAATCTAAGATGGCAGTCCCCCTTGTGCTGGCGCCACCCCTTCTACTAAGTACCCACTGTGTTCTACGTCCACACAGCCAGTGCTGAGCAGAGCTGACACAGACAGCTGATGCGATCTTTGAATCTGAGCAGATTAAGTGAATGGTAAAAGAAGGAGTGGTGCCAGCACAAGGTGCAAGTGCTTGCAGTCAGTCAACATAAACAGTGAGCGCAGTCAGCCAGCACAAATTGTGAATGCAGTGATAGCAGTCAACGTGCAGAAAAGGTGAATGCAGTCATCGCAACCATCCAGCACCAATGCAGTTATCAAGTCAGCCAGCACAAATGGCTTGCAAGTGAGACCAAAAGCAATAAAAAAGGATTTTGGGCTATGTCAAAAGAAAATTCAAAGATACTATAGGATTTTTACAGGATGAAAAGGGTGAAGTGGTCAAAATGTTGTTGAGAAGGGCAAACTTTAAATTCCTATTTTTTATCTGTGTTGTCTAAGAAAGCAAATGTAATATCAACTGATTTTCACTGTGCTATTGAAGGAATAAAAAAATCAACACTATCTATAAACAGAGAGATGATGAAGGAACACTTAGATAAATTAAATCTCCTGGTCAAGATCAATTCAATCCTAGGGTACTGAAAGAGATATCAGAGGAAATTGCAGAACCACTAGCCAGAATCTTTGAAAATTTCTGGAGAAGTCCTAGAAGTCCCTGGAGAAGGGTGAATGTTATCCCTATCTTCAAAAAAGGAAAGAAGATGGAGTGAGAAAATTACAGGCCAGTGAGCCTTACTTTTATACCAGGAAAGATTTGTGAACAAATTATTAAACTACATGTATGTAAGAACTTTGATAAAAATACAGTACAGAGCTAGCATGGGTTTGTAGCAAACAAGTCATGCCAGACTAATCTAATTTCCTTCTATGATGAAATCACTGACTGAGTGGTTCAGGGAAATGTGGTAGATATATTATATCTTGACTTCAGCAAAGCATTTGATATAGTATCTCATACTATCCTTATTGAAAAAATGACCAAGTATTGGACTGTGAAACAATTATGTGGTACTAAGGAATCTAATGGCGTGGGATAAAATGAAACTGAGCCCAAAGTTGAGACAAACAAGTGTATTTAACAAAATAATATTTAGAGTTGAGAGTCTCAGTGGTTGATACCTTTTAATGGCTAACTGAAAAGATGGTAACAAATTGCAAGCTTTCGAGACTACTCAGGTCTCTTCATCAGGCTAAACAAATACAAAATCTGAAGAATCACATATTTTACACCACACAGCACAGATTTCAGATTTTGTATTAGTTTAGCCTGTATCAACCACTGAGGACTCTCAACTCTAAATATTTTTCATCTACTGGCTAACACGGTACAAAGATATACATCTTTACTTTAACAAAATAAGAAATTGAACCAAAACTAACAGAGATCTTCCTGCAATAGTAAGGAAGTGCACAGCACAATATAGAAATGAACAGCAAACTGAATAGCATGGCAAAACCGCTAATAAGCACAAGTCCAGCAGTAATTTAAAGCGAGAGTAAGTATGGCACTTAACATAGAAGTCCAGCAATAATATGAGCAAGAGTGCACACAGCACTAAATGTAGAAGTCCAGCAATAATATGAGCAAGTGTGCGCACAGCACTTAACATAGAAGTCCAGCAATATTATGAGCAAGAGTGCACAGTACAACCTAGAAGTCCAGCAATAATATGAGCAAGAGTGCGCACAGCACTTAATGTAGAAGTCCAGCCATACACAGGTGGAGCATTAACACAAGAAGGTTACTAAATGTACCTTTAGGGCTGAAAAGTCCCGCTCAAGTCCAGCACCGTAGCCCACACAGAACACAGTCAAAGAAATGCTAACAATGTCAGAATCTCTTACTGACCACAGCAGTTCAGAGATGAGTAGCTCCATACTGGATGTCTGGACAATAAGCAACTCCAACCAGGATCAGGAAGCCACACAGAAGGCTGAAGGCAGCTGTAACTGGAGAGGCAGAGCACAGAGTAACGAGCAGCAGCAGCAGGGACTCCAGAAGCAGACAAGGAGGAAGTTTAGAAGCCAGCAGCAACAAAATACTCAGGCAAGGAGGATCTTCTGAGCCGGACTTAAATAGCAGGACAGACAGGAAGTTCCAGGACAGGGCATGGTACAAGACTCCATGTTGGACAAGGGCAAACAGGCTCAATGGAAAAACCGGAATCCTTAGCTTACTCGCACCTTAGAAGCGGCCTCAGGACGATCCAGGACCAGGTTTTCCATGATATTTCTGGTGAAACAGAGCAATCTTTTGAGGAGCACAGATGTTACTCACCAGCTCCCAAGAGTTCTCCTCAGATGGATATCCTTGCCACTTGATGAGGTACTGCAGCTGATTCCTGCAGATCCTGGAGTCCAGAATCTTCTCAATGACAAATTGTTCTTGTCGGTCCGCCAACACAGGCTGAGGAGCGGAATATGACCCTGAAAAGTATTCGGAGACACTGGTTTTAATAGGGAGACATGGAACACAGGATGTACCTTCATGGTCCTTGGTAACTTCAGACGACAGGTAACGGAACTCACAATCCCAGAGATCTTGAATGGGCTGATGAATTTTAGTCCCAGCTTCTGTGATGGAACATTCAATTTCACATTTTTCGTGGATAACCACACAGATTCCCCTACCTTGAACATAGTGCAGGCCTCTGAAACCTATCGGCAGATCTTTTATATCTCCGTGTGAATAGATAGTGATTCCTTCAGAGTTCCCAGATTTTGTTTCATTGCCGCCAACCTCTCATGAACTGCAGGTACCGATGCATCGATCGTGGATCTGGGAAGAATAGTAGGTTGATAACCCAGGTTGGCAAAGAAGGGTGTTACCTTGGTCGATGCACTCTGAGTTGTTGTAACAAAACTCTGCCAGATGAAGCATCTCCAACCAGTCATCCAGCGAATGACTGATATATAGTGTTGAGCATTCCGATACCGCAAGTATCGGGTATCGGCCGATATTCGCTGTATCGGAATTCCGATACTTAGTTCTGATATTTTTCCTATATCGTATACCGGAATCGGAAGTTCCCATAATTCTTTGAGAGGCACTGTGATTTTAGTCAGCCAATGAGGAATCCTACGAAGTGTGGGCACATCCTGTAATGCTGCGGTCATCTTAACTAATGGCATGGCTGTGATTGGCTGCTGAAATGATGTCAGAATGCACTATAAAAGGCGCCGCCGCCACTTTAGCGTCACTGTGCTGTGAACTCAGTTAGGGACAGAACGCTGCTCTGCTGACTCAGAGGGACAGTTAGAGATTGCGATTTTGTGTACTTTGCTTTAGGCAGGCTAGTTTACCAACCGCTGTGTAAAGCTTCCTTTTGCCTTGCAGTGTTGTTTAACAGCTCTGTGCAAGGTGTGTGTGTGAGAGTGCAGGTGACGCTGCAGTTTGCTCTGCATCCAACGCTGTCTGTAGGCATCTGCACGTGTCACTCACAGACTCTTTTTTTTTTTCTTTAGTGTAATTCTAGCTGCTCCATTCAATAGAAATTATAGTGTGATGCGCTTCCATCCGTAAACAATACATTGGTTGCAAACACTATAGAAGTACAGTCATTTTTCTAAAATTGGTGCTGCTTTATTTTATTTTCAATTTACTAAAATCTATTAGTGTGACGCTCTTCCATCAAAATACAATACATTTCTTGCAAACATAATAGAAGTCCACAAAAAGGCCTTTCACAGCAAGTGAACAGTTGTGTTCAGTGTTCACTCTAGTCTGAGGTTTAAATTTTTGGTAGGAGTGTAGATCCCGCTCCACTTACTTCAACCACCGCTGCGTGTACTCTGCTGAGTGTCTGTCACTGGCTCATCCTTGTCATTTTTCTAAAATTGGTGCTGCTTTATTCTATTTTCAATTTACTAAAATCTATTAGTGTGACGCTCTTCCATCAAAATACAATACATTGCTTGCAAACATAATAGAAGTCCACAAAAAGGCCTTTCACAGCAAG
Organism: Oophaga sylvatica; assembly: GCA_033576555.1. Taxonomy (NCBI): domain Eukaryota; kingdom Metazoa; phylum Chordata; class Amphibia; order Anura; family Dendrobatidae; genus Oophaga; species Oophaga sylvatica. The sequence goes on from JARQOD010000005.1 coordinate 362,485,832, forward strand.
TGAACAGTTGTGTTCAGTGTTCACTCTAGTCTGAGGTTTAATTTTTTGGAAGGAGTGTAGATCCCGCTCCACTTACTTCAACCACCGCTGCGTGTACTCTGCTGAGTGTCTGTCACTGGCTCATCCTTGTCATTTTTCTAAAATTGGTGCTGCTTTATTCTATTTTCAATTTACTAAAATCTATTAGTTTGACGCTCTTCCATCAAAATACAATACATTGCTTGCAAACATAATAGAAGTCCACAAAAAGGCCTTTCACAGCAAGTGAACAGTTGTGTTCAGTGTTCACTCTAGTCTGAGGTTTAAATTTTTGGTAAGAGTGTAGATCCCGCTCCACTTACTTCAACCACCGCTGCGTGTACTCTGCTGAGTGTCTGTCACTGGCTCATCCTTGTCATTTTTCTAAAATTGGTGCTGCTTTATTCTATTTTCAATTTACTAAAATCTATTAGTGTGACGCTCTTCCATCAAAATACAATACATTTCTTGCAAACATAATAGAAGTCCACAAAAAGGCCTTTCACAGCAAGTGAACAGTTGTGTTCAGTGTTCACTCTAGTCTGAGGTTTAAATTTTTGGTAGGAGTGTAGATCCCGCTCCACTTACTTCAACCACCGCTGCGTGTACTCTGCTGAGTGTCTGTCACTGGCTCATCCTTGTCATTTTTCTAAAATTGGTGCTGCTTTATTCATTTTCAATTTACTAAAATCTATTAGTTTGACGCTCTTCCATCAAAATACAATACATTGCTTGCAAACATAATAGAAGTCCACAAAAAGGCCTTTCACAGCAAGTGAACAGTTGTGTTCAGTGTTCACTCTAGTCTGAGGTTTAATTTTTTGGTAGGAGTGTAGATCCCGCTCCACTTACTTCAACCACCGCTGCGTGTACTCTGCTGAGTGTGTCTCACTGGCTCATCCTTCACATTTTTCTCGAATTGGTGCTGCTACATTCTATTTCAAATAATTCAAATCTATTACTGTGACGTGCTTCCATCCGTATACAATACATTGGTTTCAAACACTATAGAAGTACACAAAGGGGCCTTTCACAGCTAGTGAACATGGGTTTTTAATTTTGAACTAAAATATGTATTTTTTCAAATGACACAAATATAAGTAATGTTGAAGAGGAATAGTCCTACATCCATTGTTTGCACAATATTACAGGTGTACATCATGTCCCTTAATCAACAATGTATTATTATATTTACTTGTATGCTTTTATTTAAAAGCCAAGAACACAGAAGGATAACCTTCGCACTGCAGCTGTTGTCAAAGTTCAACCCACATTATGCACTTCCAACATTGCAGCATTTGAGGCATGATGTGAGTTGGATTTGTCAAAGTTATGGAGTGAGAAGGTTCACCATCAGTACCCTATAGCATAAGTATGCTTTTATGTTAGCATTTGTGTTAGATATGTGGATATCTGCCATAATATGTCACAATTATTTAGTTACAGATTTGTTACCAACACTAATCATTGAATGGTTTTAAATGTGACGTTTGACTTGTTTACAGCTTAGAAATAAGGGTGTAGCCTGATATCTATGTGTAGCACTAGCCACTTTAACATGTCATGTTTTTTTCAACATGTGTAGCTAGGTAGCAGTAATTTTTGCCGGACACACAGCAGGGGAACAGCAGGCGTTACTGAACCCCACAAACACATCATCGATTGTTTTGATCTGTGCATCCAACACTTCTGAGCCCAGGGTCAAGGAGGGTGTAGGCTGAGGCCTAGTATGAGATGTTTGAACTTTAATTTTAACTTTAATTTGGAGTTAGCAGCATTAATTTTTGTCAGACACACAGCAGGGGAACAGCAGGCGTTACTGAACCCCACTATCACTATAGCTTGTGTATTGGTCTGTGGACACGACACTTCTGAGCAGCAACTGGCAGTGTTGTAGCCCAGGGAGTATAGTTCAGGTGGTAGAAAGATGAACATAACAGGAGACATGGAAAACGTTGCCAACCAGTTAGTTAATCTGAAACCGGACAGGCAAATTCAGGCGAGATTCATGCCTAGTTCATTTTCAGAAAAGTAAGCCGTTCTACATTATCGGAGGAGAGTCGCATGCAATGGTCTGTTAGTACACCACCTGCAGCAGTAAAGACGCGCTCCGATAATACACTGGCAGCAGGGCAAGCCAGCACCTCCAATGCATACTGGCTAAGCTCTGGCCATGTATCCAGCTTAGAGACAACAAACTTGAATGGGGAAGAGCCATCTGGGAGTACACTGAGAGGGCAAGACATGTAGTCTGTCACCATCTTACGGAAATGTTGCCTCCTGCTGACTGGAGCCGTCTCGGATGGTGTAGACATTGGTGGCGCTGCCACAAAACTTCGCCACATTTAGAACATACTGTTCTTGCCCTGTGCAGAGGCGCTGCTTGTGCTCCCTCTTGTTGCAGAGCTGTCTCCACTGCCTCGACGCACAGAGCTGCTTTGTAAAGCAGTAGCAGCAGCAGTGCTCTCGGCTGGAATGGAGAACATTATGGATTGCACCAGTGTGTCTTGGTACTTCCTCATTTTACGCTCCCGGTTCAACGGTGTGATGAGGCTTTGTAAGTTGTCCCGGTAGCGAGGGTCTAGGAGGGTGTACAGCCAATAATCAGACGTGGTGTGAATGTGTTCGATGCGGCGGTCGTTTCTCAGGCACTGCAGCATGAAATCAACCATTGTGCTGCAGACTCCCAACTGGCCAAGAAACGTTGTCCCCTACAAGAGGCGTCATCTCTGCCTGCTGTGCATCACCCCACCCTTGGTCTACATACTGACTAGAGCATTGTCTACCTCCCTCTGGAGCGATGTCTTCCTCCTCCATTGACTCCTCCTCATCCTCCTCACAAAGTCCTTCAAATACATAAAAATTTACAAAATTTAAAACTCAAAATTTAAAAACATTGTATCATAATTCTGTAACATCACTTTATGGAAACACAATAGCATTACAAAAGGATAGACAAAAACTGTACATTATGTGCTTTGTAAATACAGTTTGGAATGGTTATGAAAATATAGACAGCGACTCTGGAGGTTCAATTGTTGATACAGCATGGTACTTTGAAAGTCCTCCAGCCCTTTGTGAGGAACCACGTTGCGCTGACTGTCCAGAAGGTGATGGAATTTGTGACTCCTCATCCTCCACCTCTTCCAAAACCTCATGCCTTAGTGCTTGCAGTGTTTTTTGAAGCAGGCAGATAAGGGGGACAGTCAGGCTGACTAGTGCATCATCTGCACTCGCCATCCGCGTTGACTCATCAAACGCACGCAAAACGTGGCAGATGTCCTTCATAGAGTCCTTCGCCACTCATTACACTGGCTGCCCATTCATTATAGGATCCAATTCTAATTACTGGTTCTCACCAACAAAGCTCTCCACAGTGCAGCACCCCCCTACATCTCCTCCCTCATTTATATTTATCGGCCTAACCGACTGCTGCACTCTGCAAACGACCTTCACCATTGTATATAAACACCCTGTACTTTGTATCTCCCCCACCTCATTGTAGATTGTAAGCTTTCACCAGCAGGGGCGGCTGATTTAGCTTTAATTATTGTATTGTTAACGTTGTTACTTATGACTTTTGTTTTGAAACTGTTAAACTGTAAAGCACTGCGGAATATTATGGCGCTATATAAATAAAGAATATTATTATTATTATTATTATTATAGAGGCCCACTCAGTAGTGGTGAAGTGTGAACGGCGCTAATTGCGAGTTGATTGCGCCTGATGCAGCTGATACTCCATTACTGTTGGCTGCTGCTCACACAACCGCTCCAACATATGTAACGAGGAATTCCACCTGGTGGGTACGTCACATATGATGCGATGTTCATGAAGGCGAAATCTGCGTTGCAGAGCTGCAATCAGCGATCTGGCCATGCTGGAACGTCGCAAGTGAGCGCACTCTAGGCGGACCTTGTGCAGCAGTGCATCAAGATCCGGATAGTCCCTCAAAAAACTCTGCACGACCAAGTTGAGCACATATGACAGACATGCTATGTGAGTGAGGTTGCCAAGGCCCAGAGCTGCCACCAGATTTCGGCCATTGTCACACACTACCAAGCCTGCCTGTAGATTCGCTTCCAAAAACCACACGTCGCTCTCCTGCTTTATGGCATTACAGAGCTCCTGCGCTGTGTGGCTAAGATTCCCCATGGAAATTAATTTCAGGACGGCCTGTTGACATTTGGACACGGCTGTGCTCATATCGGTCGCAACAGGTAAACGTTCACGGGTCCATGTGGACGTAGACCGTGATGGCTCCTGCAGCGATGATTCTGAGGAACTGGAGTAGGAGGAGGAGTCAATGTGTACAGACTTGATTACTGCAATCCTTGGAGTTGGCAGAACACGTACAGCGACACTCGCAAGATCAGTACCCGGCTACACAACATTGACCCAATGGGCAGTGAAGGAAAGGTATTGTCCCTGGCCATGGGTGTTAGCAGCTCTTGTTAGGTTTTGTTTCAGTTTGCTGGTCACATGACCTTTTTTCCCGTTTAGTCTGGCTCCGCCCTTCTGGCTTTGCTTGACTTCATTGTATTATCTACTGTTAAGCTAGCGGGTGCTTAGTGCCTTAATCAGTCAGTTTTGCTTGATGTTAGGATGCAAAGTATTTTTTTTCTGTTTAATTATCCATGCTACAATTTATGTTAGGAGGTGTCCACCTTTTCTCCCAGTCCCTAGATCTTGTAGGGATTCCTCCCTCGCAACTATAGGTCTTCGTTCACACTAGATGAGGACTTTAGTGGGTCTGGTCGCAGGATCAGGTTCCCCGTTACATCATAGGGATTCAGCTTAGTTGTATTGTAGGGACAGAATTCCCTTCTTTCCTTACTGGTTGTAGCAGATCATAACAATGGGTACTGGTCCACGCATCGGTGGTCAGGTGGACCTTGCTACTGAGGGCGTTTAGTAGCGCATGTTTAATTTTTCCCTCAACATGCTTTTGCAGACCAGGGATGGCTTGCCTGCTGAAATGAAATCGGCTTGGCACATTGTATTGTGGGACTGACAATGATATTCAGTTACGGAAACTGTCTGTCTCCACCAGGCTGAATGACAGCATTTCAAGGGACAGGAGTTTTGCAATGCCAGCATTCAGAGCCTGTGCTCGTGCATGGTTTGCGGAGTATGGCCGTCTTTTATCCCATGCCTGTGCTACCGATGGCTGTTTTGTGGCTGGGAGTGTGAGGATGACAGGGAACTTGCTGCTGTGTGTGGAATAACACTTTGTCTCTGGACAACAGTGGCCGAGGTTCTTCCATGGCGATCCTGTGAGGAAGCAGAACCAGCTGTGTGTGAGCTTGATGAAGAGGCTTCAACACAACCTGAAGATGTAGGTGCTGCTGTAGGTTGGCCAACATCTCCAGTGTGTCCGCACATGTTTCCACATATTTGTGGTATTGAGGTGACTGACACTTTTAGCTATTTTTAATTTTTGATTACACAGCTTGCATTTGACATAGCAAATATCATGTGCAAGTGTGTGAAAAAAGGACCACGCAGTGCAAGTCCTGGGAGCGCACGTTTTGACTTTTGGAAGACAACTGCTCCGAACAGGTGCCAAACTGGAGGCTACAGGCAACCGAGTCTGCAGCCTAACTCTCCCTCCTGTTTGTACCGTTGGGGCAATGTCTTCCTCTATCTTCCTTCTATCACTAACCACTTCTCTAGGCCTCTCCACTTTCAACCAAGTACTGGTTCTCAGCCACAAAGCTATCCACAGTGCAGCACCCCTCCTACATCTCCTCCCTCATTTCTATCTATAGGCCTAACCGACTGCTGCGCTCTGCAAACGACTTTCGACTAACCTCTGCACTAATATGTACCTCCCACTCCCGACTCCAAGACTTCTCCCGCGCTACGCCAATCCTCTGGAATGCTGTACCCCAAGAAATTAGTACTACCCACAATTTGCATGGTTTCAGGCGCTCCCTCAAAACACATTTGTTCAGAGCGGCCTATCACATTCACTAATCAAAGTCATTCTATGTATTCTGTGTAAGTGTGTATGTGTGTGTGTGTCTCTAGCCCATTCACTATCTCCATCCCTCAGTCCTTAAGATGGCTGGACCATCATTGTAAATGCACCATTGTATATAAACACCTATACTTTGTATCTCCCCCACCTCATTGTACATTGTAAGCTGTCACGAGCAGGGGCGACTTATTTAGCTTAAATTATTGTATTGTTAACGTTGTACTTATGACTTGTGTTCTTAAACTGCAAAACTGTAAAGCGATGCGTAATATGATGGCGCTATATAAATTAATATTATTATTATTAGGATTCCTCTGAGCTGCTCCCACCACCTTCCTGTTCCTCACGCCATGTTGGGTCTTGGACCTCATCATCTCCACTACCCTCTGCCAACACCTGCTGCTGTTGGGTGGTCCGGCCAGCACCATGCTCAACAGAAACTGGCACCTGAGTCTCATCATCATCAGATGCGTTCTGCGGTGTGCTGACCATCGGCACTGTCTCACCCGCCTCTTCAGATTCAGAGAGACACAGCTGTTGCGCATCACTGCATACTCCCTCTTCTTCACATTACAGAATGCTGCTTGGCTGGGCCCCTGTTTGCAAGCCAATAGATTCTGAGAACAGAAGCAGACACTCAGCTGGCTCCTGTACAGAACTCTCTGACTGCCTGGGCAATTTGACAGGCGGTGAAGAGACAGATGGTTGCTCAACAGTGCTGTGGTCCTGAGAGGAGGTGGAAGCAATTGAAGTCGATGCATTGGCTGACATCCAACCAACAACGGCTTCAATTTGTTCTTCCCGCAGCAGGGGGGTACTCCGAGCTCCTATAAAAGTGCGCATAAAGAACGCTCACGGGGAAAACTGGTGGATGCTGTGTCACTGGGGGCCGCAGCAGCCACAGAATCCCCACGTCCTCTCCCTGAAGAAACTCCACGGCCACGACCACGTGCCTTACTCCCTGCCTTCTTCATCTTGGTAGATTGATAAAGAAAGTCTGAAAAGTTATAAGGCCTAAGTGTGGTTATTCCGCAGAGACTGCAGTGAACACTGCACACAACTGTTCAGTAGGTGTGAAAGGCCCCTTTGTGTACTTCTATAGTGTTTGCAACAAATGTATTGTATACGGATGGAAGCGCGTCACACTAATAGATTTTATTTATTTGTAATAGAATGGATCAGCAACAATTAGAGAAAAATTTCAAGGATGTGCCAGTGACACACGCTCAGCAGACTACAACCAGCAGTGGTTGAAGAACTAACTGGAGCGTGATCTGCACTCCAAAAAGGAAAACCTCAGACTACAGTGAACACTGCACACAACTGTTCACTACCCAACGCGTCTCAGCAGGAAGGCAGTCTGTGCGTCAAAACAAAGGCGCAAGCATACATCCACGTACCCTGTTTATAAAGCTATATAAAAAAAATTATGTAGTAGTGACGCACACTTTATTGAGGTACAGTATTACATCGCCATTCACCATCTGTGGCTATGCAGTCTCATCTATATATACCTTATCTATCCGTTGTCATGCTTGCAATCGACAGTCAGGCATAAATAGCAATTTTCACTATGCACTATGCACTTTTTAAAGGTTATGTTTGTTAATAAAAATGATTATTGCCACATATTATGAGTATTACATGATGGAAATTGTATAATTTTGTATAAACTGTTTAGTGACATTATTCAGCAAATGTAACATTTTAGTAATGTCACAGATAACTTGTAATGCTGACGATGTTTTGAAGTCAGACATTCATTGTCTATACAATAAAAATGGTGTACATACTGTTACTTATCCATCATTAATGGATTCAGATATGTACTTGTATGCTTTTATGTACAACCGTATAGCAGATTCCTTAACTAATTTATTTTGTGGTTTGCATTGCTGTTCAACATGTTAATGTATGTGTTTATGTTTGTCAATTCTTTATTTATCTAGATATTAGTTTAAATGAAATCATCATCTTATGGTAGTAAAGGTTATCTTTCTCTTGTTTGAAGTATAGACATTTAAAATTGACAGGTAACAAGGAAATTACTTGATCTAGTATTTAAACATCCTCCTTGACCCTGGGCTCCAACACCGCCAGTTGTTGCCTGTAAGTGCTGTTAGCACAGTCAACACTTGCTCCTGTGTTACTGGGGTTCAGTAATGTCAGCTGTTCCCCTGCTGTGTGTACGTCAAAAAGTCCTGCTGCCTCCACCCTGTTCTCTTCTCATCCCTGGGCTCCAACACCGCCAGTTGTTGCTCGGAAGTGCTGTTAGCACAGTCAACACTTGCTCCTGTGTTACTGGGGTTCAGTAATGTCAGCTGGTCCTCGGTTGTGCCATTGGCTCTTTTCCTTCTGCTGCCCCTCCGGGTTCCAGTAACGTCAGCTGGTTCTCCGCAGTGCCTTTGGCCTAGGTGCCTCCATCTCGGTATCCGAGTTCCAGCAACGTCTGCTGGTCCTTGGTAGTGCTTTGGAGCACAGGTACCTCCTGCTTAGTAACCGTGTCCCAGTAACGTCAGCTGGTCCTCGGTTGTGCCATTGGCTCTTTTCCTTCTGCTGCCCCTACGGGTTCCAGCACAGTCAGCTGGTCCTCGTTACTTGCATTGGCTCTTGTACCTTCTGCTACATTTACAAATTGAAGATTTTTTAAATGTTTATTTGGGTAATCACTCTGGATCTCCAACAATGAAGACGACGACCCTGATGACCACCCCGAAGAAGATGACGACCACAAGGACGACGAGCATCAAGCCAACCAGCCTAAACACCATCACAAAGAAGAAATAAAAGATTACCCAACAGGACTAAGAAGGTTAAGACAAACTACAAGATACAGAACAAGAGACTTAAGAACAATAAGCAGAAGATCAAAAAGCAGAATAACATGAAGTATAAGACCAAAATGAAGAGCAAAATATATGCTCTAAATTATAAGCAGAAGAAGACTAAGCAGTGTATGGGGGTGAGTCCGTTCCTCCTCGTGGTGCCCCTGAAAAATGCCTGCTGCTGCAGGCTAAACTGAACACGGACAAATACTGTTGTAATTTAAATCTTTTGTGACAGCAAGAACGGAAGGATGAACAATTCATACTTTGACAGATTACAAGTACAGGAATCTCTGTCACAAATAAGAATATGATGAAGAAGATGAAGAAGTAGAATATGAAGAAGAAAATAGTTTAATAAGAAGAATATGAGTAATGTTAACAAAAGATGAATAGCAAGAAGTTTAAGAAGAAGATAAAGAAGGTGAAGATGAAGAATAATTTGATGAAAAAGATGATGCTGCTGAAGATTATGAAGGAGAAAGTGTGTCAAAAGTTAAAAAGGTGAAGAGCATGGAAGTTGTGAAATATACATATTTGCCAAAATAGAAAAAACGTTAACAACATTGTCAATTTCTTCGTCAATCCGAACATCTTTAAAAAAAAAAATATTTATGCTATTCCATTTGATTAGGTTAAACATCTATGCCTTTAACCCCTTCACCCCCAAGGGTGGTTTGCACGTTAATGACCGGGCCAATTTTTACAATTCTGACCACTGTCTCTTTATGAGGTTATAACTCTGGAACGCCTCAACGGATCTTCGCGATTCTGAGATTGTTTTCTCGTGACATATTGTACTTCATGTTAGTGGTAAAATTTCTTCGATATAACTTGCGTTTATTTTTGAAAAAAACGCAAATATGGCGAAAATTTTTAAAATTTTGCAATTTTCAAACTTTAATTTTTATTCCCTTAAAACAGAGAAATATATCACACAAAATAGTTAAGAAATAACATTTCCCACATGTCTACTTTACATCAGCACAATTTTGGAACCAAAATTTTTTTTTGTTAGGAAGTTATAAGGGTTAAAAGTTGACCAGCGATTTCTCATTTTTACAGCAAAATTTACAAAGCCATTTTTTTTAGGGACCACCTCACATTTGAAGTCACTTTGAGGGGTCTATATGGCAGAAAATACCCAAAAGTGACACCATTCTAAAAACTGCACCCCTCAAGGTACTCAAAACCACATTCAAGAAGTTTATTAACCCTTCAGGTGCTTCACAGTAACTAAAGCAACGTGGAAGGAAAAAATGAATATTTTACTTTTTAGCCACAAAAATTATCTTTTACAAACTTTTTTTTATTTTCACAAGGTAAAAGGAGAAAATGGACAGATAAGGTTGTTATGCAATTTCTCCTGAGTACGCCAATACCCCATATGTGGGGGAAAACCACTGTTTGGGCACACGGCAGAGCTCGTAAGGGAAGGAGCGACGTTTGACTTTTTCAAACTAAAATTGGCTGGAATTTAGATTGGATGCCATGTCGCGTTTGGAGAGCCCCTGATGCGCCTAAACAGTGGAAACCCCCCACAAGTGACACCATTTTGGAAACTAGACCCCCTAAGGTACTTATCTAGATCTGTTGTGAGCACTTTGAACCCTCAAGTGTTTCACAAAAGTTTATAAAGCCTGGGTGTGAAAAAAAAAAAAATCAATTTTCCACAAAAAATGATTTTTTAGTCCCAAATTTTTGAATTTTCCCAAGGAAATTGGACCCCAAAAGTTGTTGTCCAATTTGTCCTGAGTACGCTGATACCCCATATGTGGGGGGGGAAACTGTTTGGGCGCACGGCAGGGCTTGGAAAGGAAGTAGTAACGTTTTGGAATGCAGACGTTAATGGGGGTCATGTTCCGTTTGCAGTGCCCCAGATGAGCCTAAACAGTGGAAACCCCCCACAAGTGACCCCATTTTGGAAACTAGACCCCCTAAGGAACTTATCTAGATCTTTGGTGAGCACTTTGAACCCCCAAGTGCTTCACACAAGTTTATAATGCCCGGGCATGAAAATAAAAAATCCTATTTTTTTCCCACAAAAATTATCTTTTAGTCACTAATTTTTTATTTTTCCAAGGGTAACAGGAGAAATTGGACCACATAAGTTGTTGTACAATTTGTCTTGAGTACGCTGATACCCCATATGTGGGGGGAACCACTGTTTGGGCGCACGGCAGAGCTCGGAATGGAAGGAGCACCATTTGACTTTTTCCAACCAAAATTGGCTGGAATTGAGTTTGGATGCCATGTTGCATTTGGAGAGCCCCTGATGTGCCTAAACAGTGGAAACCCCCCACAAATGACCCCATTTGGGAAATTAGACCCCCTAAGGAACTTATCTAGATTTTTGATGAGCAATTTGAACCCCCAAGTGCTTCACACAAGTTTATAACGTAGAGCCGTAAAATTTAAAAATCATATTTTTTTCTACAAAAATGATCTTTTCACCCCAATTTTTACTTTTCCAAGGGTAACAAGACTCCAAAAGTTATTGTGCAATTTGTCCTGAGTGCGCTGATACCCCATATGTGGGGGTAAACCACTGTTTGGGTGCATGGCAAATGTTTGGAAGGGAAGGAGCGCCGTCTGACTTTTTCAACGCAGAATTGGCTGGACGCCATGTCGTGTTTGGAGAGCTCCTGATCTGCCTAAACAGTGGAAACCCCCATAAATGACACCATTTTGGAAACTAGACCCCTCAAGGAACTTATCTAGATGTGTGGTGAGAACTTTGAACCCCCAGGGTTTTCTCTAAAGTTTATAACGTACAGCCGTAAAATAAAAAATCTTTTTTTTTTTTACAAAAATGATTTTTTCGCCCCCAATATTTTATTTTCACAAGGGTAACAGAAGAAATTGGAACCCAAAAGTTGTTGTCCAATTTGTCCTGAGTACACTGATACCCAATATGTGGGCGAAAACTACTGTATGGCCACACGTCGGGGCTCGGAAGGGAAGTAGTGACGTTTTGGATTGCAGACTTTGATGGAATGGTCTGGGGCGTCATGTCACATTTGGAGAGCCCCTGATGCACCTAAACAGTGGAAACCCCCCACAAGTGACCCCTTTTGGCAAATAGACCCCACAAGAAACTTATCTAGATGTGTGGTGAGCACTTTGAACCCCGAAGTGCTTCACAGAAGTTTATAACGCACAGCCGTAAAAATAAAAAATCTTTTTTTTTTTTACAAAAATGATTTTTTCGCCCCAAATATTTTATTTTCACAAGGGTAACAGGAGAAATTGGACCCCAAAAGTTGTTGTCCAATTTGTCCTGAGTACGCTGATACCCAATATGTGGGAGAAAACTACTGTATGGGCGCACGTCAGGGCTCGGAAGGGAAGTAGTGACGTTTTGGATTGCAGACTTTGATGGAATGGTCTGGGTGCGTCATGTCGCATTTGGAGAGCCCCTGATGCGCCTAAACAGTGGAAACCCCCCACAAGTGACCCCATTTTGGAAAATAGACCCCACAAGGAACTTATCTAGATGTGTGGTGAGCACTTTGAACCCTGAAGTGCTTCACAGAAGTTTATAACGCACAGCCGTAAAAATAAAAAATCTTTTTTTTTTTTTTGCAAAAATGATTTTTTCGCCCCAATATTTTATTTTTACAAGGGTAACAGGAGAAATTGGACCCCAAAAGTTGTTGTCCAATTTGTCCTGAGTACGCTGATACCCAATATGTGGGAGAAAACTACTGTATGGGTACACGTTGGGGCTCGGAAGGGAAGTAGTGACGTTTTGGATTGCAGACTTTGATGGAATGGTCTGGGGGCGTCATGTCGCATTTGGAGAGCCCCTGATGCGCCTAAACAGTGGAAATCCCCAACAAGTGACCCCATTTTGGAAAATAGACCCCACAAGGAACTTATCTAGGTGTGTGGTGAGCGCTATGAAGCCCCAAGTGCTTCACAGAAGTTTATAATGTACAGCCGTAAAAACAAAAAAATATTTTTTTTTTGTACAAAAATGATATTTTCGCCCCCAGTTTTTTATTTTCCCAAGGGTAACAGAAGAAATAGGACAAATTGCACAATAACTCTTGGGGTCCAGAGTACGCTGATACCCCATATGTGGGGATAAACTACTGTTTGGACGCATGGCAGAGCTCAGAAGTGAAGGAGCACCGTTTGACTTTTTCAACGCAGAATTGGCTGGAATTGAGATCAGACGCCATGTCACATTTGGAGAGCCCCTGATGTGCCTAAACAGCGGAAACCCCCCAATTCTAACTCCAACCCTAACCCCAACGCACCCCTAACCCTAGTCCCAACCCTAACCACAAACCTAACCCTAACACACCCCTAATCCCAACCCTAACCCTAATCCTAACTTTAGTGCCAACCTAACCCTAACTTTAGCCGCAACCCTAACCCTAACCCTAATGGGAAAATGGAAATAAATACATTTTTTTAATTTTATTATTTTTCCCTAACTAAGGGGGTGATAAAGGGGGGTTTGATTTACTATTTATAGCGGGTTTTTATGATTGGCAGCTGTCACGCTAAAAGACGCTTTTTATTGCAAAAATAGTTTTTTGCATCGCCACATTTTGAGAGCTATAATTTTTGCATATTTTGGCCCACAGAGTCATGTGAGGTCTTATTTTTTGCGGTACGAGTTGACGTTTTTATTTGTACCATTTTTGAGCAGGTGACATTTTTTTGATCGCTTTTTATTTCGTTTTTTGGGAGGTTAGAATGAACAAAAATCAGCAATTCATGAATTTCTTTTGGGGAGGCGTTTTTATTGTTCCGTGTGTGGTAAAATTGATAAAGCAGTTTTATTCTTCGGGTCAGTACGATTATGGCGATACCTCATTTATATCATTTTTTTATGTTTTGGCGCTTTTATAGAATAAAAACAATTTTATATAAAAAATAATTATTTTTGCATCGCTTTATTCTGCAAGCTATAACTTTTTTATTTTTTCGCTGATGATGCTGTATGGTGGCTCGTTTTTTGCGGGACAAGATGACGTTTTCAGCGGTTCCATGTTTATTTATATCGGTATTTTTGATCGCGCGTTATTCCACTTTTTGTTCGGCGGTATGATGATAAAGCATTGATTTTTTGCTTCGTTTTTTTTTTTTTTTTTAAGGGGTTCACTAAAGGGGTTAACTAGTGGGACAGTTTTATAGGGGGGGTCGTTACGGACGCGGCGATACCAAATATGTGTACTTTTATTGTTTTGTTTTTTTTATTTACAGGAAGAAATGAATTTATTGGGGAATATATATATATTTTTTTTTATTTATTTTGGATTTTTTTTTATAACATGTTTATTTTTATATTTTTAACTTTTTTACTTTGTCCCAGGGTGGGACATAACTGTATTTTATCAAATCGCTGGTGTGACAGTGTGCACAGCACACTGTCACACCAGCGATCGCTCAGGCAGTGCAGCAGGCTTCTCAGTGCCTGCTCTCAGCAGGCACTGAGGAAGCCGCCTCCCTCCAGGACCCCGGCGCCATCTTGGATCCGGGTCCTGGGAGGGAGGAAGCCCTCAGAACAGCGCGATCACATCGCGCTGGTCTGAGGGTCTCAGGGGGGCGCGCAGGGAGCCCCCACCCTGCGCGATCCTCCCCTGTGCCCCCAGTACACCGCGATCATGTTTGATCGCGGTGTGCTAGGGGTTAATGTGCCGGGAGCGGTCCGTGACCGCTCCTGACACACAGTCACGGGTGTCAGCTGTGATAATCAGCTGACATCCGGCGGCGATTAGCTGCGCTCCCCTCAGGAGCGCAGCTGATCGCCTATGACGTACTATCCCGTCCATGGGCAGAATGGCACGGGTTTTATGGACGGGATAGTACGTCTAATGTCAGAGAGGGGTTAATGTCTCCTCAACCTTCCCCAATACATTCTACATTACTCTTTGTTGTTTTCCTTCATGTACAATTAACCAACAAGGCAAGAATGGGTTTTTTTTAATTCCGATATTTTGTTCCCATAGACTTACATTGGATTTCCGGGATCGGTATCGGGTATCGCCGATATTTTTTGGGTATCGGCGATACCATTCCGATTCCGATACTTTTGGATATCGGAAAGTATCGCTCAACTCTACTGATATAGCATTGAAGATACTGTTCCAGAGTCTGATTAGTCCGCTCAGTCTGCCCATTAGCCTGAGGGTGATATGCAGAAGACAAACATTAACACCAAGCACAGAACAGAATCCCTTCCAGAATCTTGGCAAAAACTGCACTCCCAGATTAGAGATGATTTCATCCAGAAATCCATGCTGCCAGAACACATTCTGGATGACCAGATCTACTGTCTCCTTAGCTGGGGGAAGACCAGAACAAGGAATGAAGTGGGCAGCTTTAGTGAGGCGATCTATTACAACCAGGATAGAATTCTTTCCCCCAGAAGTGGGTAATTCCACTATAAAGTCCATAGAAATAGACCCCAAAGGCCGAGAGGGATCGAGTAGTGGTTGCAGCAATACAGTAAAGATACACGAGGAGTCTTAAAACATGCACATACCTCACAAGAGAGAACATAGCTCTTCACATCCTTCAGACAGGTAGGCCACCAAAAGAAACGGCTCAGGAACTCCTGTGTCTTCTGTACCCCCCGATGACCAGCCAACTTGGAGTCATGAACAAACCTGAGAACCTGCAGCCTTACGACCTCCGGAACGTATAAACATCAATTTCGGACCCACATACCGTTTTTGAGAACTAATTAAACATCATAAGTCGGGTTAGCAAGAAATGGGTCTGCGTCATAAGCCTCCTTAATAGTCTTTCATAAATCCTTATTCTGGACAACTCCGACAAAGTTGGCATCCGACAAAATGGTCTTGGATGGGTGCCATTTACGGAATCCATGGCATGGATTCGGGACAAAGCATCCACTTTTCCATTACGTGAACCTGAGCGGTACAAAATGACAAAGTTAAATTGACTCAAAAATAGACTCTAACGAGCCTGACATGGAGAAAGACATCTCGCGGATCTAATAAATTCAAGATTGCGATGATCTGTGAGCACAATAACTTGTTGTGCTGCCCCTGCAGATGGTGCCTCCATTCCTTAAATGCAGTGATAATGGCTAGAAGCTCTTTATCTCCCACATCATAATTTTTCTCTGCGGTAAAAAAGTCTAAGAGAAAAAAAAACACATGAATGTAATAGACTCTTCTCTCCTGTTCTCTGCAAGAGGATGGCAAAGGGGCACAGATTTAACTTTTGCTTTAGAAATTATCAGCATTGTCTTGATAGTATTACCTCGCACCTCTCATCCTTTTATAAACCCCACCTGTGCATTGTTGACAATGGAGGGAAGAATAGGTACTAATCTGTGTGACAAGACTTTGGAGAATAGTTTGATGTCGACATTCAACAAAGATATAGGTCTATAGATAGCTGTGACGAACAGATCTTTTCCTGGCTTAGAAAGCATGCAAATATGTACATCCAACAATTGGGGACAAATAAAGTGTTTTTATCAACTGCAATAACCCCTTAACAACCGCTGATACGCATAAAAACGGCGGCCACTAAGGGTCTTTATTTACTCAGTTATAAAACGGCTAACAGTTATAAGATAATAGCGCCTCTCAAGTCAGACACTCTCTGGGGTTTCTGCTACTAGGGGTAACTGAGACCCCGGAGAACAGGATCAGGGCTGTATTTTTCGCTCCTCGATCTTGTGATTGGCATTATTCAACGAATAATGTCAATCACATTAAAAAAGTAAGATCTGGTCTAAAAAGCAGTTCATTCTCCTCTAATGTGGTTTAACATGTCAGAGGAGAGAGAAATTGTGTCCACCTGCCCCCCACTGTACCTTAGTACCGGAACGCCATCCCTGATCCCTCTTACTCCTGTTCTCGAAGCAAAATGGCAGGTAAATGTACAGTGCGCCCGCTGAGATCTGCCAGCCGGCATCTGGCAGCCGCAGGTATTTTTTCTATTGGTTCTTGAATTTTGATCATCGTGACAGGTTCTATCACAGTGATCAAAAGTCCAATAATTAATAAATGTGGTAGCACTTGGGCTGTGCCTAACTGTGCACCCCTTTGATCATCCCCCTCCTGTGTGATCCCATAGTCAGATTTTTAATTTTTATTTTTCTCATTAAGTGCCGTTAGGGTTCGGCTTAGGGATAGGGTTTTTTCAAAAGTTAAAAAAAATTACGATATGAAAACATATTCAATATGATGACCTAATTGTCATGATCCATTTTTGGATTTGAGGCAGATTTGGTTCCACTCAGTTAAACCTTTTTTCCTTTCAGTTTTAGTTTTTAGTTTTTCCTTTCAGGGTTAATGTCAGTTTTTCCCCGCTGGCAGTCTGGTGTTACTGCAGTGCTGCTGGGTCAGCTGATGTGGGTGGTGACCACTCCCACCATCCTTTAAAAGGTCACCTGATGCATCATCTGACTGCTGGTGATACAGTTTCTTTCTGGAGACCAGACCAGCAGGAGCAACTCTCTGGTGTCAGCCACGTCTGGTGTTTGGAGGCCAGTTGCTGTTGTTAT